>APFE030805681.1:592091-616835 GCA_000404065.3 Pinus taeda | reverse complement strand
GCAAAATTTTGTCTCGAAAAGCATGCCATCATTTTTCCTCCTGGAACCCGTCATGGTTCCATCTCTGGTCTGGTTCACGCTTCCATAGTACAGAACCCTGTTTTCAGCCTCCGTTCTGCTCTTTGTTCCGTTCTTCATTTCGTTCTCCATGTGAAAATGAAATGCAGAAAGGTTCTTAAATGTTTTTGGGCAGAGATATCAATATCGAATAGTTAAGAGCAATGGAAAATATAACAAATGTTTGGAGAGAGGCTACGGGATCAAATCGCACCCCTTTTAAAATAGCCACGTGGTTATTATTTTTTTTTTTGACATACGGTTCATTTGTTTTAAGTTTGGGGTTTGGCACGTATTACAGGGCTGCTCGTTGGGGGCTGGCTCACATGGGCCAAGCGGGTTCAACTCTCGTTGGCTCCTCATCAATTCTTTTAATTAATAACATATGGTCATTAGGGGTGGTGGGGTTGGTGGCCTGCAGAAACCACCGTAGGAGGCAATTTAACGAGGCCGCAATTTCTCTTGGAAGTTGGTCATAATATGGTAATTGGATTTCTGAGAAATTGTGCCTTCCTTAAGCCTGCCAAGTCACCCAGTCAACCATGAACTTTGAATTCCTCTAAGTTTCGCATACGAGATTGGTTTGATGAAATATTCACACCATTGCAATTAGGACGATGAGATCTACACTTTGGTCCTGGTTTGAAAGCATTCTATTCACTTTGATTTTTGAGATTCCATAAGCCCTTTTTGTCCTATGTGTGTCCCTAGAGCCATCTAGATCACACAGGGATCCTCTGCACAGGAAGAATAGATGGAAAAGATTGTGGAGGAGTACAGGGGTGTATTTGCCTCATCCACTGGGGTACCTCTACACTGTCATGTCAAGCACTCCATCGATCTGACCTCGGGCGCGCTGCTACCCAATGGACTGATCTATCGATGCTCTGTTATGGAGAACGATGAGATCAAGAGGAAAATTCAAGAACTATTGCAGAAAGGGAACATCAGGCCAAGATCATCAGCTTGTGGGAGCCTGATTGTATTGGTATCGAAGAAGGGTGGGACATGGAGGCTCTGTATTGACTATTGGGCACTGAACAAGATCACTTTCTGGAATAAGTACCCAATCCTGCAGATTGATGATCTTCCGGACTAGATCAAAGGGGACAAATATTTCAATAAGATTGGCTTGAAGTCAATTTATCACTAGGTTCATATCAAACCCTCCGATGTGTGGAAGACTTCCTTCAAATCCAAGGAGGGAATTTTTGAATGGTTGGTCATGTTGTTCTGATTTATGAATGCCCATGCAACCTTCATGAGACTGATGGATGACATCTTGTGACCCTTCACCAATGCATTTTTGGTGGTGTATTTAGATGAAACCTTGAGCTTCAGCCACAGTTGGGAAGATCACCTCCACCATATTCGACAGGCCCTTCAAACCCTACGACAACACAAGTTGTGTGCTAAATTGGAGAAATGCATCTTTGGCCTAACCTAGGTTCAATATCTAGGATACATCATTGATGAGCAAGTTGTACAGGTGGACCCATCCAAGATACAAATCATTCGGGATTGTCTAACCCCAACCACTCTAACAGAGCTCCACAACTTTTTGGGTCTTTCCAATTTGTATCGTATGTTTGTGTTGAGGTTTTCTCATATCACTTGGCCTTTAAGTCAAGTCACCAAGGGAAAAGCGAAAGAAAAGTTTTTTTGGTGGGAAACCCAACAAAAAGTGTTCTTTGAGTCAAATAATCACCTCTATTTTACACCATTGCTCGCATTACCATACCTGCAACAACCTTTTAAGATTGAGACATATGCCTCTGACTATGTTATTGGTGTGGTTCTTACACAGCATGGGCATCCAGTGGCTTACCATAGTGAGACACTTTCAGACAGTCTGAAAGTACCCCACTTATGAAAAATAAATGTATTCCATTGTGTAGGACTATTGTAAATGGAAGCATTACATTATGGGGAAGGAAACAACCATCCACACAGACCACCGACCTCTATAGTTCATATAGACACAAGGGAAGTTACAAAATGATTGCCATCAGAAATGGTCCACCTATCTACAATAGTTCCATTTTAACATTAAGTATAAGAAGGGAAGCACCAATAACATCATTGATTGCCTCAGCTGACCTCCGGTAATGGCTCTGATGACTATGCTCTACTCCTATGGGAACAAGACATTGGGGTGGTCGCATCTTTATAAGAGTGATCCAAAATTTAGCAGGATATACCAGACACTCTTGGAAGGGAAGCAAGCTCCAAATTTGCACTATCAGAATGTACTGTTATGCCACATGGGACACATTTATGTTCCTTCAAGTGAGCGTGCCAAGATGATTTGGGAGGCACACTACAATCAAGTCGCTAGACATTTCGGAGTAGATAAAATAGTGGCGCTATTGCATAAATATTTTTATTGGCCGAAACTTCGTCAAGATGTTGGGAAGTACAATAGATCTTGGACCGCATGTGCCATTTCCAAGCCAACCATCAAGAAGCAAGGTCTGTATACTCCTCTGCTGACTCCTATGCCACCTTGGGAATCTGTATCTATCGATTACATATCAGGCCTTCCTTCTACTAAGCATGACATCAATTGCATTTTCATGGTCGTTGACAGATTCTCTAAGATGGCCATCATGGCAACCTTCAAGAAGAGTATCACAACAGAGGCCACCATTAATATCTTCTTTGAATGATGGTAGGTACGGTTTGGGATCCCACAATCCATTGTCTTCAATCGAGACAACATATTCTTTAGTGCATTTGGGTCAAGTATCTTGTCGATGCTAGATACAAAACTAACTAAGTCCATGACTTTCCATCCCCAAATTGATGGCCAAACAAAGGTTTTCGAAAGGATGACCGTACAAATTTTGTGCATGTAGAACTCAAAGCATCAATGCACATGGGATGAAAGTCTCACCTATGTCCAACACAGTTACAACAGAGCTCTCCACAACTCAACATTCCACAGTCCCTTTCAGGTAGGGCTGGGATTTCAACCATTATGTCGCATTGATGTGGCCATAGCATTTGCAGCCACTCAAGTAGATTCGGCTCACATTCAGTTTGAAGCTAAAAGGGATAAAAACTTCAATGAGCACATTCAACACATCTACAAAGAGGTCCATGATAAATTGGATAGAGCCAATGCTAAGTACAAGCAACACCATTATCAACATCGAGTGTGGCACAAGTTCCAGGTGGGCGAAATGTTTTAGCTACATTTGCAGAAGGGGTGACTTGCTAGACCCCACTACAAGCTTCGCCCACTCCGATATGGGACATACACCATCACCAAGGCCATTGGTGACAATGCCTTCGAGCTCATGATCCCATTGTTCCTTGGTCTGCACCCAGTGTTAGTCGTAGATCAACTTCAGCCATACTTTCCACCATTGTTGGACACATTTGACATTGTAGAACATCTCACACCAATAGAGCTCAACTCGGGCTGCATGTTACAGGCCACAACTGATCATATCATGGACACACAAATCAAGAACACTCAGTAACAAAGGGTACAATTATATCGGGTTGTCAAAGCAGGCCAACTCCTTAACCAGGGGAAGTGGTTCACGAGGGACTAGGTTCAATAGAAATTTCCTCACCTCATGGAGGCTCTAGACGAAATGGGGACCATTGCTTCCTAAGGGGTGGTAGGAATTATCCAAGTGGATATTGGTCACCACCCGCCTATTCCACCTAGAACCCCAAACCAATTTCATCTATTTCCTTGTTCATTTTATCATTTAATATTTTTTAGCATTTTTTGGGTCATGAACTTCTAGAGAAGTTTCGACCCCCTAAACTACATTTTTTGTTATCTGTGGTAGGCTTTTTGTTGTAGGTAGGGGCCTATGGTGAAACTTGTAGTACTCAGTGAGACCTTTCCAACAAGGTATCATACCCGACAAATGGAGATAATATGACCAAGTTACGACCTCGAGAAGTTGGCTACCCAATGAACCCCAACTGGGCCCACAAACTCTTGGTGTTACATCTCCTAGGGTTAGGGTTTTGGTCATTTAGGGTTTTCTCATGTTTTCCAATAATAAGCCCTTGAGCCTCATTGTAACACAGTTCAAACGCATGTCGCTGCCACATCTCTTCTTAGAGATACGCTACCATCTCCCGAGCTATCTTATTTCCATTCTGTTTGTAAGCATAGTTCAGTATTTTTTCTATTAATGAAATGAAGTGTTTTTTTGCTATATCTTTGTGTTTATGATTATATTTTTAAGTTGTTGCATTCCTATTTAAGTTTGGATTAATGTCATGTTCTAGGTCATTTATAAAACAAATGTCCCCATTCGTGAGTTCAACCTCCTAAGAAAAATGGGTAAAAGAAGAATAGAGGAATTATTTTAGAGAAATAAAATTTAGATACTAAACTTGACCTAAATGAAGTGAATGACCAAGTGGCCATTGACAATAGGAAAAATAAAGATAAAAAGTAGTTAATGTTCCAATATGAGTCCACCCCATTTTTTAGGGATGAGTAGAAGAAATGGATATAGGGCTTTCCTATTTACAAGAGGTTATAGTAGATGAAGCCCCTCTCGGTGGCATGAAAAGAAATCATGAAAGCAATACCTCCATTCCTTTGAAGCATCTTATTCTCCCAACTTTTGATTCATAATTAGCTTAAGAGTCTCGATATTTAGGGTGGCATGAAGTTCAAAAGAAGAAGGGGAAAAGGGGAAAGATGGATGATTATTTCTCAGGGAAAAAATTACATGTGCACTATTATTGTAACTTTGCTTTAGTAAGTGCAAACTATACTTATACCTTTTTAAGTCTATTATGCATATGTATTATGTATTATGATTTGAGTTGATAAATAATTAATCTTAATTGTATACTAGATACAAATTGTGATTGTTTTTTAAGAAATCAGAATAAGTAATAAGACATAAACAAAAAAAAAGAATTTTTTTCTAAATTTAAACCACAAAAGATTTAGAGAAATACCTTAACTCAAAATATAAAAATAATTGTAATATTGCTATAAGAGAATGAAACTTATACTTTAAAAGAGATGTATAAGTCCCTTAATTATCTATTTGTCAATCAAACCCTTCTTATTATATAAAATATTTATAATAATTATATTTAAGGACCTTTGAAAAAGGAAAAATAAAGATATTGAATGATACAAAGCTAATGATTAAAAATTCAGATTCTCTATTCTCATTCCTCACATTCACAATGCCTTTTTTCCCAGAAAAAGGAAATATTTCTAGGTGTTAGATTAAAATCCTTATTATTCCAAATTTTGAAAGTAGTGACCCAAAAAATTTCTTCAAATTAGAGAACTCTTTATGATAAGCACTTCTCTCAAATGTTGTGTGGATTAATATTGGATAAAAATATTAGTTCATGACATGTAAGTTATGCTAGTAAAGCTAAGGGGGACATAGTTTCCAAATTTATTGCTCAACTTTACACTTAATTACTTTTAATTTGTCTAAATAATAAGGGTATTCTTATTTATTATTTGATTAACATCAAGAATGCTTTTGGCATAGATCCTAGAAACGGTCATTGACAACCCTCAGTATTGTAGCAACAATGTTGTAACTCCAAGGGTCTTAGCTTTAGCTATAAATATGGGTCCATACAAACTTAGGAGGGGTTGACATTGTATGTACAACAAGAACTATATTCTTCCTCTTTTGATTCTTATATAGGTGAGAGGTGTTGGACTAAGGGCTAGATGAACACAAACCACATTAAGTTGTTAGACTCATTATGCCATAGGAAAGTAATTTTGCAGAAACGAAATAAGGGATTTGAAACTTGAAACCTAATTTGTAGAAAACAACACTTAGAAATATTTTTGTAAAAGCATCTATAAGAAACTTTTTGAGCTCTCTTTGCTTCTAAATTCCACCATCAACATCCCATATGTATTTTAATACACCAAGAATATTAAACCAAATGTTTATTATTGAACTAGATGATAGAAATGGACTAGTTGTAGACTTCTATAGGATTCCATGTTTAGCTACAAGAGGAGTCTAGCAAGCCATTAAAATAATTAGAATGAAAAACCAAGGGAAAGATGGGAGGTATGAATGATTGATAATGATGTTATTCAACTAGTAAATTCATGGAACAACTTAATCTAATCTTTATCATCACAAAATCAAGTTAAAATCAAGTTGTGTTATCTCCTGTAGCCATAATATCAGTTGCACAATAAAACGACAAATTACATCATTTATAACAACAAAGGGAATGGAATGGAAAAATACTTAAATATGTATTAGTAAGTGATATGAATGATCACAAAGGTTGGTATCTTGTATAAATGACTCACAAACAAGATTTACTACCTACTTAATCATGAACAAAACCATCAAACTATAATTTCCAAAGATGATAATGTTAAAATCTAAACATGACAAATGCAAAGAATAATATCAACATAAGTACAAGAGGAATCTGAAGCTCTTGTGGTGATCCCACCCCAAGGATGTTAAAATTTCTTGAAGGAAAGCCAAGCTAAGAGCTAAAATAAGGCATTTCTTCAATTAATTAAAAATGTATTCTTAAATTAAAATTTTACAAAACATGCTTGGGAATACTAAAAATGCTAATCTTTCTTCTTTATTCTTACTATATTGTTTCCCATAAGGATAATTTGAGTCTCTTATTTACACATCAAGTGGGGCAATAACCTCAAGAGGAGGACTACATTTCCCTACAAAAATACTAAAAACTGGGATATTCTCCGAGATATAACTCGCAACAACATGACGAGGCATTAAATGCCCTGCTCTAACTGAGTTTAAGTCTTTCTGTTGCAAGAAGAAAGTACCTAAAATATCTCCAATGTTGATTCCTAAAAATTTTCTCAAAATATTTGTAAATCCTACACAATAAACATATTAAGGCACATGAAGCATGAAAACCACATTGAACCCTTTAGGAACACATTAATCTAGGAAAATAGACAATTAGTTGCAAAATGTGGGGTCCAACATCATTCTATGTGGCTAGGAGTGGACTGAAGGGCCTTATAATTTACCTATTTTGTATGCCCATAATACCCCTACTAGAATTGGCGTTCATCCATGAGTAACTCAATCTATTTCTCTTCTTTTCTCCTATTCATTCAAATCTCTAATTTTTTTCATGTACTAGGTTAAGTTGGTTGTGGCTACCTCTATTGGATATAATACTACATTTTCCATTATTTCCTTCACACTCAGGGTTCTTCCTCTAGGATTTGGTTCTCTTGTATCCCTAGTAGTAGAGGTGGATTAAACTTGAGCCTTATCCATTGAACCCTTAGCATCTGGATGATCCTCTTATATAGTGGAGTTCTTGCTAGAGCTACTTGTAGTCTCTTAAGAGAGTGATACTCCCATATTTTCGTGCTATGAGACAATATTTGTTCTCTTCTTCAAAAGGCTTGTGAAACTTCTTCTCCCAACAATTTGGAGGTGTCCTCAAAATGAAGGACAACTTCTACTCGGATTTTTTTCCAAATAGCTTCTAACTCAAGGTCCTATGTAAGAATGGCATCGTATGATGTAAGCACTTAAGGAGAGGTTTTTTTTGGTATAATCCACGATGCTTCGTTCAACTTCCCTTCCAATTTTATTTTAAACTCTTCTATTCTAATATCCTAATGTCTTAACCAAGATGACAATGCTAGTAATTTTGCACCCAACAAGTAGGTATTGGCGTCTTAGTAATGGTGTTGGATACCACCAACATATAGGGGGTCTCCACGATGTGAAGTCCCAATTAGACCTCACACCATTTGGAGTAGGATCCCCATCCATAGTATCGACCTGACCACAATAACTCTAAGGCTTTCCTTCATTTCAATGGCTAACACAAGAGATTATACACATAACCTTTGAACAAGCAAGTAAGTTGAAATTATGAAATACCAATTATAATGTGTAAAAGGAGACCTTCAAGAGAGAAGAGACAAGAATGAGTCTCTAGAAGGAAGGTAATAGTACTATCTTATAGGAGGCAGATGAGAGCAAGAAAAAATTCATTAGTTATCAAGTGAAATAATTCACATAGACACAATGATCATTAAATAAAATACAATGCATATTCAACAAGATAAGTACCAAGGTAAATGGATTACTTTAACTTATTTGGTAAATATGAACATAACATATACCGCAAACATCTAGAGAATAGTCTTACAACATTCATGATACATGCATGAAAATGTGTTGGCTCAATTAGGTTTTGATTACCAGGTGAAATATCCAAGTACACAGTTACAATGGTGAGACACTAACTCTAGTAGTGGAACATTAGGCCACTTCTTGTTTCTCCAAAGAATAGTCTTCTCTCTTGTGCCAAGTTAGAGAAGCCAAGGCTAGCTCTCGAATTCCTAAGCCTCCTAAAGGCCTTTTCTTGAGTTATGAGGTTTCTTTTATAACAAGAAGAATGACCTTTCATATCCCCTATGACTCTTGAGTCACCCTCATGACTCTTGGACTCCTAAATGACCTTTTAACTTCTATTGACTCTTTTGTCGACATGTGACTTTTCATATTCTGCATGTGACTCTTGGAATTCCACACATTTACATTTTGTCACTTTCTTGAAAATACATAATTACATTCCACATCATGTTGCAAGGCACATTGACACATAGGCCTATGTAATGAAACTTGTACAAGCCATGAATTGGCATTGATGAAATGGAACTTCATGATGATGTGTTGATTCCAGGATGATTTTGATTAGTCAATTTAGTATGTCCTAAATTGCTACATTAATTATCAATCTGGGAGTCGTAAACTGATGGAGTGTGGCACACTATATGTGCAAGACAACCTCTTTCTTAGTTTTATTGTTTTCAATTTTATTTTGTTTTTGGGGTTTTGTCCTTGTTGGTCTCCTAAGATGTCTAATGTAAATGGAAATCTTATTCTTAGGTTTTAAGAATACTTTTAGAGGGCAAGTATGGATGTAGATTTAAGACAAGGTTTATGTCTCTTATGATAATTTCCAGAACTTAGCACTTCAAGAGATCTCAAAACATGCTATTGAAAAAATTAGTAGTTGAAAAGGAATGTAAATATGCAACTACTTAAATCAAACAAAAGATGAAATACTGATCATGAGGTCACTGTCTCTGCTACCCATCTAATTACAGAAACAAAATCTAAACTATTGCATTCAAAACCAAAAAAACTGCAGACTAATGAAAGGAAGATCAATTTACTTCACTTATAATCTGATAGCTCGCCAATTAACTTCTCGGGTTAAGCCATGGCATTGGAGATAACGTCAAATAACATGAAGAATTGATATTTAAACTACCTATTTGTAGATTAATGAAAGAAAAATCAAATTACTTCACTTATAATCCGATAGCTCGCTAATTAACTTCTTGGGTTAAGCCATGGCACCGAAGAAAACGTCAAATAACATGAAGAACTTAATATCTAAACTACCTACTTGTATATTAATGAAATAAAAATCACATTTATTCACTTATAATCCGATAGCTTGCCAATTAACTTCTCGGGTTAATCCATGGCACCGGAGAAAGTGTCAAATAACATGAATAACTTGATAGCTAAAATAGCTATTAGCAGCAAACAAAGCTCATTGAAATCAAAGCATAACAACTGAAATTGAAAAGCTTAACAAGTTCACCAGAGAAGAAAATCTCATATCACTACTTGATGCAAAAATTATATGAAAAAGCTCGAGCATAACCTATCCTGAAACACAGTGATCAGTATTAGTGAAAACAAGTATGCAGTGCTGCAAAATCATGTACAGGAATAAAATGATTAACACCATAAACAAATTATGAGAAATATACAGTGGAAATAAGAGAAAATATGCATGAAAACTTTACAAAAATTAAAAGAAAAACCTCAACGAGCAGGGGCCCTCTACAAAGCCTTTAGTTAATACGTTGTCACCTCAAAATCACGCTTTAAACAGTCATAAGAAACAGAGTTTTTGTACTAAAAAACAGAGAATATGTTTTCTTTTTACAATAACAAGACTAACGCTATATCAATCAAAGTTAACATTAAGACTAGCTACTTGCATTTGCAAATGCTTTATTTATAAAGGAAAATAGATAACTATTTTTCTGAGAGAAATCTTCAGCAGAGGACACATAAACAAGAAAGAACTCGTAAGTTCAGCCTCTTGGTTTCCATAACCATTCAATCTAGAAAAGGTGGATGTTGGATTTGTGTCATGGAGACAGCTTGTGGCTGTCAAGAGGGATCCACGAATCCACGAATGGTCTCAGACACTTCACATGCTGAAATAGGGACCTATTTGATGTAGGACTCCTTTTTTTACCATCCTTTGACCAATATCTTTCTTCACGAATTCGGCTGAACAGATAGGACCTTGTCCATGCGTAGATCATTTCTGAGTTTCCCATGTGCCTTGTTTCACCTGCTAACACCTGTAACCTATAGAACAATAAAAATAGCTACAGAATTGCGAGTCAATTGCAAAAAATGGCTACATTCCATCGTTGATGAAAAAATCTAAATCAAATAGCACACATAAGGATATAGTTATAAAACCACTTAAATGCACTCCTAGAATCAATATGTAACAATGTTTGATAGATTATGAGGCACTGATGTGGGAAAAAGGTCTAGGAAAGTATGTAGAAGAGAGGTAGTTTTGGGGCTCAACATACCCCCACTGTGAAGATGTTGCATTTCCTCATGCAACCAAAACTGTGACTATCCTTCCTTCAATTCATCTGCTCTGAGACTTCTGCTAATACATCTAGCCTTCTCTTCTTCTTCCTTGGTGTCATTGTCATCTTGGGCTTCATCATTAGGCACCTGTATTTGAGGTTGATGAGGGCTCTACTTAACCTCCTATTCTTTTTCTTCAATTTCCTATTTTTCTTGTGCCACAATCCAAGATGCAACATGGTGTTGTAATGGATAATTTTATCCAACCTGTTCTGTTCTTTCAATGTTTCATTTTCCCTTTTGATATGTCTATTCAGGACTCTAGTTCAAAAAATTCTTGTTTTAATGATTGGATCAAAACTTCCTGAGTTGTATCAGGTTAATTAGATGAAGTTCCCTGTTCTATTGTAGTCTTTTCCAATGATTCAATAAAATCATACATCTGTTGCTGAGTTGGATCTATTTCTGGTGTAGCCTTTCTTGGACTGATCTCAAAATCTAGTTGAGGAAAAGGAGAATGTTGTGGACTATGGTTAGGAGGAGTGATTGCTAGTGATTGTTCTGGTGTTTCCCTTCTTAAGTCTATGAAGTGAGCCCCTTTGGTTTGCACTTTCTTCAATTTTCCTTTAAGTCTTGAACTCCTTCTTAAATTCTGTGAGCTGGTATCTCCCTTTTCTAAACTATGTTTTTCTTTTCCTTTTCCTTTTTCCTTAGTTGACTGCTCCTTAAGATAAATTAGTCTCTCAGAAAGTACCTGTTCCTCTTCTGAGGAAGGTTCTGGGGTTTGATGAACATCTTCAACATTCCTTTTCCCCTTCTATTTTACTTGTTTTCTAACCTCAGTCAAAGTTTTAGACAACATTTCTTCCTTACTGGTTTCTTTAGTTATACTAGTAGGAGTATCTTGAATGTTTACACTTGTTTTTCTTTTCCTACTTTTTCTTGTTGAGCTACCTTCAGGTGTTTCTGGTGGGTCTTGAAAGAAATTTCTAATGAAGAATTGTTCCCATGTGTCCTTTCTTTCCTTCAATTGTTTTCCAATTAGAATTTTAACAAGTTCATGATGATAAAGATGAGGCTCTACATCATCCAAATTCTTTTGTATAGTGGTAGACATCTTTTTCAAGCTACTCAACAAGATATTAGGCAGATTGATGGTTTGATTCTCCTGAAAATTCATTAATAACCTTATATGGTACACGTACATAGACCCAAACCTTCCTTCACACGTAATGAACTTCTGAATTATCAACAACAAGCTAGTTCATTTTTCCTTTAGGGCTGAAACAGGAATTCCATGTTTAAAAACGGTTATATCCATACCTAGGTTACGCAAAATGATCCTCCAGGCCCTCTCATTGAATTCTTTGTTTTTGAACCATCGTTATCCTTCCTGTGGGAGCTTCATTGTTGCTACAATGGATGCCTCTGTTACTGGGAATTTGATATCCCCAATCTCAACTTCCATGCCGTTGAAGGACCTTGCAAATGTCTTCGTGACTTCTTTGTTATGACCCCTAAATTTCTGGATAAACTACAGCCACCTTCCTTTCCTTAACGTGCACTTTACCTGTGGATAACCCTCCATGAATTTAGGCATGTCCAGATCTATTCTTACCAAAAGGCCCATTCCTTCCTCCTGCTTCGAAAATACCTCTGTAAGTGATGGTTTCATGGAGGCAGAACGGTTGTATGAGTGGAAGATGGAGGAGGATTGCAGAGAAAACCAGTGGTTACAAAACAGAAAGAATACAGAGCATGCAATACAAATAAGTTCATAGAGCAGAGGCTTGTATAAACAAACCCTAAACTTGCAATCGTAAACTCAGTGTGAGAGTATGGAAACAGAGTGAGACGGGCAAAATTTTGAAATAAAAGGCTGCGGAGTGGACATTAGCAAATTCATAAAATGACTTCGGAGTAGTGTGTCAGAGGAGAGTCATGGTCAATTGGCTTACGTCTTCATGATTAACTGGTTCAACATGTGTAATACAGACGTACAACTAAGTATGAGTTAGATTCGGAAGAGGATCATGAGGTCGTTGGAATTTGATGCGAAGATCATGGTGGAGTTATGCAAAGTTCATGGAGGAGTTAAGGAAGCTATCGATTCAAATCATTACACATGATGGAGCCTGTGATTTTACGACTATACAGATTATGTGTTTTAAAATGCTATTTGAAATTGATTTTGCTCATACCTTAGAATCCTACCACTTCCGTTCGCTAACTTTTGATTGGCTACCTCTGACGTCTTCAAAATATTTTCCTCTTCCATACCTGCATCTAGTTTTCATCATTACCTGGCTAACATTTGACTGTCACTGTAGAGTAACAGAGTATTAGCTGCGGAATCAATAATCAGCTGTGGAATCAGTATTCAGCTACGGAATTAGAATTTGGTTGCGGAAACTGACATAGTGAATAACATATGACTTGGCGAAGTGAATGCAGATGGATGGAAATGAATGATGATTGAATGAATGATATATGGAAAACTGAACATGAAAGGAATTTTATTGGTGGAATGTGATGGTGAAAATGGAATGAAATGAAGTGAAGTGAAATGACATGAAATGAAACAACTATGAGTGAAATGAGAGTTTTTTTTGGGAAAATATAGGGCGTCAGAAGTTTCTGATTTTCATCCTGTATTTTCTGTAAAAGACTGTCAATCAGTGATTGGTTTACAAGCTTATACATTTTCATTTTTAAGATAACAATGAAAAGAACAAAGACTAGGCTAGTGGAGAAGAAAGATTCTTCTTCACCAGCCTTATTGCAGAATTATCTTGAAAGATTTTGAAAAATTCCTCTTTTGAGAGTGGATTATGATAGATCTTCAATCTGTGACCATTCACAATGAGAGGAGTTTGATACTCATCAATGGTTTTGATTCTTACTACTCCATTGCTAAAAACTTTTTCAATCTCATATGGCCCAAGCCAATGAGTCTGAAATTTACATTTGAAATCTTTGAACTTGGAATCAAATAGCAATGCCCAATCTACTTCTTGAAACTTTTTCTCCTTGATGTATTTGTCATGCCACTTAGCTCTTTGATATTGAACTAGATCAGTTCTTAGGATTTCTTCTTGTCTGATCTCATCTAGTTCATTCAACTACTCCATTCTATGCTTTTGAGTTTCTGATAGATCCATTCCTAATTGAGCTATAATCTTGAAGGTCTTAACTTGGAACTCAATGGGGAGTGGAACTTCCTTCTCATAAAAAAGTTCATAGGGAGAATGTCCTGTTGTGCTCCTCCATGTGGTTCTGTAGGCCCATAAGGCTTCAGGAAGCCTTTATGCCCAATCTCTCATGTGTAGATGACCAGTTTTCGTAATGATGCCTTCAATTACTTTGTTTGTGGACTCTACTTGACCATTTTCTTGCGGATAGTAAGGAGTACATTTTCTGTGCTTGACCTTGTACTCTTCCATCAACTTCTCCACCAGTTTGGATGTGAATTGACCTCCCTGATCTGTCACAATTTCTCTTGGAACACCAAAGTGAGTAAAAATATCCTCATAAAGAAAGCTAACAACTGAATTTTTAGTAGCAGAAAATAATGCTTTGGCTTCTACCCATTTAGTGACATAAGCAATACATACCAACATATACTTCTTCTGTTTAGATGGTGGATTAATAGGTCCAATAAAGTCTAAAGCCCATTTTTCAAAGGGTTTGATGAGTACCTGTAGTTGTAATGGCATCTCATTTGAGGGGGTAGGTTTCCCTACTCTTTGGCAGCTGTCACACCTTTTGACATATTGTTTTGGATCTTTGAAGAGGGATGTCCAATAATATCCTAGAGAAAGGATTTTATAGGCTGTCCTTTTGTCAGCAAAATGTCTGCCACATGGTTCATCATGACATGCTTTGAGAATATCAGACATTTCATCTTCCTTGACACATCTTATGATCACAAGGTATGAACCTGTTTTAAACAATTCATTAGAAATCCACGAATATTTTGAACTCTCCTGTATAGTCTTTCTTCTTTCACTAGGAAATAAATGTGGAGGTAGTTTCCCTGTAACCAAATAGTTAGCCATATCTGCATACCAAGGAGTCTTAGTAGTTACTGCAAATAACTATTCATCAGGAAACTTATCCTCTACAAGAGAATCTTCTTTGATATTCTGAATTCTAGACAGGAAATCAGCTACTGTGTTTTGTTTCCCTGGTCTATCTAACATAGTAATATTGAATTCCTATAAAAGTAGGAGCCACCTTGTAACTCTGCCATTAGTAACGGGTTTTCTCATTAGATATCTACTTGCAGAATGGTAAGTATGAATAAAAGATCCATAGCCTGTTATATAATGTATGAACTTATTGATTGCATGAACAACAACTAAGAACTCCTTTTCAGTCACATTATAATTCAACTCAGTGGGAGTTAAATTTTTACTGGTATAGTAATGGCATAAGGAACTAAGTCTTTTTGTCCCAACACAGCTCCTAGAGTTGTATTTGAAACATCTGTAGAAATATGGAAAGGAAGTTTCCAATTTAGTCCTCTCAAGATAGGCACTCTAGATATTCTTGTTTTCAAAGTTTCAAATGCTGATTAGCATCAGGACTCCATTTGAATTCACAGTCTTTTGTAAGTAGTTTAAAGAGTGGATATGCTATTTTGGTAAATTTTTCTATAAATCTTCTATAATATCTAGTAAATCCCATAAAACTTCTAACATCTTTTTGACAATTTGGAATAGGTAACTTGGAGAGGACTTCAACCTTTGATTTATCAACTTTAATCCCATCCCCTGAAATATGATGTCCTAAAACAATACCTTCAATAAACATCATAAATCATTTTTCATGGCTTAATGAAAGGTTTGTTTCTTTACATCTTATAAGGACTTTTTCCAAATTTTCTAATGCCTCTTCAAATGTATTACCATAAATTGTAAATTCATCCATATATACCTATACACAATCATGGATTAGATCAGAAAAAATTCCTAGTACTGCTCTTTGGAATGTTTCGGGTGCATTACATAATCCAAAAGGAAGCATTGGGTAAGAAAAAATTCCCCATGGACAGGTAAATGTGGTTTTATCCTGATCTTCAACTGCTACCTGAATTTGATTATAACCACTAAAACCATCCAGAAATGAAAAGTAATTTTTGCTTGCTAATGTATCTAATACTTGATCAATAAAGGGAAACGGAAAGTGATCCTTCAAAGTTCCTTTATTCAATTCCCTGTAATAAATGCACACCCTCCATTTACCATTCTTTTTGGGTACTATAACCAAGGGAGAAACCCATCAGCTATCTGAAATTGGGTAAATGAAGTTTACATTGAGTAGTTTTTGGAGCTCTTCTTTCACAATCTCCCTAAGATTTGGATTCATCCTTCTCTGAGGTTGTCTGATTGGTCTACTATTTTCCTCAATATAGATATGATGGATGCAAGTCTTAGGGTCAATACCTTTCATATCATTATACTCCCATGCAAATGCAGCAAAATGTTTTTACAAGATTCTGGTTAGCTCTTCCTGTTGTAACTTTTCCAATTTTTTGTTGATATTCAATGTTTTGCCTGGAAAAATTTCAATTGCAAAAGTACCAAACTCTTCCATAGAGTAGAGAGACATTTGCCTTGATGACAAATATTTAATATCAGAATCTAACTAAATTGTGTGTGGTCATATTCTGAAGATGTTTCAAAATTTTCTAATGTGTTGAAAATTTGACTATCTTCACTAACTTCAAAGATAGTAAAGACAGGTTGTATAATATCTTCATCATCGACCCATTCACTTTCCACTACTTCTGTAATTTCTTTTGCTGGAGGATACAAATTGAATTTCTTTGTTGAACTACCATAAAAAATGTACATATCCCTCGATCTACAACTAATGAAAGCATCAGCTATGGCTAGCCAAGGTCTTCCTAAGATGAGTGGGTGCCCTCCTAGATTACTCTTCGGAGTCAAAATCATGAAATCTACTAGATATTCCCAAGAATATAAGGAGACCAAAATATATTCTAATACACCATCTGGTTTGATTACTGGTCCATCTGCAAGTTGTAGTAAGGTAGGTGTGAAAAGAAGATTAGGAAGTTTAAGTTTTTCCATAGTCTGTCTACTCATAATGTTTATAGCAGCCCCTAAGTCAATCAATGTATTTTGAATTTCTATCCCATTTATGTGTGTCTTGACAATTGGACTACCTGGATCCACATATTTCTGCATGGTAATCTTTCCCATCATGATATCTGCGATTTTTCCTACCAGGTGGATTCTTTTTGTATCTCTTTGTTTCCTACGTGGTCTTTTAAAACTCAGCTCCTTTATTGTTTTTGCTAAGATAGGAATATCTCTAATGGCTTGTAGAAAGGGAATCTTGATATGGACATTCTTTAATTCATCTAGGAAATCATAGTTAGGCAAAAAGATTTGTTTTTCCACCCGTTTGTCAATTTGTAACCTTTCAGGGTAAGGAGGTGTGGATGAAGATGCAGGTTGCTCAACTATAAGAGTTGTGGGGGTTGACTCTTTTTTCTTTTTCTTTTTGAATGATTTGGTTTTCAAGGGATGCTTCCTCAGAACCTTTATTGATCTTTAGAGAATCCTCCTCAGAGGCAGCTTGCTCTTGAACATCTATAGAAGGTTTTTCCTTTTCTAAAATTTTACCATATCTAAGTTGAACATCATCAAAAGGAACAATCATATAGGTAGGAAATTGTTGTCCTTCTACCATGTACGCATTATGAGGATTTTTGTTGCTGGGATTTGGTAATGGCTAGGCTGGTAGTTAATTTGGCTTTTGTTGAAATGGAAGTGAGAGTTGAGAATTTTGATTTTGTTGAGAAAGTTTTTGTTGTGGAAATGGCAATGAAAGTTGTGGGTTTTGATTTGGATGTTGTGGATTTTTTTGTTGATTTTGAAAAGATGGAGGATATTGATAAAATTGAGAAAATATCCCATAAGGATTTTGTACCCCTTGTGCCCATGATTGATACGGATTTTGAGGTTGGGGCCAAGGTTGTTGCCAAGAATTCCAATTTGGTGGGAGCTGAAAATTCATAGGTTTGTTAAATCCTTGATTTTGTTGCCCTTGCCAAGGTCTTCTTGAAATGAAACAAAGGGATTCTACTAAATTTGGATCTTCCTAAAAGATAGCTTTGATCCTAGGAATCCAAGGACAATCCTTAGTCTCCTGACTTTCTGAGCAAATCATACATCTTTCTACAACTTTTGCATCCAAGGGGCATTCCCTTAGAGCATGTTTCTTTCTACATTTTGGGCAAAAGATGGATAAGACATCAGCTTCTGTTTTCTGATTGTTTTGAATTTTAAGGGTGTCTAGTTGTTCACTAAGGCTCCCTAGAATGTCAGTTTTGAACTCATCAAGCATATTGCCAATCTCTGCCCTACTTATTGATCCAGTTGCAGATTTTTTTGCTCTAATAAGAGAAGGATCTCTAGGCCCTTTTCCAGTTTTAGATTTTCCCCTTGAGAGATGGACACATAGTTCTGCTATGTCATGTAGTGGAAGTTGAGAAATGTCTCCCTTCCTCATCATGTTTAAAATATCTATCCATTCATCTTTGATGCCTTTCAATAGAAGGGCTTTCAAATTTTCCTCGTCTAAATTGCTCATTTTTTCTCTCTTTAAGGTATATTGGAATCTTTCAAGCAGATCCTCTAAGTTCTCATCTTCTTTTTGCATCATTTTAAATATCTCATCCTTATGATT
Organism: Pinus taeda; assembly: GCA_000404065.3. Lineage (NCBI taxonomy): Eukaryota > Viridiplantae > Streptophyta > Pinopsida > Pinales > Pinaceae > Pinus > Pinus taeda. The sequence goes on along the minus strand of APFE030805681.1, from coordinate 598,407 downwards.
AGTGGGCATACAATAATCCAGATATCTATCCAAAAATGTTTGCTTCATATCATTCCAAGTCTTAATAGATTGAGTGACTAATCTCATGAACCATTTCAGAGCAGCCCCTTTGAATGTTGAAGGAAATAGTTTGAGTTTCTGAGAGCCTTCCATATAGTCATAGGGTTCGACACAAGACTTCAAACTCAAATAGAAATGTTTCAGGATCGTCACTTCGCAACCCATAAAATTTGGGAGGACAGATGGTGAAATGTTTTTCATTATTGTATGGGTTTCCTCATCAACTATAGGGAATCCAAATGAGTTATCTCCTTCCCTATTTCCCCCATTATTACCTCTACCTCCTCCATTCTTACCTCCATCGTTTCCTCTACCACCACCTCTATTATTTCCTCTACCTCTACCTCTACCCCCTCCTCCAAATAGAGAATATTCTCCATCTAGTACTTCTTCTGCCATGATAGTTTCCTCAGGGTCTTCTGGTTCTCCTATTAATGGCTGATGAGAGAGAGTCTCTTCCTTTCCTTCTTCTCTAGGTGATTCTACTTCTTCAACTGCAATATGTTCCCCTATAGAACTGAAGAAGGGTTCTTCTCCTAGATCATATTTAGTAGATAGTGTGGGAGAATCTTCTAATTTAGTTATTGCCCCTTGAATTCTAGGAATCCTAAGGCTGGGAGTATGAGTCTGGGATGGAGGTGTCTTGTCTAATCCTTGAAGTAGTTGGAGTTGTAAAAATCAAACTTTTGCCCCTAGCTAGAAACATTCCCCTAGAATATCTTGCTCTATGCCATTGTTTTTTTATTGAATTTCTTTTAATTGGGCTAATAATCCTTTTTCTGATCTTCCAGATCAAACTAGGTGCAATAAGAGAGCATACTCAAGAAATTACTAAACTAATAATTCTCTTTTCTGATCCTCTAGATCACAGTAGGTGCAAGAGGAGAGCATACTTCAAGAAGTTATCATTTTTGCCCCCCCTTTTTTTTAATGTAAGAGACAGTCTACCTAGTTACACTTCCCTAGAAATGGTGCTAAAATGTTTATTCAATTTAGTATGTCCTAAATGGCTACATTAATTATCAATCCGGGAGTCGTAAAGTGATGAAGTGTGGCACACTGTATGTGCAAGACGACCTCTTTCTTACTTTTATTATTTTCAATTTTATTTTGTTTTTAGGGTTTTGTCCTCGTTGGTCTCCTAAGATGTCTAATGTAAATTGAAATCTTATTCTTAGGTTTTAAGAATATTTTTAGAGGGCAAGTATGGAAGTATATTTAAGACAAAGTTTATGTCTCTTATGATAATTTCCAGAACTTAGCACTTCAAAAGATCTCAAAACATGCTATTGATAAAATCAGTACTTGAACAGAAATGTAAATATGTAGCTACTTAAATAAAAAAAAGATGAAATATTGATCATGAGGTCACTATCTTTGCTGCCCATCTAATTATAGAAATAAAATCTAAACTATTGCACTCAAAACCAAAAAAACTGCAGACTAATGAAAGCAAGATCAATTTACTTCCCTTATAATCTGATAGCTCACCAATTAACTTCTCAGGTTAAGCCATGGCACCAGAGATAACGTCAAATAACATGAAGAATTGATATCTAAACTACCTATTTGCAAGTTAATGAAAGGAAAATCAAATTACTTCACTTTTAATATGATAGCTCGCCAATTAACTTCTCGAGTTAAGCCATGGCACTGGAGATAATGTCAAATAACATGAAGAACTTGATATCTAAACTACCTACTTGCAGACTAATGAAAGAAAAATCAAATTACTTCACTTATAATCTGATAGCTCGCCAACTAACTTCTCGGGTTAAGCCATGGCACCGGAGATAACGTCAAATAACATGAAGAACTTGATATCTAAACTAGCTATTAGCAGCAAACAAAGCTCACTGAAATCAAAGCATAACAACTGAAATTGAAAAGCTTAAAAAGTTCAGCAGAGAAGCAAATTTCATATCACTACTTGATGCAAAAATTATATGAAAAATCTCGAGCATAACCTATCCTGAAACACAGTGACCAGTGTTAGTGAAAAAAAGTGTGCAATGCTGCAAAATCATGTACAGAAATAAAATGATTAACACCATAAACAAATTATGAGAAATATATAGTGGAAATAAGAGAAAAGATGTATGAAAACTTTACAAAAATGAAAAGCAAAAACTTAGCTAGCAGGGGCCCTCTGTATAGCCTTTGGTTAATACACTGTCACCTCAAAATCACGCTTTAAACAGTCATAAGAAACAGAGTTTTTGTATTGCAAAATAGAGAATATGTTTTCTTGTTACAACATTAAGACTAACACTATACCAACAGCATCAAAGTTAACATTAAGACTAACTACTTGCGTTTGCAAACGCTTTATTTATACAGGAAAATAGATAATTGTTTTTCTGAGAGAAATCTCTAGCAGAGGACACGTAAATAGGACAGAACCTGTAAGTTTAGCCTCTTGGTTGCAATAACCATTAAATCTACAAAAGGTGGATGTTGGATTTGGGTCATGGAGATGGCATACAACTGGTAAGAGGGATCCACGAATCTAGGAATAGTCCTGGGCTTTTCACGTGCTGAAACAAAGACCTATTTGAAGTAGGACTCCTTGTTTGACCGTCCTTTGACCAATACCTTTCTTCATGAATTAAGTTGAACAGATAGGACCTTTTCCATGTGTAGATCATTTTTGAGCTACCCATGTGCCTCATTTCACCTGCCGACACCTGTAATCTATAGAACAATAAAAATAGCCGCGGAATTGCGAGTCAGCTGCGAAAAGTGGCTACATTCCGTAGCTGATGAACAAAATCTAAATCAAATAGCACACACAAGGATATAGTTTGAAAACCACTTATGCACTCCTAGAATCAATATGTAACAATCTTTGATAGCTTATGAGGCACTCATGTGGGAAAAAGGTCCAGGAAAGTATGTAGAAGAGAGGTAATTCTGGGGTTCAACAGATTTCTTTGCTACTTTGTCTTTGACTTATTCATGATAGATATGATCAATACTTCATCATCACCCTCCAAAGGGTTTGTATTAGAGCTGGAAATTTCCAAGGAAACATGAGATGCCATCACTCTATCGTGGTCCAAGTTTCTTCATGTCTTCATGATGGTTCTTCCTTGTGATTCTTCTCTGCAAGTACTTCTTTGTTCTTTCTCCTTGACATCTTCCTTGAGCATCACATTTCCTTTTTGAGATGGTACACCTACCAATGAAGATCACTCATGGCAAGGAAATATTAGTATGAAAAACCATTTATTTTATCCCTACTTTGGGCTCGACAGTGGCTGAGGAAGGCACCACTACTCACTGTAACTATTTCATGCACTATGAGGAGGGGCTCTTCAAGGTCCAACATAGTGGGAAAGTGTAAGAGATAATGTGATGATATTTTTGATTAAAACTATGTGATGCACTAGGCTCAAGAGAGTAGGAGATAATGAAATCACAATTGAGCTTTATAGTGACTAAGAGAGGCCTTGATTGTGGACTATAATTGTGACATGAACAAAGGAGGCAGGGCAGTACTCAGTGACTGTATAGTGATGGAGTCTGGTACACAAGGGTTGATGGCTTGTTGACTAAAACTCTGATATGTGTTATAGCTGAGAGGCAGACTTAAGGGAGAGCATAGTTTCCTTCAGCAATGATCTAGGAGTGGTTGAATATCCATTAGAAATGTGCCTTATTCCCTATGCTAGCATAATATTCTAATGTAGTGGTTTCTTCTACACTGCAAATGTGCCCTACACCCTATGCTAATGCAATTTTCTTATGCAGTGACTGATTGTCCATTAGAAATGCACCTTGTGCTAAAAAATGATCACTAGAAAAGGAGATTGCACATTTAACTATGGAAAACTAGAGAAGGCTAGCCCACTTTTCTTAGGGAGATGCTTAATTCACAATGAGAGGGAAGAGACTATGTATTGCATAGTTTTTTCTTGCAGAGAGTCACAATAAATGATCCATGCACTATATAAGGAAGAATTGTGAAAATCCCAGTGTAGTGCATCAGTATAAGAAACAAGGGTTAGGTGACTATGATTTGAAGGTTCTGAATGTGAAACATGTAAATTGCATTGTACCCATGAACATTCATGCGATCTACCCAATGTGAAGTCCCAATTAGACCTCACATCATTTGGTGTCGGAGTCCCATCTAGTATAAAGGCCTAGTTTTTGAATCCTTAAATATTTTCCTTGGCTCTGATTGTCAGTAAGAGAGAGGGATGAAATGGTGCCTTCGAAAAAAAAGGTGTGTCTGGTGAGTGTTTAGTTGTAAATTTGTGAAGGTTCTTCTACTAGGAGAGGGATAAAATTGAGCCTCTAATAGAAAGGTAGTAGTACCACCCAAGAAGAGACATACATGAACTAGAAGGATCTGTTCAACATCCAGCAAAATAGTCCACAGAGGATGCGATAGTTGTTACAACCAACAATGTAGAAGGATCTATCTAATATCCTATAGAATAGACCACAAGGATGGGACAAAAATAACAACCATTACAGCACATTCTCAATAAGATAATTACTAAAACAACCGAAATAGTTCAACTATCTTAGCACATGTGAAGGAAAACATGAAACAAAAACATCCGGAGAATAGTCCTACAAAAAATTCATAATCCATGCATGAATAACATGTTGGACTTGAAGGATTTTTTTATTAAGTAAAATTTCCAAGAAACATGTTTACAATGTACATCAATAGCTCAAGTAGTGGAGCATTGGAGCCACTCCTTTCTCCTCGAGGAAATAGTTATCTCTCTAATGACTTGCGGGAGGAGCCAAGGTGAAAAGTCCTTTGCTCATACAATGAGGGAGTACATATAACCATGTTTGAATCCTTGAGTTCCATCATGTTTGTTTTACTTCCTATGACTTTTCAACTTACATAACGCTTTACATTCCATGTGTGTCCTTTGGACTTCCACTTCACAATATATTTTAAATACAATATACATCATACACAATAGTGATGTGGCATATGACCACAAATGACATGACATGACATGACACTACTGATATTGACTACTTGATGATGTGGCAATGTCAAGCCACTGTTGTTGCTTAGTGTTGGATGTCTTCTTGAAGATGTTTCTTTTCACCTTCACATGGCTTGGTGATGAGGAATCTTCAATGATCTCAAGTCTTTGATAGTCGTCACAAACTAGCGTCCTTTTCTTTCTCTTGATCGATCAACTTGTAAGTTTAGCTACAAGAGATTCTTTAAGCATGCTTCCCTCCTTCTCCTCCTTATCCATTTTCTTTTCATGACATGATAAGGTACCTATTCCTGCAATTCACTCATGACGAGAGGACATTAATCTGAAAAACCTCGAGTCTAAGACGATGCATTCTAATAAAACAAATGAGCCCAGAACAAGTGATTAGATGGGAAGAGGAGCTTAGTGACTGCATAATGTGCAGTTATAGCATCCATGGTAAAATCTTGAACCCTGAGACTACATCATACATAGTTCATGTAGGTCTAAGGGACAAGACTATGCAATTTATGGAGCTAGTGGGACAGGCCGAGGGAATGAGCACTCAGAGAGCTAATTGTTTAGTTTTGGGATTAAAAGAAGGTTGGACTACTACACAGTTCAAGGGATCAATGGATTAGCTTGAGGCTTGAAGATGTGATGTATGTAGTTTAAGCTGGCTCGGGGACATGATTGTGCAATTATAGATGTCAAGATTGGGGCTTGGGTATAGAAACTTCACAATGCAATAGTCATGGGAGGCATTAGCTGCACATTTTGTAGTGCCAAGAAACAAGGTCACATCTATAAGACTGATACTGCATAATGCACAACTTAGGAGAGGCCTGGTGAAGCTAGATTGCTTGATTGAGAAGTTTTTTCAAAAATGGCTAAGTGTGTAGGTTTTAACTCTATACAAAAATTACCTGCATACGAATTCTAAAACACAAAAAGTAAACAATGCGAGAGCATAACACAGAAAACACATATACACTGAGATTTTCCTCTGGATCCCAAAACCTGGACTACCAGCTTGATTTTTCATTATGTTCCTTTCAATGTTATAATACATATTGATACATGCCAAAGCATCCAGTACCATGGACTGAAAACCATCGCATCCAATACCATGGACCGAAAAACATCACATGCAAAGAATGTGAGAAAATCATGCACAAAACCATATGTGGGTTTGCCCATCCTAACATAGGGTACAAAACAAAAATTTTCCAGGGTACTACCCCGGACCCCATAAAGTGGGGTTACGGGTACGCCTCAAACCCTCTGTGAACCCC
>APFE030805681.1:541451-576916 GCA_000404065.3 Pinus taeda | reverse complement strand
GGTGAGAGAGAAGGTTGGGAAGGAGGAGGTGGTGAGGGGTGAGTGGGGTCCGGGTAGAGTGAGGGGGAACAAGGGGAGTGAGGGGGAACAAGGGGTAGGGGTGGTTGCAAATAGTGGGTGGGAGGCGGTGGCTAAGGTGAGAGGAAGGGATGAGGGTTGAGGGGGAATGATGTAGGGGGTGAGGTAGTGGATGGGGGGTTAAGGGGTAGAGGGAAGGAGGGTTAAAGGTGGCCTAGGGTAGCCATTCGATTGCGGGGAAGGGTGGTTCAGTTGGGGGCAAGGCGGGTAGGTGGAATAGGAGGAAGGTGGGTAAGGGTGGGCTAGGCTAGCAGACGTTGGGAGGAAGGGGGTAGGATATTGGGGGTTGGGGAGAGTGGAAAGGAGGTGAAGTGGCATTGGGGTTGTGGGCCAGTAGTGGGGCTAGGGGGTGGAGGGGGCATGGAGGGGAAGTAGGTTGGGGGTGGGGTGGGCGAGGAGTGGGGGTAGGTGGAGGTGTGGAAGGGGGGTAAGGGTGCGGTTGGATGGCCGTCCAATTGCGGGGTGGGGTGGCGTGGGTCAGTTGAGGGGGAAGAGGGGTAGGGGGCATGCGAGGTAAGTGGTGGGGAAATCGCCCGCCACTCCGTGGATGGACAGGGTGGTGTCAGTGGGCTTCTACCATTTCTTAATGTTAATATTTTTTTAATTTCAATTATCTGATTATATAAATTAAAAATTTAGGATATATTTTCGTTGTGGATTTAAGTTAATATTTTTTCGTTGTTTACCAATTTGTGTTTTTATTTTTCAGGAAAATGGGGCATCAAAGAAGATTTCTGTGAATATTTCTGGACCAAAGACACTTAAAGGTGCATCTTCAAAAAACATTGGTGAACGAACTCCACCTGAGCTCATGGCTACAAATCTTTCAAGTGCCTCAAATGATAAGAATATGATTTTAGACTGGAAGAATTCAAAAGAGGAGAAATTCCCATCAAGAATCTGGTATGTGAAAGAAAGAGAAAGCCAAAATGCAAACACATATCTATATATTGATATACTGAATGAAAATGGAATTTTTGAGTTGATGGGAAGAGTCATAGATATGTGTTCGATACCAGACACTGAAGTTGTTTACATACTTACAAAAGCTCCCAAGTCACATGAAAGGATTAAATATCAACTAACATATTCATCATATGACACGAGAGGGGTATCTACAAATTTGTGTAAACAAACTGTAAATGAGATGAAACAAAATATCGTAAGTATTTCTATTTATATTTGTATTTTGTTTTCTTGAAAGTGTCTCGCTATATTTTTTAATTTTGTTTTTATTGACATATGATATTTTGTTTGGCAGAATTTTGTTGAAAGTTGTTCAATTAGGTTGGGAAGCATTTATTTCATAGAGCATGATAACATGAAAGTTGTCAGTGGTTTTTACTCATTGTCAAAAGAAGATATGGAAAACAAGCAAAATGTAGCATTTGATGATGCTACAAAACTACATCCAAAGGATCAGAAAAAAAGGCCTCGAGTGGATAAATCTATCAAGGGTAAACAAGTTACTTTTGAGGGCAATGAAGTTGAAACTGACAGTGAAGCATATGTTGTTGTTACTGAAGATAACATTGGAACGGAGAAGAGTCATAAAAGACCAAAAGTAACAACGTGCAAAATTAAATCTGTTGAGAATGTTATGACGAAGAAAAGTAAAGTTGAAGATTTTGAAGTAGTCATTACCAGCAGTCAAGAACCTAGTGAAACTTCAAAAGAAAGCAGAGAAATAATTACACCAGGAGCTGATTTAGAGATGGCATTAAAAAAAAAAAAAAAAATGCCATTCGACAGAATTTGACAAAGAAAAACTTAATTGATGGTGGTTGTACATTTCAGCTTAATGTCAGGAAAACCTATATGGCAAATGAAGGACAATGTTAATATCAAGTCAAAAAGTCACACCATCTGCATGTTCACAACTTGAAGACATTGATGAGGTATAATCCATATGCTCATGTGGTTAATTATGTGCTTCTTGTTGATCCAGTTCAAGTTCCCAACAAATAAGCATTTGATAAGTCAAAGTGTTTTGAATACAATTATTATGTGCATGGGGGAAACCATTCTGTAGAAGCTCAAAGACAATTGATGGAGGAATATCCCAATAACCCATGCTTTGAAACAATGAAATGTATCATTTATGTTGGTTTATTGGATACAGAAGAAAAGTTAGTGGCATGGGATCATAATTCAGATAATGAATATAGGATGTCTATGACTTTCATCCAAAGGGTTAGATTTATTCATAGTGAATTTCAAGAAAAATGTGGTGGGGATAGGATAAATGTTATTGCAGATTTCTGAAGGGAATGTTGTATGGAAATAGGCTATCAAATTGAAGAGAAACCCAATTCAAAAGGTGGAAAACACAACCTTCCTAGTGATATATTCAGAGGTGTTGATAACATTTTCCAACTGGCATTTAGAATTGGAGATATTTGGAACTTCATTGATGAGATTTTTAGCATGTGAGAAAATATTGGCATTAAAAACAAGAAAGTCAAAGGGTTTAAGCCATTGATTTGTGGCAGTAGTAAATTAGGTCCTGACTTGAAGCAGCTTCCAGAAGATATGACTATCACACATTGGAGAGCAATGCAAGGAGTGAAAGACGAAAAAATTGTCAAAATAATATTATCTTGTGTGAAGTCAGGGGAATTATCATTAGAGGAAATGTTCGAGGAATTTCAAAAGTAAGTTTGTTGAATTATTTTTATTTATTTCTAGATTATAATTTTCTCTTAAATAAAACATGTTGTTTGTGGTAGTATTTGTTATACATATCATTATATTGACTTTTTGTTACTTTATCTATGTAGTCATAAAGTTTACATGAAAATTCAGGAACAAATGGTTAGATTGTTGAATGAATATAGTTGGGATGATGTCATACGCAACTATCCAGATTCAAGTTCTACATCAACATTAAAAGCTTTTTATCTTGCATTTAAAAATGTATCTTGATTTACACATTCATTTTTATTCATTTGTGTACTATTTTTAATTTATAACTTACACATATATTTGTTTATTTTATAAAAGATGAACAATGATGATAATGGAGCGCCAACTAGCTTCAGAACCTTTATTGAAAAAAAATACCGAAAGACTGAGGAAGTAACGTGTTAAGAATTTTGAACTTGATCCACTCTTACTCATTTCATTTGGAATGGGCTAGACACTATTCAATATCAAGTAATACAAGGCGACTGTGAAGACATTGCCAAACTCATAACTAAAAGGGAGTATGCCCTAGTTATTGTAGATATTCCCATGGTTTCAATATTCCAAATATTGACTATGATAGTGACCCTTATACTTATCAAGCTTTTAGTAAACTGGTTGCGGGATTTGTAGAAGTCACATCATCACCATTATGGAGATTTGTGACATTTAATTCAGACACACAATTGGCAATGATATTGTCAAGCTTCAAAGGGAAAACAAATTCAAGGATGTAGCTTACATGGTAAGATGTTTAAAATGTATATTTGATTAATGTTGTAAAATTCATTTATGAACAAGTTGATTGAACTTTTACTATTTCATGTTATAGGGAAAAGTCAAATCTTGTTAACCATGATGATCAAGTATTTATAAATGATTGTGAGTTCATTCATTTGATAGTTGGACAAAAGATGATAGCTATATGTCTATGATTTTTAATCGGGTGGACAAAAAGAGTCATAGCCAAATATTGAGTTATGATGCTGTTGTGAGAAAACTAACATATGAAGACAAAGAAGCAAAATGAGAGAAAGTTAACATTTATCAAAAACCACAATTATTGATTAACTATCTTATAGAGATATGTTCAAATGAAGGAGATTGGATTCTGGATTTATTTTCTGGCTCAGGAAAGTTTTATTATATAGAATTGAATTTCAATATGTTATTATTTTAATTAATATGTCATTGTACTAATTTACTTCATTATTTCTTTTTAGCTTGATAATTAGGTACAACACTAGCATGCTGGATTCAAAAAGGAAGAAATTGCATTGCAATTGAAAAAGATCCATTACAATGCAATTTCATTTAGCAAAGAATTAATGCTCTTGAATTTCTTCCAGATGCAATGCAAGAAATTGGGTTGAAGAAAGGGGAATTTAGTGAATCATGTGTGGCAAAAAAGGTAAAGGAACCTCAACCACCATTACATGGGATGTTTGGAAAGACATACATTGGGAGATTGGCAGACATGAAAGATCCATTAGAAGACGAAAATGAGCAAAAGGAAGCAGAAAATATCGAGGAAGAAAACAATGATGAAAATCTAGAGGACGAAGAGGTTGGATTACTGACATTGTTAATTAAATTTAAGTTATGCTTTTTTGTAACTATTAAGTAGTTATACTTGCAATTTTTTGACTTCGACATTTTATGAGAAGAATATACACTCAATTAAGGTTGTTATGCTTTCAATATTTGTAATATGTGATTTTCACATTAATTTTAAGTTAACCATTATTTTTTGAAAAAAAAGTGATTATTATTATTTTTTTGACATGAAATTCAGATAAAAAAATATTATTTAACTATTTTTAGTTAAAATTTTCATATAAAATTTGTGATTTTCGCATGTCAATTGTAGCAAACAATTATCAAAACGTGTAGTTTTTTAATTATATTTCTGTTAAAAATGGCTATTTATATGTCAATTGTTAGAAAATATTGTTTTTTAGAAACAATTATTTCTAGTGGATTGAAAATTTAATTAAAAATAATATAATATGTAGAATATCGAAAATTAAAATATCAACCTCCTTCCTTTAAATATGCAAAACAATAAAAACCTCACTACAAAAAAAATAAAATTAAAATAAAAACAGGAAAATATGAAGAAAAAGACCACTTTAAAAATTATTAAGTTTACAAAATAATTATTTACATTTCATACATTAGAAAATTGAAAAAGTTAAAAAAAAAACTTTTAAAAAAAGGGTCTGGTGCAGAATTACCACGTTTTTAAATTAGCATAAAAAACACTACCATTATAAAATGCAATGTACATAAAAAAAATTATAGTGCCAAAAACTAAGCTTTAAAAAACACATGTGTGTTTTGCATAACCCCTTTTCGAAATCGGGTCACTTTTTTGCTATCTCTACAAAATGAGTAACAGTATGGGTTCCCGTTTCAAAGTTTACATTGTTTGATAGGGAGAGACTCAATCTTCCTATCAAGTGATTGAAGACTAAGTGTACTAGCCAAGCCTTTCATGTACTATGAATGGTCCAATCCATAGGGACTAAAACTTATTGTGTTTTCCTTTTTCCTTTAGGATTTATCCCACTTCAAGACTAAGTCACCCACACTAAAGTTGTTTTACCCTATAGACTTCCTATCGAACCACCTCTTAATATGATTTTGATGAAGTGAAAAAAAATCTTTTACTTTTAACCTTTCTTCCTGTACCTTGTGAAGGATGTCCATCCTACCCTGCACTAACAAACACGACTTGCCTTGGGATTCTTGTGGGAGTTGGAGAGTAGGCAAGTAGATGTATGATGGGAAGATGGATTATATTCTTATACCAGGAAGTAAGGGGAGGTATTCAAGCAAGGCTTCGGCAGGACTTGGTCAGCCCATAAATCATTACCAAAGTGGAGCGCCAATTTCGCTACTGAGAGAATATGGTCTTTTTGATAATGTGAATTAGGTCCTTATTCATGGATTTAGAAAGACCATTCCCCTACAGATAATAATTAGCTGAATGTTTTAATATAATACCATTTTTCCAATGAAAAATCATAAATTCTTAGTGATGAGAAGTGTGTTACATTATAATATTAAAAACAAGTGAAGTAGGAATGTTGAACCTCGAAATGACGTTTTGCTGAAGGAAATTTATGACTTCCTAATCATTTGCCTGTTTGAGTGGAACTACTTCTATCCACCATGTGAAGTAATCTATGGCAATAAGGATGTAGCAATGTTCCTTTGGTGAATATGGAAATATTTCTCCGATAATATCCTAGCCCAATTGTTGAAAAGGTTCTTCCACTAGAATGGGTTGCAATGGGGCAGTTGACTTTTTGTTTTTGTCAGCACACCTCTGACATACCAAACACTTGTGGGTGTAAGAATAAGCATCTATGAATAAGGTAGGCCAATAAAATTTGTCTTGCATGACCTTATGCATTGTTTTTTTACCGACAATATGTGCCCCAAATGGTGTATCATGTAGATCATGCAACACATTTTCTAAATCTTGTGCTTCCAAACTCCTGAATAATACTCCATTGTGTTTCTTTATAAAAATCACCCCATGCACCAACTACTAGGATAATGATTTAACTCTAAGTGCCCTCTTCTTCCATGAGAAAAAGTGGGAGGGTATGGTGTTGTGCTCAAGATATTGGCACACATTAGCGTACATAGAGTTTGTGATAGTAGTGGGGCAGGCTCGCTCGACATTGTACATCTCAATTTCTTGCTCCCATACTGAAATATCTTCTTCTTATTTTTTGTTTGCATTCATTGCTTAAACCTCTAGTAGACAAAGACCATGGCCCTTTATTGTGTGAACTGACTTGATCTCTAGATCACATTATTGCAGTCCAGTCATCCAATTTTCTCTCCTTTCACTAATCTCTTGTTGAATGAGTAATGATATGAATATTAGGTGTGGAACAAAGATAATAAAATTATTTTTCATTAGATAGGGTCGAAAGTGCTTTACCACCTTGTATACTACATAAGCTTATTTATCCACAGTGTGGTAGTTAAGTTCTGGTCCTTGCAGACTCGCGCTCATTAAATAAATATGTTGCTCATTTTTTAGATCATCCTATTGGGTGAGTATCATGTCGAGATAAGTGTCAGAAGAAAAGGTTTAGATCAAACAATCTTTATTGAATTATGGGTTGTACAATGTGGGTGCTTCTTTGATAACTTGTTTAATACGTGAAAATGCCTCCTTTTCCCTTTTATTCGATTTATAAATTGCATCTTTCTTCACTATTTCTTGTCTCAGCCTAACAATTTGAGCATAGTCAGGGATGAACTTGCAGAGAAAATTGATTTTTCCCCAACAAGGACTGCATGGCCTTCTTAATTACTGGGAAAGGAATCTGCATGATTTCTTTGACCCTATATAGGTCTACCTTAATCCCAGTTTTCACAATAATGTGGCCCAAGAGACTACCATTGGACACCGCGAAGATAATTTTCTTTGGATTTAAAAATATCTCATACTTGCAAAATTTCTCGAATTATTTTTTTAAGTGGCATATGTGGTCTGACCTCTATTTGGAAAATACTATTACATTGCCAAGATAGACCACTAAGCTCTGCCCAATCAGCCTGCGGGAAGCGATGTCCATGGCACATTGAAATGGTTCACCAGCATTGATTAACCCAAATGGCATTTGCCTAAACGCGAATGTGCCCCACGTCGTGTGGAATGTGGTCTTAAGTTTATCAGGCTCTAAAACCATAACCTAGTTGTATCTTGAGTAATCATCTAGAAACAAAACATTTCTAACCCCAATATTGTTTGTAGTATTTCTTTCATGGAAAACACGAGGTATTTTTCCTTGTCTGAAGCAAGATTGAGGTTTTGGAAATTGACACACAAGCAGATTTCCCTGGACTTTTTTGTTACTGGGACCAAATTTGAGACCCAAGTTGAATGTCGCACTCTGTATATGATCCGAGCATCTAATATTTTCCTTAACTCTTTCTAAAAAAGAGGCTCAAGCATTGGATGTACTTTTTTCAATTTTTGTTGGAATGGCTTGGCCCCTTATTCTATTGGTACCACATACTAGATGATTCATATGCCATAAGTTTTAATCCCATCGTACGTCCATGCGAACACATCGTGGTATTGGTTGAAGAGGCAGATAAATGCTTGACTCTGTTGTGGTGTACAATAAGTACCAAGATTGATGTACTTCAGATCTTTTTATGTTCACAAGTTAATATGCTCGTGCAACAATGTGGAACTGTTGGTTTTAGCATTAACAAGTCCTCATAAGACATTGTGAACGTCATACAACTTTTCCAACGATACCACAACCTTTGGGATGATATTTCATTCACTTGCATTGTTTGCATCCTGCAATGACTTCTCCTCATCATCCTCATCTATTGCTACATCTTTGAACACATCAGTGTTCACCATGAAGCACAATGTCTGTTGGTCATCATAAAAAATGTGTAAATTAGTGATGTTATCGAGGATAGATGGCTTATAAATAATTTAGACAGAAAAATTGTCCCTCAACGGTGAAAACCTAACAATGACATTTTCTAATGTATTGCAGCTATGTACACATTCTTGGAACATAAATGATATTAAAAGAATGGAATGTGAAATCAGATTGATAACTTCTAATATGAGGTGACACACAATGTATGGTATTACATACCTATCACACCAAAATTTTCGAGTCACCTACTGATTTTAGTATGGTAACATTGAGTTCAATGGCTCTTTCAAGCCCAAAATGAGTTCTTCATATTATGCAATGTTGTTTGTGCACTCAAATTCCAAGCGGCTAGAGAGAAAATGATTTCTCTATAGGTCTATTAAAACAAAACTAGCTCTAAAGCCCTCCTACATTTTGGAACCATCAAAGTACAAAGTCCACATATCATATGTACAAGGACTGAGGATTACTCTAGTACTATTATTACTATTACTAATTGTACAAATGTCATTTTCACCAGTTGGACTAGGAAGGAGCTCCAACTATGTATTTGGTTAGACTGGGGATGGTTGTGCAAGATAGAACCCTAGTTGGGTTTCTAGGAAGCAATTGCCAAAGATAAGTTCTGCGAAAGCCACCGATCTAGTCTATCCATTCAAGGGCGTGATAGTATGTTTCATGTATATCTCTGAATTCACTTGGATTTGATTACTTTTTCCCTTTTATGGAAACCCTAAATCTGACCAGTCTATAGCAAAATACCTTATAGCTTGTTGGACCAGTCTCTACTGAAAAACACTCCATATGCTTTCAGAATGTCCACAATCACTATGATGATACATTGGTGAACTCACTCATTGGATGATAAACATATGATCACATCTTTGAGTTCACCAATTTGTGCATCTGTCCATCTGAATAATTTTTGCATCTGTTTTGTCCTATTTTGTATTGATTTTCTTGGCGACAGATAATGGAATTACATTCACCGATGACTGGAATCGGCCAAGCAATTATGTAAATTGAAATTGAAAATTTCAAAAGTTAACAAAAAAGGGGAGTGAAGTGTATTTGCATCCATTGTTAAAGAATTAAGTACAGATTTGAGGGAACCAGAAGATGTACCAGATCCCTTGTAATAAGAATCATCATTACTTGCGATGGACTGCCCAAGTGCGCATAAGAGGATTTCTCGCTGGTTAGTGATCTTTAACAGTTCAAACATTGAAATTTTCGCATGAACCTTATTCATGTCTTCAACTATGTTGTAATCTGCAACAGGAAGGATTACCGAATTGTCTAGGGACATAGCTTGGTTTATGACTTCTGAAATGTTGGTCTTATTCTTACTACTTACGAAATCAGTTTTCATTGTAGTTGGGTTACCAAACTTGCTCTTAGTGTTCTATGCTCAGTTGATGGGTGGACTGATCTTTCTTAAAAAAAATTCTTTGATTTTCTTCTTCGTTGACTCTGGTGCAGTAGTTGGTCCTTGACTTCTCAAATTGTACTGGTTGGTATGGTTCTGGGTTGTACCATCACTCAGAGATTGTTCTTCGGTAGTACCTTTTTGGGCTGTGAGTATGCAAATGAACATGTTTACTGAATGATACACACTCAGAGTCTCTTTGGTTGCAACATCTTATGGACTTTCTTCTATAGCCTTAGCTACTCCTCAACCATTAGTGCATCAAAAGGATGCGTAGCAAGAATTCTCATGGCTTGATTCCATTGTGGGCATGTTTTCTCGAAATGATATTCTTGATGATACGAATAATGTTGATATGTGCCTATGTTTTCAATATTCAATACAACATTGCATCTCTGAGCAGAATTAGCAGTTTGGTTGCATCTACTTCCATTAGTTGTAGTCCTTGTAAACATGTTGAACTTAGGATGATTTCTTCTCACTATGGTCTTGCTTGTCCTTTTCTTTAGTTCTTCCAACTCATTTGACAAAGTCTTTATAGTAAGGGTCAAGCTCTCAAGATCAATAATTTATTTCTCTTTGGCCTTACCTATAGACGGTTGAGACCTTTTACCTGTGTCCTTGGAGTCTTTAGATGGTTCATCATCTGAATGACTCCAATCACGTGGAGTTCCTTTTCAACCATGATTTCCTCTTCATAATTTTTGGTCAATGTTTGTTTCACAGTTCTCTTTACAAATTGCACAATGCTAGTCAGAAAGGCATAAGTGTAATAATCGGTGATGGAGTCATGAGGTTTATTGTTTTTTGAGAACTTATTCATAATGTGGTTAAACCTTTGATTAAAATCTTTCAATTTTTCCTTTTTCTCCATCTTGAGATTGCTCATCTCTCTCAATATCATGGCAGGGGTCTTATCATTAACAAATTCACCAGGCAAAATTTTCTTAAACCCCCTCTAGTTCTTGATGGAATTCAGAGGAAGACTATGATACCACATTGTTTCTCTACCATATAAGGTACATGGAAAAATTTTACAAGAAACATCATCATAGTGTACCTCAAGTGTTTGTAGATGTAGGTAGAAGTTGTCTAGATGGTCCTTCACCTTTACTGCTCTGTCAGGGTCATACTTCAGTAGGATATTTTATGGGTTCCTTTGAGTCTTACGTAACACACCTACTAGTGAAACTGGACTCTACGACATCCAATCTAGATCTTGGTCTACCATGTCCTCTCTAATGTCTTCCCCTTCTTCTCCAAAGTCTTACTAGTCTTCTTCTTCTTCTCCACCCAACCCACAGAAAGTATTGTCTAAGAGCACTACATTATCATTTTCACCATCGTTGAAGGTTGGAGGTTGTTTTGGTGTTTTTGTGTTTTCTTTAGAGTCTACTATCTCTTCAAGGGTGGCAAGAACCAAATATTCAATTTTTGAAACCACTATCCCAGTAGTGGTGGTTTGTTTCTTCTTTGGAAGATATTGAAGAGTTTTTGTTCTAAGTATCAGTCCAATAGCTCTCGCAAACTTTTGGGTGATGGGGTGAATGGCCCATAGTTGTTCATATGTGTGTTCATAAGGCTTTGGAGTCTTGATCTGAGAATAATTACCAACTTCAGAAATGCACGTAGGGGAGTTATTGTGAATATCACTGCCCTAACCAGAGGAAGGAATATTGGGGTTGGTGGGGTTATCCGCCATAAAAATTTGTCTTCCCTCCTTTTAGCACCAAAAAAGTTGACATTTCTAGACCCACCAACATTCAAGGGATATCCCCAATGTGAAGTCCTAATTAGACCTCACATTGTTTGGTGTAGAAGTCCCATCTGGTATAAAGACTCGGTTGCTGAATCCTTAAATATTTACCTTAGCTCTAACTATAAGCAAGAGAGAGGGATGCAATGGTGTCTTCAAAAGGTAATAAGGTGTGCCTGGTAAGTGTTTAGTTGTAAATGTGTCAAGGTTCTTCTATGCAGAGGGGTAGAAAAGTGAGCCTCTAAATGATAGGTAGTAGTACCACCCAGGAAGAGACACACATGAACTGGAAGGATCCATCTAACATCCAATGGAAAAGTCCACAAATGATGTGATGGTCATTACAAGCAATGAATGTAGAAACATATGTCTAATATACTACAAAATAGTCCATAAGGATGGGACAACAATAACAACCATTACAACATATTCTCAATGAGATAAGTACTAAAACAACCAAAATAGTTCAACTATCTTAGCACATGTGAAATAAAACATGAAATAAAAACATCTGCAAAATAGTCTTACAAAAATTCATAATCCATGCATGAAGAATGTTCTGGCCTTGAAGGATTATTTTATTTAGTAAAATTTCCAAGACACATGTTTACAATGTACATCACTAACTCTAGTAGTGGAGAATTGGAGGCACTCCCCACTCTTCAAAGAACTAGCTTATCTCTCTAATGCCTTACAGGAGGAGCTAAGGTGAAAAGTCCCTTGCTCATATTATGAGGGATAAAATATAACCAAGGGTGACTCTTTGACTACCCTCTTGTCTATTTGAATTCCTATGACTTTTCAACTTACATGACTCTTTACATTCCATGTGTGTCCTTTGGACTTCCACTTTACAATACATTTTGAATACAGTATACAAGATCCACAATAATGATGTGGCATATGACCCCTCATGACATGCAATGACATGAAATGACACTATTGACATGGACTTCTTAATGATATGGTAATGTCAAGCTACTATTGTTGCTAAGTGTTCAATGTCTTTGTGAAGAGGATTTCTTTTCACCTTCACATGGCTTGGTGAAGAGGAATTTTCAATGACCTCAATTCTTGGATAGTGGTTGCAAACTAGTGTCCCTTCACTTTCTCTTGATCAATCAATGTGAAATTTAAACTACAAGAGATTCTTCAAGGATGATTCCCTCATTCTTCTCCTTATCCATCATCCTTCCATGACATGATAAGGTACATGTTCCTGCAATTCACCCATGACGGGATGACATCGATCTGAAAAACCCTAGTCTAAGATGATGCATTCTAATCCACCTACTAAGCCTAGAACAAGTGATAGGTTGGTAAGAGGAAAACATTAAATTTGCAGTGTACGTTTCTAGTATCCAAGTGAAAATCTTGAGCCGTGAGACTATGTAATTCACAATTCTTGCAGGTTTGAGGGACAAGACTTTGTAGTTTCCAGAGCTAGTGGGACAAATAGATGGAATGGGAACTAGGAGAGCTAATTGCATAGTTCTAGAGTCATAGTTCAAGGGCTCAGGGGATCAACTTGAGGATTGAGGATGAAAATTGTGTAGTTTAAACCGAGTTGGGGACATCATTGCATAATTCTGGAGGTTAAGGCCAAGGCTTGGGCACAAAAACTATGCAGTGCAATAGTCCTTGGAGGAAAGAACTGCATGTTGCGCAGTGCCAAGTAGCAAGGTCATAGCTAGAGGACTAAGACTACGTAGTGCGTATCTTAGGAGATGCCCAATGAAGTTAGGTTACTCAGTTGAGATTTTTTTTTTGAAAATGGTTGTGTGTGGGATCGATGTGATCAGTGATGAACTTTGACTATGATCACGTGCTTAGAATATTTTGACGACATGACAACATAGATCATCTGAACACATGAAAAAAACTTTTCCCTCTATGTGACATATTTACAACAAGTTACGGAAACTGCGACACTTAAGATAAACTTTGGGACGACCATGACAACACTTGTGTGACAGTTCTCAAAACCTTGTGAATGAGTGCGACAAGTGCTTACATAGTTAGAACAAAATATACACAAAGATAGACCCTTGCAACCATAAGAATAGGATTTTACACAGTACATGACAACCAAACATTCCAAAAGACAACAGTTTACCCAATATGCAAAAGGGAACAAAACACTTCAAGAAATCTTAGGAAATAAGCTCCAGTGTTTGTGAAAACAATGTACAAGACCAAGACAGGCTCTGAAATTTAGTGTAAGCCAAAATTTTGGAGGGTGTGGTAGTAGCTACAACATAACCATAAGATATTAACTTAAGAAAGAATCACTACACAAGTCTAGGAGGGAGATATATCATCAATAAGGCTCATGAATAGGTAGTGCTCATCACCTGGTGAAGGATTTAAGCTTTCATAACTTGCACTAGATAGTAGGACCAAGAAGAGCTCTAACATGACTAAGTGCGAGATAAATAGAGTAAGAGAGGGAAAATCATATGAATGAGGCTCAAACATAGATTACGTGCATGGAAGCCATCAATACAAGCCAGGGGAATGCACAAGGCTCATGAAAAACAATCACACCTTGAAACAACAGCAAAGCGACACTTATTTCTAAGTGTGACAGTTGAAACGCCACATTATGACACTTAGAATATAAGTTGCGACACAAGGGTTGACTGTTACCAGAAAGTGTACTAAGATGTAGGAATGTGTCTAGCACATATTCCTATGATATATATGACCATCTAATGTATAAGAGTGTTCTAGAGATGCCTCTAGTGATGTGCAATGGTGTGAAACGTATCAGAGTGAAAACAACTAAAAGTGACACCTGAAATAGTAAGAAAATGTGAAAATGACACTTGAAAAGGTAAAAAAATTCAAAGAGACACATGCCAAAGTGAAGATAACAGAGAAAAGCCACTTCCTAAAGTGAAAGCAATAAAAAATGATATCCTCAAACTTGAAATTGACACTTTTGAAAGAAAAGGTGTGAGAAAGCGACAATTCGGAAAACTCATCAAAATATAAGTACAATTGCAACCAAAGTGAGAGGGAGACTATTGATGGAGAGAGCGCACCCACTATCAACATAGGATTTATAGCACACTATGCTTATGAAGTGTGTGGGCACTTTTAATAGTGATTGTGCAAGCCTTACTTTCAATAGTTTCACATTGCATGTCTAAGATTGCATAGAAATATGTGTGTTTGTGAATTTATTAAGGACTGAGAATGTGCAAGCAAGTGATATTGACACTTAGAATATGAAAACAAGATTTTAACACTTAGAAAAATATCAATTGACCATGAAGTCACCAAAGAGTGATAGATCATAAGATCCTTAGTAGGCTCCAAAATTTAAGTGTAGGAAACAAATTGGAGGGTGTTGATCGCTGCATCAACACTTGGCGGTACACTGGTATAACTCCACCTTCTTTGTTTAGGTGTTATATTTATGTGCAAGATCTCATTCTTTCAGGAAGTATTTATTTTCCATATAGATTTCCTCATCTTCATCACTTATCCTAGTTAAATATATAGTCTCTTCTTTTCCTTTCTTAGTTTCAAACACATTTACGAGAGAAGTCACGCCTCAACTTTTTGATACAAGAAAAGGAGAGTAAGTATAGGGAGATTTTGATAATCAGAGTTAAGAACATTTCCCGATGTTTCTTCAATTCTAGTGAGCATTTTTAGTATCATGGTGGGGTCACCTCAAGGAAACACAACCATTGCTTTGCTAGTAGGAAGCATGTTTAGTACCCTGAAAAAGTTACTTGCTTCACCTCTCTGTGTAGGAATACTTTCTCTTCTTCACCTCTTTATTTAGTTACTAAAATAATGTGCAAAGGAAGTTTTTTATTGCTGAAGGTGGAAGTGGGATCTCGTCTTATTTACTTTCCAAGAGAGGTTGTTCCTTGTTGAATGATTATTAAAGTTAATATGCTTTTTTAAAGTTTTCCTCCCTTCCCTTCTCTAGTTGATTGAGTCGATAGGTCAAAACAGTAATGCAAGGATGAGTTAGGAATGAAGATCCTAATAAAGAAATGAGCTTTGTAGTTTGGCTAAAGGTCTTTTGTTCGGAACAAATCATATTTTCTGTTCAGGCAACATTGACTCTAAATATATGTAAACCCAAATAGAGAAGAGGTAATATATTAGCCAAGCATTTTTCATCGTCACAATTTCCTTTCAAATATTTTCCACATTTTATTTTGAGATAAAAGGAGAATCTTTCATGTAGGGTCCTATTAATGGAAACATAGAAGAAAATGCAAGACAAAACAAGGAAACAAGACCGAAAGGACAAAGAAAATGGATAACTAATCTAGAAAGAAACATGTGAGACAAACGTGAGAAAATAAAGGAAAGAGTAAAGAGAGAAAAAGAAGTATGAATGTACGAGGGGAACTAAAATAAAGCTAGACCTACTCCTTACCTAGACAACTAGAAGGAAAGGGCTAAGTGTAATGAAATTTCCAATGCAACCACCATAGTTCCATAGGTGCAAACACAAAGATACAAGAAATTAAAAGCAATATAAAATAATGTACAAAAGAGAAGATAAGAACTTGAATAGATTGCACAAAATATTGAAGGTCCTTTGTATTTCTAGAAATATGTGCCATGCAAACTATTTCTAACCGTTTCACAACTTTACCTTTTCACTTAGAACACGCAAACAAACCTCGAAATCTTGTTGTGAATGTGCCTAGAACCGCGCTTTCCTACTTAGCAAACATCATAAAAGATTGAGGCTTATTATTAGCATAGGATCTTTCCAAGTTGGATTTCTCTAACCATTCAATGCTTGGATCTTGATATTCAAAACAGCCAATTTGAAAACCCTAAGAAATATTTGAGTCACAAATGTTATCTTTGGTATTATGATCATATTGGTAGATTAACATATAAGGTTCTCAATTATATATTGATTCCCTTTGTATCGTATTATATGAAAAACCATTAATATGAAAGTTAAGGGCATTAAAAACAACTGTTAACATCGTAAATCCAAGAAATAAACTAGGATATTGAGTTGAAGAAAGATTAGAAACATGTGTCAAATCAAACATCTTATTTGTATCATCATGAGGATTTTGGTCCATTAAATTATTAAGGCATTTGCTATAACTCAATGAGAGAAATTGTGCTACGAAATGTTTAATTATAGCAAGAAAAGGCTTCATTTGACTTGCGCCTTATGGATAAACTTGATTTTCCACATCAACAAGATGACTTGAGTTGTAGTTAGCAAGAGTGAAATAGCGCGAATCACTTAGTTAAATCAGCCTATTTGAGTTTGTAGGCTAGAAGTAGAGCTGTGCATGAGTTGATTGCTAAAATATAGCAATTTAGTGGAGTTATTGTTAGTTAAACTCAGTTGTCAGAGCTCTAGTTAAAATAGAGTCAGTAGGAGTTTAGTTGAGTATTAGCCACTCTTGTTAACTCATTGATCTCTCAGTTAACTAATTAGTTTACTAAAAATATCCCTATTCATGCATGTAATTTGAATTTCCTAGTTGAGGTGGAGGAAAAGGCACATTGTAATTGTGAATTATATACTAGTTGAGTGTACAGGTTTTTCACTGGAGCAGATGATCAATTCCTTTAGGATTTTCACAAGGTAATAGGGAATTATCCTATTTTTTAGAGGCTAATTTCCTCAAGGATTGTAGAAGGAAATAGGAGGAAGTTTGAGGCCTATTTTGGTTAAGTGTTGGTCAGAGCAGGTCAGAGAGCAAGATATCAATATTGCAGTGCAGGTGGTGCTTCAGGGATTGAATTTATCATTGTAATAGATCCATATTCTTATCTAATTTAATGCAAAACATAGGAGGGATTTTTCCAAGTTTGGTTCCATAGTAAAAATATTGTGTTCATTGTGATTGAGTGGTTGCATGTTAATGCATGTGTTTCCATTATATGTTTTCCCTTCCATAGATTGAGTAGAAGAAATTTGTGTCTATTTTTCTCAGTATGTATTCATTAGAAAATGCAAATTTCGAGTCATTTCTACATGGTATCAAAGATGTTGAAAAATACATAGAAACTAGGTTCCTGATCTTCTCTCAGAAAAATTTCAAATATTAGATTTGTGGTGCAGGAATTTTCTTTAGTGCAGGAACAATGTCCTTTTATGGATTGAAGCTTGAGTATGAATTATAGGGCACTTCAAATTTCATATATTGGAAATACAATATGGAAGCTATCTTGAATGAAAATGGAGCATGGGAATATACACCAATTGATATTCCAAAACCACAAAATTTTGATGCATAAGCACTTGCTGAGTGGAAGAAAGACCTAACAAAATCCAAGAAGATTATTCTGGATGGTGTTAGAGATCATGTGGTTTGGAATTTGCATGGCAAGGAGATTTCCTTTTCAATGTGGAAAACTCTTACAGATCTATTCTAGAGTAGTAGTGATGCTATGAAATAGGCATTGAGAGACAAGCTCTACAATATTCGACTAAAAAATGAATTTTTTGTTCAATACCTATCCATATTCACTTAGTTTTAGATGAACTTGGAGGAGTTGGAGAAAATGTGTCATCATATGAACTTGTGATCTTAGCATTCATTGGCCTTTTGAAATACTAACATATCTATTAGGATTCAGTTAATGGAAGAGATAATCTACTAGATTGGAAGAGACTTTGGTCTAATTTGGTGTAGGAGGAGATTAGAAGAAGCACTAGAGATGGTATCACATCCAAATCCTAGGAGGAATAAAACTTTTCTCTAGTAATCAAACAAAATAAGGCAAAGGGAAAGAAGGTCCAAGGCAAGGAAAAATCCATCCAGAGCCATGGGAAGAAAAAATATGCCAATAAAATAAATGTTATCATTACCATGAATATGGACACTATGCAACCAAGTGTCCACACAAGAAATTTGAGAAGAATCCTGCAAGATTAGTAGGAGGTGATGCTCTCACATCACAATTTGAGTTTAATTTTACCCTAATTGCATGCAAGGAAAGTATTGTATGAGGTAGTGTATGGTACTTAGATTCTGGTGCTTCATTTCATAGGACAAGAAACAAAGGCATTCTTTAGCAGCTTGGAGGTCAAATACCTACAATTACACACAGAACATGGAGATGATGGAAGGTATAGTACCAAAGGGATTGAAATTTGCACCTTTAAGATGGATTCAAGCTCCCATCTACACCTAAAGAATGTAATGTATGTACATGGTCTGAAGAATAATATAGTTTCTTTAGTTGTACTTGAAGATTGTGGATATGATGTGGTGTTCAGTAAGGGGAAAGATTATCTGAAGGATGTTGTTATTGGACAAGTAAAACAAATTTGCTTTTGGGTTAAAAATCTTTACAATATAGAGGTGGATGCATGCTCTACAATGAGAAGAAATGAAGAATATGTTGAAGGCTTATATGTTGGAGAGATATGACATAGGTGCATGTGACACTACACCATGGGCCTTTGAAAATAATGTAGCAGATCACCATTGGACTTCCAAAATACACCCTTCATCAACATGATGTTTGCAAGGGATGCACTCTTGGAAAATACGTCAAATCCTCCTTCTAGGGCGAAGATGGTAGAGCTGGAGCCGCCTTGGAGCAAGTTGATTGAAATGTGTGTGGCCCACTTTCTACAGTCTTAGCTGCAAAGAACATGTATTATGTGATTTTTGTAGATGATTTTTCATTAGAGAAAATTTCAGCCTTAAAGTTCCCATGAAATTTTCATGTAATTTCCATGTCATAATATGTAAACCAACCAAAATACTTTAAATTTAAAAAGAAGTACATGTAAATATTTTGGAGGGAAAACAAGAAAACCTACTTTTTTAAAATTGTATTTTTAGCTTATCCCCTTATAGGTTTACTCAAATTTTAGGTATAGACTCTCGTTGGATGAAAAATTAAATTCCACATCCAACGAGTACCAAATATTCATAATTTTGATAAGACCCATGTTGATTAAAAATGATATACATTAAAAAATTGTGTTGAACACTCTTTTTTAATGTATCTCCAATTTTTATCAATGTGGATTTTCTCAAAAGTATGCATAATGAGTACTCATTGGATGTAAAATTTAATTCTACATCCAATGAGTATTTCAAGAATTTAGGGTGACTGGAGGTGCACATTGTGAGAATGAAAGAATAAGTCGGCCTTGGGGGAGCTCTTCTAAAAGATCAACACCTATTTATATTAATACAAATGATTCTTTGTTTTCCTATATGTGATGTCATTATTTCATATATTTCAATACCATGTTGATCTATTGAATAGAGTTTTTAGATGATACTTCATAGATCTCATAATTTATTGGTTTATGTTATCTGGCTGTGCAAGTTCTAATTTGGCAACCATATATGGAATTGGAGCATTAAAGCTAAACAAGAAGCGAAGCCCATTATGGATTATAGGTAGGCTTCATACTGTCATCTATTTCATTTAAGAAAAGCATTGTATTCCTTGTCTCTCCGTTCTTCTAGGTTAGCCACCAAACTTAGGGGAGATACTTTTATCTGTAATCATAAATCCTGTATAACAGAGTAGTGACTCCACTAGGTATCGATGTATTCCCTTGGTGGTTCATTTGTCCTTTGTGCTTGATTTCCTCCTTGATAGACCTTTACTTCTTTACCCAACCAATAATAGACCTAGGAAGACATTTCATTGAGTCTCTTTTGTAATTTTTGTGTCAGAATACTCTATTCCTGGACCAACACACCCCCAGTACCTCTGACAAAGCATTCCAGCTCATCTAAGCCCACTTTGTACTTGCATTGAAAAGCACTGTTGCCTCTTCTGCACCAGAGTTGGTCCCTATTTTTGTAGAAAAATTTCCCTTCTTTCTAAATCTCTCCTTGATCAGCTTACTTCCAACTAGCCTTCCCTGAGTCTTGAGTGTCTTATGGTTTCTCTTGTTGAAGAATCTAGGGAAAGATAACATCAATGATTCTTCTAACTATTATAACTACTTTTGATGTCTTTTTATGTATTATGATTAACTTCTTCTTCTTATAATTATTATTATCATGTGTTCTTCAATCATCAAAAAACTACCAAAACAAGAAGATAAAAAGGATACAAGTACACAAGATGTAGGCTCCAAGCCAGGGAAACACCTCTCCTCTTGAGTGGAAAACCCTTCAATTGCTTCTTATAGATTATTTATTAATGAATACCAAGACATTTGACCAACACTGAAGCCTTTCCAAGACCAAGATAAACTTCTCAATAATGTGCTTGGTTTACTTCTTTCCAAACCCAGCAAAATTTCTTCCGGAAACACTTATTCAACCTCTAGCCATAAATTTTCAGCCCTAACTGCAGATCTACAACTTCGGTCCCCTGGTAGCTACTTCTACTTCACATGTGTGGACAAGAACTACTTCTTCTTTGCCTCCATTTACCTCGCGTTACCTAATTTGACTTTTGGATCTAGAAGGGGGTTTTGTTGGCCCTTCTTTTAGCCCTTTTTCATTAGACAAACCCTCATAAGGAAACTCTAGCTTGACTATAGAAACCATAACGAAACACTGCTTCTTCCAGGTTCTTGGCCGACCTGATAGGTTGGCAGGCAGACTTGATCTTGGACAATTGAGTAAAATACAAAAATAATTCTTTTTACAATTTATAAGATTCCCGATGTGGTCTTCATATTATGATAATGCCCCTATTTGATTTCGTGACCTAGGAAAATACTAGAAGCACTTTCAATTAGTGCTTGACTTATAAAACAAATTTCTTGGGAAAGAAACCCAAGCTCAATAATAATAATAATCTTTTATGTTTATTTTACAAAATAAAAGAATCAAAAGTACATTTCATATTTATGAAGACCGAACCTAGTTATACTTTCTTCAACATCTCTAAAGCCCCCATTTGTTTTTTCATTTGTATTTGATTGCCTTTGGTAAGAATTTGTTTTCATTTCTCCTTGTTCTTATCATTTGATCACTTGCAAACTGATTTTATTTGGTCATTGGTTTCTTGGATGAATTGTTGCTTCAGTCCTCATTCTAAAAAGTGCATTTTGAAGAAGTGATTAAAAATTTGCATCTTAGTCTCTTCATTTCAAAATTAAGTGTGTTGAAAAGAAAAAAATTGCATTGGCATTTAGGGTTTTGTCTGTGCATTGATATAGGAACAATTGCATTGAAAGGGGAATTTTCATCTTGCATTTTTTGCTACATGTTATGTGTTGCATACTGATTGGTTCTTCCCTCCCTTAGCTAGAATTTAATTGAAAGAGAAATATTTTCATTTTCTCATGCTAGATTCACATTTTAGGATATTCAGGTGACATTCATGGCGAGCCCAAAACTACGACTTAATCAAAGATAAAAAGTAAATTTTATTGAATCAATCTAAGGAGAATTTGTAGCATTAACACAAACATTTAGAGGTCTAGGCTAGAGACGTGTCCTAGTGTCGTTAAACATAGGCACTGTCATTGTTTTCGAGCATTGCATCTCGGGAATGGAATCTTATTCCACATATGTGAGTGTATATGATCATTCTCCATGTACCTTTGGCTATATCAGATGATGCTCCACACATGTAAATTATATGGGAGGACTCCCGTTGAATGGTTATGCATTAGACAACACTACTACAGACTTCACTCCCATGTATTGTAGAGCACATTTTGGGAGTCCCCTATAGGTTTCTATCCAACCATAGGTAACTGAGTCTATGCCTTGTATATTTTGATACATTGAAGACAACATTCGAGGAGATTGACTATCATACTTTAAGTCCTTAGATTTATAAGTTGTATATTGCAGTTCATGGTTTCTTGGTAATCTTTTATGCCTATATTACCCTATTCTTATTTATTTATTTTTGTGTTAGTAAAATTTATTATCCAACATGGAAGAGCAAAATCCCCCACCCTATCATTCACATAGAATGAAAAATAAGCCTTCTCTTCCACCAAAGGCTACTCTTGGCCTTCATCAGAAGCATAAGAGGATGCAAACTACTGAATCAAAAACATTAGGAACTATTTCTAGCCCTCCTCATGATATTGATCCACCAGATTCATCTATCCCTGTGAGTTTTGAGCCCAACATTACATCTACTCGTGACAGTGACACTAACACAATCGAAATAGAAGTCCCTGAAACTTCATTTCCTGAGGTAGTTGAACTTGATCTTCCTAGGTCACACACTTTGTTTCATGAGGTTGTTGAACTTGAGGAGCCTCAATCATCTTCACCAGTTTCTTCGGGACCTTCCTCCTCTCTTCCTTTATCTTAGACAAAACCTATATATCTTGGACCTGATGGTGAACCTCTTCCACGCAGACCTATGAGTATTAAATAGATCCCATAGGAAGAGCCTCATCCTTCCACTCATGCTCATTGAGAAGGAATCCATTTTTATCATATTAATCCTTTCCCTTCTCTTTAGACTATGACACAAAATCCTTTACCTAATTCTTTGGACTTACCCGTGGATCTCTTGCGGAAATTTTCATTGGGATTGTTAGCCATGACTGGAACTGATCCTACCTCTCAGCCCATGTCTGACAATATGGTTGAGACATCTAATGTTTCTTCCTCATCTATGTTCGCTACATCACCAGAAAATCTTTTATATGGTGGCCTGTCCATCCCACATGGTTATCAGTGTTTATCTGGTACCTTTTCTGGTGTAACCTCCAATCCTTGTACCTCTCCCATGTCATCTAATTCAAGAATAACATATGGTACTTATCTTGTGAGTGCCTCATAGTCTAATCCTCTTCCTCCATCCACACCCATGATCGAGCATTAGGCTTTCCCTTAAGTCAATGGGAAAGGCTACCTTCAACAACCTAACTCTTCTTATGTTGGGTACCCTCCATTTGGATTGTAGTTGCCTCCATCATCCCCTCCTCCTTTGGAAAGGGGGAACTTGTTGTTGGTATACCTAAAATCGGCAATCAACCTTATTATAGTCCTCCTTATCCAGGAATGGATGGGAGTGTTTGGAAACCTACTTTTCCAATTCTACCCAGTTCATTTTGTGGCCGATTGTTGAATCCTCAACCTACACCATCTTCATCTCAAATTCTTGTCCATCCATAAACACCCAAACAAGCTTAAATACATGTGAGACAACATTTGCAAGTTGTCGTTCAATCACAAAATTTTCCCTTGGTATCTGACACTTCCCAAGTTCTGCTTACCCGACCTTTACAAGGTACCTTACATTTTCAACTGCTTGGACAGGGTACTCGTCAAGTCTCGATAGGTCATATTATTCATAGCATGACACAATCCCAATCAAACACACCTTACCATGGGGTAATGCAAACCCCCATCAAGCAATAATATGGACTGTATCAAGGTTTTCCTCAAGTGCATTTTCAAGGGAAACAAACCCAAACCCAACCATTCTAGCAGCTTTATCGCCATCCTCGGGTTGGACAACAAGGTCACTTGTATACTGGTTATCAGAATCCTCCTTTTTCTGATACCTAGGTTCCTTATTATTAGAACACTCCTTATCCAAGGATGCAAGTACCTATTTCCCAAGATATTCTGTTGTATCTTGTTCATCCTCCTCCAGAATTTAACTTGCAGTTGCCTTTTGTGGCTACTCTTGAATTGTCGGACTTAACTCGGCTCATTAATCACCCCATCACTCATTTGCCATGGTGGCCGATTATTCCCACTAAATTTCCTTCTGATATCAAAAAATTCGATGGAAATCTGATGCAGTAGCAGCTGGACTTAGCCAACAATGTGATTATATGTTCACATGTTGTGGCTAACATGAGATGAATTTCATTGACCTGAGTGGTCAAATCAATTCTAGTAGAAAGGGTTGGATCTCTTGAATTGATCTTTATTTCAATTATTGTAATAATTAAACCATTGTATTATTTTTAGAATAGGAGATAAGTTGTTAGGATAGGTTTGTATCACAGCTCGAGAATAGAGATTTAATAGTTGAGCTAATAAAAATAGAGATTGAGTTGTCAATGTTGTTAGGATAGGATTTGATCCATAAAAGAAAGGAAAAATAATGTAATGAGAGAGATCATATGGAATAAAAGAGTGAGTAAGCGAGAGGTTGAGAGAGATATGTTTTGCAAGTGAAACAATGGTCAGATAAATTGTTGTAATCGAGTTGAGAGGGCCAAGACTCTGTAATTTCTATTTTATTGAATAAATTGATTAAGTGTCACATTGTGTATTATTTTTGGTGTGAAGTTAGCTTGAATCTGTGTATCGACATTCTATACCCAATCGAGTATTATTTCCATTTATGTGTTTTATCGTTAATCATTGTTAATTAGCGTTAAAGCTCAATTTTTAGGTTAAGCTAAACCTTTTATTAGATGGTGGTTCTTAAAGTTATGCATTGAGCACGTGAGCGAGATTAAAAAGCAGTAAGTTGTATATCGCGTGGAAAATAAGTGGGAAATGATTTTTCTCTAATTTGCGCGATTAATCTAAGCTAGTGACACGTAGCATGGGAAAACCACTATTATCGCATGCTCTCAACCTGATATCGGTCGTTTAAGAATTCAAACAAGATTGTGCAGTAGTCATTGGATTGGACAGGATAGATCGACGGTGGAGATCCTCCAGGCTAGTTGGTGCATGATATGATGCGATATTCGGTTGATCTAAAGAATCCAGATCAACAGTGGAGACTGAAGCACTCGAGGAGTAAGAAGTCAAAGTGGGACCAATGGTAATTGGTCAGCTTAGTGGGACCCTCAAGAAGAAAGGACACACATATAATTTGTTTAACACGCAACTGATTGGTTTTTAAGTGAACCATTAGTCTAATTATAGACTATCACCTCAAATTTCATTAACCTTCCACATCATTTTGTATCAGAGCCCAAGGATTAAGTCTGCTATAGTAAACATGCCACATAGGAGAGGAGCTGGCATAGGTCAGGGAAGACTTGTAGCTAATACAGTGTTGCTGGAAGAGATTCGAAACTTGCATACAAGGATGGAGACAAAGGAAATTTCTCAAAGGAGAACACTTGATGAAGGAGATTCTAATGCTGCAGAGGAATCTTCTAAGGAAGAAGAAGAGAATGAAAGAAAAGCTACAAAAGTACTCAAAATGTTGGCCAAAGAAAGTGGAAGACCAAAGGTGGAAATACCTTTGTATGATGGGAATCTCAATGTAGAAGAGTAGATGGACTAGATTAGTTCATTGGAAAAGTATTGCGACTATGAGGAGGTTGATGACAAAAAGAAGGTGATTACCAGATTGAAGAGTCATGCAGCTATCTAGTGGGATGAACGACAAACATCCAGAGCAAGAAAGGGGAAGCCCAAGATCAAACAATGGGATAAAACAGTGAGTAGATTGAAAGTTAAATTCATGCCAAAAGATTATCAATTAAATCTTTTCAGATAATTGCAAAATTTGAGACAAAAAGGATTGATTGTCAAATAATATACTAAAGAATTTTATAAGTTGAGCATTAGATAAGGACATGCAAAGGATGATGTAGAAAAGGTAGCTAGATATATCAATGGCTTGAGATATGACATACAAGATGAAATAATCTTGCTGAGTCTGAAGACAATTGAAGATGCTTGTCAAGCAACTTTGAAAGAAGAGGAGAAGATGTTGAGAAAAAAAAATCATAGGAACAGAGGGAAAGGTTCAGTAAGAGGTAGAGGAATTACCAAATCAAGATTTGAGCACCCTCAAGGTGAAATGGGAGGTTCAAGTAGTAGACCACCACAGATAGGAGACTTTAGTAGAGGAAGATTCACACCCATAGGAAGAGTCAGAGGAAGAGAAATTCAGTGTTATACATGTGGAAAATGGGGGCATGGATCATGGGACTATCCTCATAATAAAGCAAGAAATCAGCAAAATGTGAATGTGGCTAAGGCAAAGGAAGAAAAACCTCAAATTACAAATAAGAAAGAATCACCTGAAGTAGGAGAATCTTTGTTATTGAAAAGAGTATTGCTTAAATCATAGAAAGAGACAGGAGAACCAACTCAGAGAAAGAGTTTATTCAGAACTACATTCAAGTCCAAAGGAAAATGTTGTAAAGTGATAATTGACAGTGGAAGCACCAATGACCTAGTTTCTGCAGAAATGGTGGAAAAGTTAGGATTAGTGAAAATAGTACAACCTACTCCTTACAAAGTATCATGGTTGCAAAAAGGATATCAACTTATTGTGACAGAACAATGCAACGTAGAAATCCAAATTGGTACTTACAAGGATGTGATATTATGTGATCTACTGCCAATGTATGTATGCCATGTATTGCTGGGAAGACCTTGGTAGTTTGAAAGAAAAGAAATTCATGATGGTAGAAGAAACACCTATACCTTGGAGAAGGATGGAGTGAAGCATACATTGTTGCGATTAAAGGATGAAGCAGACAAAAGAACAACTGGAAATAGTGTTATGCTGATGAGTGGAAAGGAGCTATTGCAAGAAGTTGGAAAAGGTGAAGAAATGCATTTTTCTATCATATGGAGACCTAAGGTATTTTGACTTCTACAAACTTAGATTATTTATCTGAAGAAATAAAAACTCTGTTGAATGATTTTGTTGATATTATGGTGGATGAGCTGCTAAATGCATCGCCATCAATCAAGAGTATTAGTCATCACATTGACCTGATACTTGGAGCAAGTTTTCCAAAAAAACAAGCCTACAGATTGACACATTAGGAGAATGCAGAAGCTAGGAGACAAGTGGAGGAACTGACGGATAACGGATTAATCAGAGAGACTCTTAGTCCATGTGTTGTACCAACAATACTCAGTCCAAAGAAAGGTGGTGAATGGTGCATGTGTACTGATTCCAGAGCTATAAACAAGATTACTATCAGGTATAGATTTCCTTTACCACACATGGATGATTTGATGGATTTTTTAAGTGGGTCAAAGTATTTTTCTAAGATGGACCTAAAGAGTGGATATCATCAAATAGATATTAGAGAAGGAGATGAATGGAAGACTGCATTTAAAACAAACAGTGGATTGTATGAGTGGTTAGTGATGCCCTTTGGACTCAATAATGCACCCAGTACATTCATGAGGTTGATGAATGAAGTATTAAAATAATATGTAGGTAAGTTTGTCTGATGATATTCTAGTTTTCAGTATAAGCAAAGAAGAACATCTAGAGCATCTTAAGTTGGTTCTAAGAACTCTGCAAAAAGAGAAATTGTTGATAAATATGAAGAAATGTAGTTTCATGAAATAAGAATTAATCTATTTTGGATTTGTAGTTTCTAAAGAATCTCTGAAAATGGATCTAGAGAAAGTCCAAGAAATTTGGAACTGGGCTATTCCAAGAAACATATTTGAGGTAAGAAGCTCTCATGGTCTTGCAAGTTTTTATAGAAAATTTATCAGAAGTTGTAGTCAGATTTGTGCACCAATTATTGAAACAATAAAAGAGAATAATCAGCCATTCATGTGGACAAAAGTAGACAAAAGTTTTAAATTGCTAAAGAAGAAAATTACAGAAAAACCAGTTTTAGCTTTACCTGGTTTTGGAAAAGTTTTTCAAGTTGAAACTGATGCTAGTGGAGTTGCAATTGGAGCAATTTTAAGTCAGGAACAAAGACCAATAGCATACTTTAGTTACAAACTAAACTAAGCTAAGAAGAAATATTCTTCTTATAATAAAGCATTTTATTCTATTGTGCAAGCTTTAAAAAATGGAGACATTATCTGCTGCCAAAGGAGTTTGTATTGTATTATGATAATCATGCATTGCAGTTTATAAACAATCAACCAAAATTGAACCAAAAGCATGTCAAATGGGTACATTTTTTATAGAGTTTCACTTTTGTGATAAAACATACAAGTGGTAAGTTGAACAAAGTTGGTAATGCTCTAAGTAGGGTAAATTTCATTGTGCAAGAATTAAAAGTTCGTGTTGTAGTATTTGAAGAAATTGTGAAATTGTTGATATGTATAAAGATGATGTGGAATTTAAGGATATTTATGCAGTTGTAAAAAATCTAGTAGTTCATAATAGAAGCTAGTGGTTAGATTATCTTATCCAAGGAGTTTTACTGTTTAAAGGTAGCAAACTGTGCATTCCCAAATGTTCTATGAGGGAAAACATAATTAAGGAGAAACAAAGTCGAGGGTTATATGGGCACTTTGGACAAGACAAAACCTTTGCTCAGGTAAATGCTTTTTACTACTAGCCAAAGATGCAAAGTTATGTTAAGAGATTTGTTGAAAAGTGCAGGATATGTTAGCACGCTATGGGGAGAAGCCAAAATACAGGATTGTACCAACCATTGCCAATATTAGACCAACGATGGGATGCAGTTAGTATGGATTTTGTTTTGGGGTTACCTAGAACTCAAAGAGGAAATGATTCCATTTATGTTATGGTAGATAGATTTTCTAAAATGGCACATTTCGTTGCATGCAAAAGGATTAGTGATGCAACACATATTGGTCATTTCTAGAGAACTCTTTGGAAGAAACTAGGTACCAACCTTAGTTTTAGTTCATCATATCACCCTCAAATAGATGGATAGACCGAAGTGGTAAACAAAATCTTGGGAAACATATTGAGAAGTTTAGTGTATCAAAATTCTAAGCAGTGGGATTTAGCACTTGCTCTAGTTGAGTTTACTTATAATGACACTCCAAACCGAAGTACTGGGATGAGTCCATTTCAGATTGTTTTTGGGATGAATCCAAGAGGTGTGTATGAGCTCAGAAATTTGGGCAAACAGGAGACAAGAAGTGAAAATCTTGAAGTGTTTGAAAAGAAGATGCAGAGACTACAAGAAAATGTCAAAGACATATTGCAGAAAATAAGTGGCAAATACAAATAGAGAGCTGATATGAGGAGGAAAGAAAAAGAATTCTAAGTGGGTGATCTAGTGATGGTGTACTTGAGGGAAGAAAGGTTTCCTATTGGGACTTATAATAAACTAAAGATGAAAAAGATAGGGCTATGCATAATTGTGAGGAAGTTTTCAATCAATGCTTATGATATTGAGTTGCTAGAAGGGATTGGAATATTACCTATCTTCAATGTTGTAGATTTATATCCATACAAGGAGACA
This sequence comes from Pinus taeda, assembly GCA_000404065.3. NCBI lineage: Eukaryota > Viridiplantae > Streptophyta > Pinopsida > Pinales > Pinaceae > Pinus > Pinus taeda. The sequence continues at coordinate 547,529 of APFE030805681.1, read as the reverse complement.
GAGGTAGAGTTACAGAAGGAGCTTGCAGAAGATGAAGAGTAGACTATACATTGGGAAGAACAATTGCCAAAGACAATTAACAAAGAGGTGGAAGCTGTTCTGGAGAAAAGAGTAATTAAAAGAACCAGAGGATAGGTTTATTTTAAGTATTTAGTCAAATTGAAGGGGCACCCAATAGAGGATGGTAGTTAGTTGGCAGCAACAGAGTTGCAAAAGTATGGAGTAAAGCCTGAAACTCCGATGGATGATTCTTTTCTTTCCCGAGAGTCTGATGCAGGAGCATCCGGACATAGCCAACAATGTGATTGTATGTTCACATGTTGTGGCTAACATGAGATGAATTTCATTAACCTAAGTGATCAAAATGAATTCTAGTAGAGAGGGTTGGATCTCTCGAATTGATATTTATTTCAGTTATTGTAATAATTAAACCATTGTATTATTTTTAGAATATGAGATAAGTTGTTAGGATAAGTGTGTATCAGAGCTCAAGAATATGGATTTAATAGTTGAGTTGATAAAAATAGAGATTGGGTTGTCAATGTTGTTAGGATAGGATTTGATCCATAAAACAAAGAAAAAAGAATGTAATGAGAGAGATCCGATGGAATAAAAGAGTGAGTAAGTGAGAGGTTGAGAGAGAGATAGGGTTTACGAGTGAAAAAAAGGTCAGACAAATTGTTGTAATCAAGTCGAGAGGGTCAAGACTCTGTAATTTCTATTTTATTGAATAAATTGTTAAGTGTGGCATTGTGTATTATTTCTGGTGTGAAATTTGCTTGAATCTATGTATTGGCATTCTATACCCAATCAGGTATTATTTCCATTTGTGTGTTTTATCATTAATCATTGTTAATTATTAAAGCTCAATTTTGAGATTAAGCTAAACCTTTTATTAAACCATGGTTCTTAAAGTTATGCATTGAGCATGTGAGCAAGATTAAAAAGCAACAAGTCGTATATCGCGTGGAAAATAAGTGGGAAACGATATTTCTCTAATTTGCGCGATTAGCCTAAGCTGGTGACACATAGCACGGGAAAACCACTTTTCTCGCGCCCTCTCAACCTGATATAGGCCATGCAAGAATTCACGTGAGATTATGCGGTAGCCGTTGGATCAGACAGGATAGATCAACGGTGGAGATTGTCTAGGCTAGTTGTCACGTGATATGACGCAATATTCATTGGATCTGAAGAAGCTAGATCAATGGTGGAGACTGAAGCACTCAAGGAGTAAGAAGTCAAAATGGGACTAGTGGTAATTAGTCAACCTAGTGAGACCCTCGGGAAGAATGTACAAACATATAATCTATTTAACATGCAACTGATTGGTTTTTAAGTGAACCATTAGTCTAATTATATACTATCACCTCAAATTTCGTCAACCTCCCACATCAGAATCTAGGAGAAGACCCATCGATGCACATTATGAGTTATCATCTAATCTAAAAATGAGGCTCTTAGGCTTCTTGTCTAACTTACAAGAGCGTCTCCCACTTCCAAAGCTTCTGATTTTCCCAAGTCTTAATGATTAACCAATGCAGAAATAAGAAATGCTTGAGAATATGGGTGCATGCTTGTATTTGTTTTCAGCTGGTTATTTACTTTAAAACCTATTGTTTGTGATAATATGGGAAGATACTTAAATTGATATACAAATGCATATAACAGTAGTTAGAGCAATAGTAAAAACAAACACATAAGACAAAAATATAATATGGAGTTCACCTTGATGTCTTGGGCTACGTCTCCTGAGCTCTAATCAACTTGATTAGGCTCTTTGGGATTATGGCAATAGTTATTTTAAAAGTTCCTATACTTAACTCCAATGTTTTACATAGGAACATTGGGCTCAGAACACCATCTTATCCCTTGGCTCTTGGAGCTCTTCGGCTTTCTAGATCTAGCTCTTGGCTCTAGCTCTGGTTCTTGCTCTAGTTGTGGCTCTGACTCTAGTTCTGGATCTGTGGCTTGGGCTTTGGTTTTGGCTCTTAGCTCTCGCTTCTGGTGCTCGCTCTAGCTCTTGGCTCTGGCTCTGGCTCTGACTCTAGCTCTGGCTCTGTGGCTCAAGCTCTGGTTCTAGCTCTAGCTCTTAGCTCTGGCTTTTCTAAGCTCTTTCTCCTGGGCTTTGCATGCTTCTATGAGTCGCTCGACCTCCAAGCAACCCCCACAACAATATGCTACTGTCAATTGAGCTCTCTGGCTTTTCAGCTCTGCCTCCAACTTCTAGTGGCTTTGCTTATCATAGTGAGCTTGGCTCTAGTTTCCTTGCTTCCAGGCTTACTTACTGCTTCCCAGGCTACTCTCTTTTTCTCTCCTTTTACTCTCTGTCTGTTCATGGCTTATCACCAAACTGTCTCATGACTGTTTTATTCTTCTCCCGACTCTTTGGATTTCCTGCCTCCATCCACTGGAATTCCCTGTTCTACGTCATCATCACTGTAATGCTTCATAGAGAGGTGGCCACTTGTCTCCTCACGAGTTGATCTAGCTCTTCCTCAAATGATTCATTACTTCGGTTACTCTGTGAAATGGTTCATCCGCCAACTTAGCAATCCAATCGGACTTCAACCTTTATGTGCCGAAGCTTATTTTCTTCGTCGAATCCGGTTTCCCATCGGGCGCAATCTCGGCCATTAGATCTGGGGCCTCTAGATCCTACGGTTATCACTCTTATCATGGGGTTGACTTGCTCAGACATTAGCCTGCGATGAGGGCAATTTCCTCTCTCATCCACCGAACACGTGTCAATCACTGTATGGCATCGTTGGGTCCTTTGACAATTCCGCTTACTACCCAAAACGCTTCTGATATTCCATCGGTTTTGGAGTTCGAGACCCTCCTGTCATTTCAGTGATTTTTCCATAGTTTCTTGTCTTTCCTTGTGACCAAGCGCTTAGGGCTTTACCATTTTGAGGGGTTTTTCCCAAACAGCCTCCATTTTCTGGTCTGAGCCTCCTAACTACCATTTTTGCACCATGTACAGTCCCCATGGGTCACCAGTTAATGCGCTTTGACCGAAGGTCCTCGTTGCTCTATGCTAGCTAAAAATTTTCATTGTTTAGAGGTTATTTCTAATAGGCTTCGACATCCATAAGACTTTAAACTTCAGTATGAGCTTTTACATAGTTTGGGTAGCTTTAAGAGAGTTTAAGGATCCAATTTTGAATCACGCCTTCCCACTTAAAGAACTTTTGGTCGACCAAAAGACTGATATACTGATCTAAGTAGTAAATGAGAGTAACAACACCCTCTCTTTTTCAACCTCCCTACACTTGCCTTTGCATAGTGCCTCTAAGCCAAAATCTTTAACCACTTCCCTTCTTTGATAGGTTGGTCATTTTGGGAAGAAATTTTTTCCTCCTTGACTTCATGCAGAACTTCTGCTATGAAGTTTACAGAATGTAGTTTGAACTTCTTTGCCTTGATCATTGACCCAAGGTGGCTCAAACAACTGTGAAGTACATTTGCTCCACAAAACTTTCATTTTTACTATTTGAAAAGTTGCCAACAACAACAAGCATACAGACAACAATTGCATGGACTAACTCCTACTTCAACAAAGAAACAGATTTAACATCTTGTGAACCCTTCCATGTCTTATATCTACATACAAATGATTAGCTAGATAACATGCCAATAAAACATGCCTTTAAAACAAATGACCCTTCAAGTCAAGCATGTAGGAAAAAGAGCTTTAAGACTCTTTTCCAAAAGATGAAACACTTCATAATTATCTCCATTTTGGAGTCCAAGTTAACTTCTCCCAAGCCAACATTACATGCATCTCATGCTCACGCATGCATTCCATCTATCAACTTTTGCTTAAGTACGCTATACTTTCAAAGTTGAAATGAACATATTATTGCAACAATAAAGTGAGTTTCCTACTCAACTTCTTTCTATTTACCATTTGGTAAGATCCTGCAAATTTCATTTATTCCACAAAGAAATGCAAACAGATGCATCAGTAGACATGGAGTCTTAATTGGATAAGAATTCTAATCATTTCTTACCTATCCATTTCAAAGGTCCCTCCTTTGTTTTCACATCAGCATCAATATGTGAATCATCCTGAACCACATCAATCATGGAATCTTTATTTCCATCCCTACCATTTTCTTTTTCCACCTTCTCCCTCAGCTTTGGTGGAAGCAGTTTTGGATTCAAGCTCCAACACCTTTTAGTAAGATGCCCTTGCTTATGGCAGTAAGTGCAACACATGTGCATCCTTTTGACAACATGATCTGCCTTGTCCTGTGGACCTTTGGCTGCTTTCTTCTTTTCCTTCAAAAGTTTCATGTATGTGGCCATCCTCTTCCAACATCTAAAAAAATAATGGTTATGCAAACCACAAAAGGAACATGCAATTCTTTTCCCATGCCTTAAAAAATCAAAAGGAATGTTTTTAGAACCAGATTTATACCTCCCTCTATGAACTTTATTGCCTTCATGAGCAGGTGAAGCAAATGAAGAAGTGGCTCCCTTTGGAATACCATCACTTTCTTCAAGGCTGTTAGAGTTTCCACAACTCTTTGGTTCATGTGTGTGCTTCTAAATATCTGCATCATGCGAATGATGTTTTGATCTATTGCATTCCTCCTTAATACAATCCTCACACTTCTGAGGTATAGGACCTGCAATGAAACTCCTTTTCAGAACTATTTCAATGGCCTTCATGGCAACTTTGGAACTCTCTCCACAAGACCGTCCATAGCCAAGACCCAAATACTTAGCCCTTTCCTCAACCATTATTGGCTCAACAATACCTTGTGCATGTTTGCCAAATCCTTTTCCTTCATAGCCCATCTTAGACATTAGCTTGGAACCTATGCCTCTGGAATGTTTTTCAAAATAACCAATATAAGCATTTTTAGAAGAATTTGAAGACAAACAGGAATGGTTTACCACTTCTTCAAGCTGATACTTGGCCAAGGCTTCTTTTGCAACAAAGATTTGTGACTCCAACTCATGCATCCTTTTCAGGTTCATACTTGCAATATGAATTTGCCTCTCCATTTCTTGCAATTTGCCAGAAAGAATATGTTTCTCTTCCTCCACGGAATTCGGCTACTCTTCCTTCCATCCTCATACATTTCTCTCACCATATCCATCATGGTGGACAAATCTTGCTTCATGTATCCATTAAAGGAACTTCGAGAGCAAGAAGAATTTGAGAACTCACTTGTAGAAGTTGTCATTTTCAAAATGCACAAAAGAAATTCAAACAAGATTATTAAAGAGCTTATCTAGTAACCTCTTGCAATAACCTTTTGCACTTCAAGGATTTCCATGAGGTCCTTTGGGATAGAAGAATGCCTGCAGCTCTTCTTCCTTCTTGTCATTCCTAGACTGAGCTATCAATATCTTTCCCTTCACCTCTGCAAACTCAAATAATAGTTATTCTGTAACCAAGCATACAATCGATGAGGAAATCAATCCTTGACTATCCAAACACCTTTCAGACAAGTAATCTTTGCCCTGTCAATCAAGCATTCTGTTGCAACCTTCTTTGAAGGTGGGGTTAATCAACCTTAAGCTCCAATACCACCTAATCTGAAAATGGGGCTCTTAGGCTTCTTGTCTAACTTACAAGAACCTCTCCCATTTCCAAAGCTTCTAATTTTCCCAAGTCTTAATAATTAACCAATGCAGGAATAAGAAATGCTTGAAAATATGGGCGTGTGCTTGTATTTGTTTTCAGCTGGTTAGTTACTTTAAAATCTATTTTTTGTGCTAATATGGGAAGATACATAAACTAATATACAAATGCATATAATAGTAGTTAAAGCAGCAGTAAAAACAAACACATAAGACAACAATATAATATGGAGTTCACCCTGATGTCTTGGGCTACGTCTCCTGAGCTCTAATAAACTCGATTAGGATCTCTAGGATTATGGAATATTTCTTTTACAAGTGCCTATACTTAACTGTCATGCGGAAAGAGTTATATTTGCGGACAAATCTAACCTCCCTAGGAGTCTAAGACTCTCTAGTGACAAACAAACCAAACAAGAGAAATCCTTCTCTAAACACACGTTATTCTATGAGAATTCAAATGTTTTCGATCTTACC
>APFE030805681.1:439603-535685 GCA_000404065.3 Pinus taeda | reverse complement strand
CCAGTAAATCCCAAAAAACTTCTAACATCTTTTTGACAATTTGGAATAGGCAACTTGGAGATGACTTCAACTTTTGATTTATCAACTTTAATCCCATCCCCTGAAATATGATGTCCCAAAACAATACCTTCAGTAAACATCAGAAAGCATTTGTCATGGCTTAATGAAAGGTTTGTTTCTTTACATCTTATAAGGACCTTTTCCAAATTTTCTAATGCCTCTTCAAACAAATCACCATAAACTGTAAAATAATCCATATAAAGCTCTACATAATAAGGATTAGATCAGAAAAAATACCTAGTACTGCTCTTTGGAATGTTGCGGGTGCATTACATAATCCGAAAGGAAGCACCCGATAAGCAAAAGTTCCTCATGGATAGGTAAATGTGGTCTTATTCTGATCTTCAAGTGCTACCTGAATTTGATTATCACCACTAAAACCATCCAGAAATGAAAAGTACTTTTTGCCTGCTAATGTATCTAATACTTGATCGATAAAGGGAAAAGGAAAGTGATCCTTCAAAGTTGCTTTATTCAATTCCATGTAATCAATGCATACCCTCCATTTACCATTATTTTTAGGTACTATAACCAAAGGAGAAACCCATCGGCTATCTGAAATGGAATAAATGAAGTTTAACATTGAGTGTGTTTGGAGCTCTTCTTCACTATCTCCCTAAGATTTGGATTCATCCTTCTCTGAGGTTGTTTGATTAGTCTACTGTTTTCCTCGATATAGATATGATGGATGCAAGTCTTAGGGTCAATACTTTTCATATCAGTATACTCCCATGCAAATGCAGTAGAATGTTTTTGCAAGATTTTGGTTAGTTCTCCCTGTTGTGATTTCTCCAGATTTTTGTTGATATTCAATGTTTTACCTGGAAAAATTTCAATGGTAGAACTACCGAAATCTTCCATAGAGTAAAGAGACATTTGTCTTGATGATAAATACTCAATGTCAAAATCTAACTGAAATTGTGTGTGGTCATATTCTGAAGATGTTTCAAAATTTTCTAATGTGTTCAAAATTTGACTATCTTCACTAATTTCAGAAATGGCAAAGACAGGTTGTACAGTGTCCTCATCATCGATCCATTCATTGACTCCTATTTCTGTAATTGCTTTTGCTGGAGGATACAAATTGAATTTCTTTGTCGAACTACCATCAGAAATGTACATATCCCCAGATCTACAACTAATGAAAGCATCAGTTGTGGCTAGCCAAGGTCTTCCTAAGATGAGTGGTTGCCCTCCTAAATTACTCTTGGGAGTCAAAATCATGAAATCTACTGGATATTCCCAAGAATCTAAGGAGACTGAAATATCTTCTAATACAAAATTTGGTTTGATTATTGATCTATCTACAAGTTGCAGTAAGGTGGGTGTAAAAAGAAGATTATGAAGTTTAAGTTGTTCCATAGTCTGTCTACTCATAATGTTTATAGTAGCCCCTAAGTCAATCAAAGTATTTTGAATTTCTATCCCATTTATATGTGTCTTGACAATTGGACTACCTGGATCTACATACTTCTGAATGGTAATTTTTCCCATCATGATATCTGCAATTTTTCCTACTAGGTGGATTCTTCTTGTATATCTTTGTTTCCTTCCTAGCCTTTTAAGACTCAACTCCTTTATTGTTTTTGCTAGAATATGAATCTCTCTAATGGCTTGTAGCAAGGGAATCTTGATACAGACATTTTTTAATTCATCTAGAAAATCATAGTCAAGCAACAAGATTTGTTTTTCCACCCCTTTGTCAAGTTGTAATCTTTCAGGGAAAGGAGGTGTGGATGAAGATGTAGGTTGCTCAACTATAGGAGTTGTGGGGGTTGATTCTTTTTCTTTCTCTTTTTCTTTTTGAGTGTTTGGGTTTTGAAGAAATGCTTCCTCAGAACCTTTATTGACTTTAAGAAAATCCTCCTCAGAAGTACCTTGCTCTTGAATATCTATAGAAGGTTTTTCTAAAACTCTACCAGACTTGAGTTGTACATCATTAAGAGGAACAATCATATAGGTAGGAAATTTTTGTCCTTCTACCATGTAAGCATTCTGAGGATTTTTACTGTTAGGCTTTGGCAATGGTTGGGCTGGTAGTTGATTTGTCTTTTGTTGAAATGGAAGCAAGAGTTGAGGATTTGGATTTTGTTGAGAAGGTTGTTGTTGTGGAAATGGCAATGAAAGTTGTGAATTTTGATTTGGAAGTTGTGGAGTTTGTTGGTTTTGAAAAGATGGAGGATATTGATAAAATTGAGCAAATCTCCCAAAAGGATTTTGCATCCCTTGTGCCCATGATTGATATGGATTTTGAGGTTGAGGCCAAGGTTGTTACCAAAAATTCCAATTTGGCGGGGGCTGAAATTTCATAGGGTTGTTAAATCCTTGATTTTGTTGCCCCTGCCAAGGTCTTCTTGAAACAAAACAAAGGGATTCTACTGAATTTGAATCTTCTTGAAAGACAACTTTGAGCCCAGGAGTTGAAGGAAAATCCTTGGTTTCATGACTTTCTGAGCAAATCATACATGTTTCTACAACTTTTTCATCCAAGGGTCATTCCCTTAGAGCATGTTTCTTCCTACATTTTGGACAAAAGATGGCCAAGGCATCAACTTCTGTTTTCTGCTTGTTTTGTATTTTAAGGGTGTCTAGTTGTTCACTAAGGCTCCTTAGAATATCAGTTTTGAACTCATCAAGCATATTGCCAATCTCTGCCCTACTTACTGATCCAATTGCAGATTTGTTTGCTCTAATAAGAGAAGGATCTCTAGGCCCTTTTCCTGTTTTAGATTTTCCCCTTGAGAGATGGACACATAGTTCTGCGATATCACGAAGTGGAAGTTGAGAAATATCTCCCTTCCCCATCATGTTTAAAATATCTATCCATTCATCTCTAATGGCTTTCAATAGAAGGGCTTTCAAGTTTTCCTCATCTAAGTTACTCATTTTTGCTCTCTTTAAGTCGTATTGAAATTTTTCAAGTAAATCCTCCAAGTTTTCATCTTCTTTTTGCATCATTTTGAATACCTCATCCTTGTGATTAGTGGGCATACAATAGTCCAGGTATCTATCCAAAAATGTTTGTTTCATATCATTCCAAGTCCTAATAGATGGGGTGACTAATCCCATGAACCATTTCAAAGCAACTCCCTTCAATGTTGAAGGAAACAGTTTGATTTTTTGAGAGTCTTCCATATAGTCATAGGTTCGACACATGACTTCAAACTCAAATAGAAATGTTTCAGGATCCTCACTTCGCAACCCATAAAAGTTTGGGAGGATAGATGGTGAGATGTTTTTCATTTTTGTATGAGTTTCTTCGTCAACTATAGGGAATCCAAATGAGTTATCTCCTTCCCTATTTCCTCCATTATTTCCTCCACCTCCACCATTGTTGCCTCCATTATTTCCTCCTCCTCTACCTCTACCCCAAAATCCATTTACTACTTCCTCCATCATGGTAGTTTCCTCAGAGTCTTTTGGTTCTTCTATCAAGGGTGGACGAGAGAGAGTTTCTTCCTTCTCTTTTTCAGGTGATTATACTTCTTTGATTACAATATGTTCCCCTGTAGAAGTGAAGAAAGGTTCTTCTCCTAGATCAGATTTAGTAGATAGTGTAGGAGAATCCTCTAATTCAGTTGTTGCTCCTTGAATTCCATGAATCCTAAGGCTGGGAGTATATGGAGGTGAATCTTGTCTATGTCTTGAGGTAGCTGGAGTTATGAAAATTGAACTCTTGTCCCTAGCTATAAACCTTCCCCTAGAATCTCTTGCTCTATGCATGTCATTTTTTATTTTTTTATTTTTTTCAAGTCGGGCTAATAATTCTCTTTCTAATCTTCCAGATCACACTAGGTGCAAGAAGAGAGCATAATCAAGAAATTATTGAACTAACAGCTCTCTTTTCTAATCCTCCAGATCACGCTAGGTGCAAGAGGAGAGCATACTTCAAGAAGTTATCAATTTTTCCCTTCTTTTTTTTAAGAAATTGGCTACCTAGTTACACTTCCCCGGCAACGGCGCCAAAATGTTTGGTCAATTTAGTGTGTCCTAAATTGCTACATTAATTATCAATCCAGGATTCATAAGCTGATGAAGTGTGGTGCACTATATGTGCAAGATAACCTCTTTCTTACTTTTTGTCGTTTTTTATTTTTATTTTGTTTTGGAGGTTTTTATCTTCATTTATCTCCTAATGTGAATGGAAATTCTATCCCTAAGTTTTAAGAATACTCTAGAAGGCAAGTATGGATATAGATTTTAAGGCAATTATGTCCTCTATAATGATTTCCAGATCTTAACAATCCAGAGGGTCTTAGAACATACTAATGATGAAATTAATACTTGAACAAAAATGAAAATGTGATACTACTCAAGTCAAACAAATAATGAACTATTTATCATGAAACCATTATCTCTGCTGCTCTCTAAATACATAAAAATGAATTAAGCTACTGCACTCAAACAAATAAAAAATTGTAATCTAATAAAAGTAAAATCAATTCACATCATTCATAATTCGATAGCTCGCCAGGTAGTCTAAGTTATGGCTTTCGGAGATAACGTCAATGATATGAGAAAGTTGATGTCTAATTGTAGAAAAGTAAAACTAAAATCAAATCACATCATTCATAGTCTGATACCTTGCTAGGTAGTCTAAGCTATGGCTTTCAGAGATAACGTCAATGATATGAGCAAGTTGATATCTAATTGCATAAAAGTAAAACTAAAATCAAATCACATCATTCATAGTCTGATACCTCGCCAGGTAGTCTAGGCTATGGCTTTCAGACATAACTTCAATGATATGAGCAAGCTGATATCTAATTGCAGAAAAGTAAAACTAAAATCAAATCACATCATTCATAGTCTGATACCTCACTAGGTAGTCTAAGCTATGGCTTTCGGAGATAATGTCAATGATATGAGAAATCTGATATCTAAACTAACTAACAAAGCAAGTAAATAAAACTGAAATCAAAGCATCACTGGAATTAAAAAAACTAAGGAAAGTAAATTCAGTAGAGAGGCTAATTCCATGTCACTAGTTATTGCAAAAACTGTATGAAAATGCCCAGGCCTACTCTATCCTAAAACACACACACATTGATCAATGTTATCAACAATATATAGAGCTGAAAAATCATGCACAGAAATGAAATGTTAATACCATAACAAATGAAATATACACAGGTGGATAACTATGGAATATGTGTAATGGAAATAAGGAAACAATGCATAAAACTTTACAGCAATAAGAAAAATGAAACCTCAGCGTGCAGGGGCCCTCTGCACAACGTTGGTCAACAGGCTACCAGTCCAAAATTATGCTCACGCAGTCATATAAAAAACAGAGTCTTCTTTATATTTCAAAATAGAGGACTAATCCTCTCGTTACCACAGTGGGACTAGTGTCATGGCACAGTAAACTTAACAACAAAATTACATTCACAAAGACTAACTCTATGCGTATAGAAACACGTTATTTATAACAAAAATTCATAACTATTTTCCTATGGAAGATATTTAACTGAAGACACGTAAAAGGACAGCATCCATAAACTTAGCATACTGGTTGCCAACATTATTCAATCTATCAAGAGTGGTTGTTGGATTCACATCGTGGGGTAGTCTACAGGTGTCAACATGACCCCAGGGATCTAGAAACAACCACGAATCCTTCACGTGGTTGAAAACAAAGTCCAGCTGCCATAGGACGCCTTTGTTAGACCATCCTTTGACCACCGTTGACCACGACTTTCCTTAATGAATCCAGCTAGACCAATAGGACCTGATCCATGTCCAGGTCATTTCTAGCTTGCCCACGTGTCTGGTTTTGTCGGATGACACCTACAACCGAGAGTTTAACAAAAACACTGCGGAAAGTTGAACCAGCTGCGGAAAGTGACTGCATTCCGCAGCTCATAAGCAAAATCTAATTCAAACAGCAAACACAAAAACATAGTTAAAAAACCACTTGAATGCTCTTTTAAAATCGATACGCAATGATTTTTGATAGCTTATGAGGTCCAGGTGAAGGGAAAAAGTCTAGGAAAGTGTGTAGGAGATATGTAGTTTCAGGGCTCAATAGTTGTGAGGATAGAGTTAATTATAGTCATGAACCTGAGGTTGAGGTGTTTTTGCCTACACCAGAGTCACAATTGCAATCTCTCTGGTTCGTTTTTGAGGCCATTTGCAAAGCATAGAAAATCCTTGCTATGGGTTGGGTAGTCGTTGCAAAGATCATGACTTTACACCAGTGATTATCTTGAAGTCCTATGCAATCAAAATATACTAGACTGCCTCAACACTTTATATCATAGTTTTGGACAATCTCATTTCCAAGGGCCAAGTGTTGCACCCAAATCGTTGTTAATATCATTAACTTTTCCATCATGTTAAACACAAATCAGATATTGTTCACCTTGATGTTCTTGTTGGGATATTTGCTGTGTTGTGTAGAGATGGTGAGTACATTATTTATACATAGCTTGCATTGTGTGGCCATTGGATGGAGAATATGAAGTTCGCTAAAGCACTTCCAAGATTAAAATTTTCAATAAAACATCTCAGGAGAGAAAAATTAACCAACTTTTTCAGTGAGTCAATCTATGGTGGAGCATTTTTGGCAATTCTACATGTCCACCAAGGTGGGAAATAAACTCGAGGGAGGAGCCATCCAGTGGACTTTTATAGTTCTACAAATGAATTTGGTTTCGTCTTGGAATGAGGAAGTGTCAGCATTGCAGCGTGCATGGTCAAGTCAATCATGTAATTTTTTTTTTTTTTTTATATTTGATCTTATCATTGTGATGAAGTATGTTATATTTATATTTGTTTGTAAACAAATATGAGAAAGAACCAATTATTGAACAAAGAAATATAGTTCAAATTAGTGGTTCTCAACGTTCTTCAGTGCTGAGAGAACATATTGCTAATTTGATTGTATGAGTTTGTTATATGTTGATGAATCTTGTTGTGCTTCGGGCTTGAAGGTCATCAGTTACATGTTACTTTATGAGATCCCTATGAGTGATAAAGGTCAGTTGCATAAATGACTACTTGATACACTCAATACCCAAACAACTCACCTATACAGTTATCAAAATTGTATTTCATTGCATTTTGATAGATGGGAGTTTGTCCACAGGGCGATCCAGTATCGAGATTGTCCTTCGAGAGATTGAGAAGAGTCAATTATACAAATTTCATCAACGATGGCCAGAGGTAGTTACGTTTTAAATGGAGGTCAAGTGATAGCTCAAAGATGTAGTGGTGAAGAAAGAGAAATGTTTGAGAGATTCCAGAGTGGATGTGAGTGTTGATGAAGACCACTCAGACAAAGATAAGTTATGTTGTTGTAATATGTGTTCTCTATATTGCAATTTTTTATTTATGTAATAATGTAAGCATTAAGGGAGGAACTTGGAATAATGCTTACAATAGTGTATAGGTAGGATTGGTTTGTTGGTTGTTACAATTTTGTTGAGAGATTTTCTCAACAATATTCTCCTTGTTTAGAATATGTTGGATTTCATGAACACTATTTATGTGACTTGTAATTTGGCTTTGAATGGAATATACGAATCATTTTTGCAATATGTTTTCTCCTCAAATTTCTTATTATGTATATCCATGAGCCTCTTTAAATTTTTAATTTGTTAATTGTATTAATAAATTGGAAATAATTGCTAAATACACATCAATAAATTATTTGATCCATTAAAAGTTTAATATTTTAATATTTTGTTGTAGAATTATCTGATATGATTTAGAATATGATTTCAAATTAACTTTGAAAAAAATTCAGTTTTTATTTATTTTATTTTATATATCAAATATTATTTTTATTTTTACTAACTATAATTTATATTAGCATGTGTTTATATTCTCAATATATGTATTTTTAAGGTTAGTTAGAGATGTGTATTAATTCTTAACAAAAGTATGGAATGTTCCTCATATGGCTATTAGTTTGCCACTAGGGAAACCAAACCAATAACATAAGAATATTAACTTTGGTCACATAACTGGATCATAATTAATCACATAGTCACATACACTTAAAAAAATTGATAAAATATCAAAATTTCCTGTGAGATTGAGACCTATCATTATAAAGCATTAGCATGAGCTTGTTGACGCCAGATTAGGAGAATGCAACTAATACAATCAATCTCTAAACATTTAGCTGGTTGAAGAAACTACTTGAATGGGGTAAGGAGCCTCTGTGTTCTCTTCAGAGATGGAGAATTCTAAGTCATTTATCTGCATTGCCAACATAGAGACTTTGGGGTTTAGTTTCTTCAACATAATCAACATATCATTAATGTTGAGAAAAATCTCTGATTGGGATTTTGATTGTTCCACTAGCACTTTCCCGACGAATTTTTTACTTTTCCAGTTGTTGACATGCATAAAAATTCCTCTGTTAACTTGTGGGAAACTACATGATGGTTAATCCCAATTAGGTTGACTCTTGTTTGGTATGATAGTTTCACACCGAAATGTGGGATCTATTAGCCACCTAAAATATATGGAACTTTAATTCTAACTCATCCAAACAGGAATAAATTAAATCTAACTATTTATCTAAAAAACTATTAGAAAATAATAAATTAATTTATATATCTATCCTTGCCATAATCACAAACTAAATTAGGAACCATTAGATATAATAAAGAAGATGATTAATGAAGCAAAGTAGAAGAAATTCAATATTGCATTCAATAATATATAAACATCAAACATTTTTGTAACAGGTGAGTAAACACTTAGACAACAAATCTCTCTTTATTTCTACTAACAAACTAATGAATAGGAAAAAAATATGGAATTGAATTTCTCATAAGAGTATAATAAATAAATAACGCATATAACTTACACAAATTTAGCTCATATGATCATTTACTTGCACATGTTTCAATTCATCAATATCTGGTCTTCACAAGTTGTATTTTAAACTGATAGAAATATCTAGTTTTGATAGCATGGGAATACAAGGGTCAAACCCCAAATTTTCCTTTGGCTCAAAACAAGGGCTCAAACTCCAAATTTTCTAAAAAGGACTCTAGCATTCTACCTAGTTTCGTCTTCGATAAAACTACAATCTTCAACAAACAACCCAACTCCTTTAACTAGGGAGCTTTCATGACATTAGATAAATACAACCATTGCAACCATGGAAAAATCTTTCTATTTTATGAACATACAATGTAGAGTGATCTCAATTTACATAAGAGAAAGTTTCATTAGCATGAAACATTCATAAAGGACTTTTACATTCAACATTCAAGCAAGTTGGGTCAATTAATTAACTCACTATTTTTTATAATTATTCAATGTAACAACATAGTGACTTGCATCCTACTATTTGAATGCATTCATAGTGAATCCAACATAGAAAAAATAAATAAAAAACATTGAGCAACATTAATATTTCATATATAAAGGAGGAAGATACACTTATCTGTTTCACTTAATTCTATTGGAAACTAAAGAAGGCATTGCCAATCTCCACCCAACCACAAGCACTGCTACACTTGAAAATTTCTTGTAGTTGGCCACCCTCAAGCCAGATCTGATTTCTAAAAGATGTTTCACTCAGGTTATTATACAAAAGGTCAATTCGGGGATAGAGAATGAAGGCCAATCTCCTTCACTATTTGGGAAACAAAGTTGTGAGTTCTCAAGCACCGACTTTGGGCTAAATACACAACAAAATATGGCCATTGAAGGCCTACACAACACAAAAGAACACAACACAAAGGAATACCCCTTCACTACTTCCTATGGTTCTCTCGACAATCCTCCCTCTTTCTAGTGTTTCTTGTCGACAAACACAATAAAAAGAGTCGATTTCTTCTCATTTTGGATGACTCGGGAAAAGGGCTCTCTCATTAGCTTCCTCCACTATCAGAACTCAAGCTTAGACTCTACGGTCTAGTGTCTAAACACAAGTTTGTAGGGTTACAATATTATGGGTTTTCACATTGCTTGGGTCTCTACTCTCCATTCGCCACCATTCTCCAACTCTATCTCCAAAACTCAAAAGTTGACATTTTTCCCCACGAGTGTTAGCTCACATAGGAGTGGTCTAGTTTTCCCTTCTTGGGTTGTGGATTCAACCAGGGTTGTAGTCTGGTATGCAACCTGTCCTTGGGTGGTTCCAGTACCTTTTTCCCCATCCTCTCATAACTAATTTCGACAATTGATATCTCAACAAGAACATCAAGAGTTATATAGTTAAATTCAAGGAAGATTGGAAACTTTCCAATCTCCTTTACAGAGTTCCTAAGAAATCTATCTTTCCAAAGATTGAAATTCGTGTAGGTTGGTCCTTCTTCTTCAAGTTTAGTAGTTTATAATTAAATTAGCAAATATTTACATCAAACAATATTGACAATATAACCATGTTGGTTCTCCAACTTATCACCCTTTAATTACATTACATAACTTGGAGAATAGAAAAAAAATATTACACTATTCCAAAATAAACACACCTATCTACATATTTATATTATTTTAATTTGACAAATCCACAAAAATAATACATTATCTTTATTAAATTTTAATGAAAATAATTTAATTTAGCTTCTCAATTGTTGAGAAGTGTAGTAAGAAAGTCTTGTTTCACTTTGTCTTGGTAAAATTGAGAAAATTTGAATTTCCACATTAGCAAACAACTTGGATGCAATTAAATTGTGTGACATGGCTCTTGCCACTCAGTTAGCTTAGTAAATTCGAGTTGAAGGGCTTGGAGTTTAGTTAAGCATGTGTGATTGCTAAATTTTATTAATTTAGTTCAGTTATATCCATTTGTGTTCACTTAAACTAGTTTTAACAATTGGAGGAACTAGTGGAAGGTCAGTTGTGCAGTGGGACAGCAGTCTAACTCAGTGATCATCCACTTAACTGATCAATCAACCTAAAATAACTAGTGCACACAAAGAATTCAAGTTCCCAACTATGGTGGAGATTAGGTGTTGCATGCAGATGATCAAACCTTGGAAATTGTACAATCAATTGGAGGAAAATTCCTAAAATATAGGGGCTAATTCTCTCAGAATTGTGCAAGGAAATAGAGGTTCAAGAAGAGGTAGAAATTGACTAAGTTTGGGTTAGAGTTTCTCATTGAGTAGAGAGATAGGTTATTCACTTGTAGGTTGTGCTAAGTGCGCGCAAGCAATTGTAATGCATCTCTATTCATCAGATTAAGGCAAAGAGTTTTGAGGTGTTTTTCCCAGTTGGGTTCCTCTAGAAAAAATATTGTGCATGTGTGTTATTTCTTATTGCATGTCTGAGATTGTTGTTCTAAACTGTGAAATGAATTCCATAGATCAATAGAGTAGATTTGTGTATCTTGATTTAGATTGCAATTTCTTGAACAATGGCAATTCTATCACGATATTTTTATGTCACCATATTTCTTATTTCGATAATGAAAAGGTATCGTTCTGTTAAAGCGTTCCCTCTATGACTGATCTCAGTGCGAAATATTTTAGATTTCAGCCATGAAGTTCGTTAACTTAGAGCAATAAAATATGTTATATTTTTGCTCGATTGGAAGACGATTATGAACAAGGTAGGAAAATATGAGATCGGAAGAATCATTGGTGAAGGTACCTTTTCGAAGGTTAAATTTGCTCAGAATATGAAAACTGGAGAGAGCGTGGCTATGAAGGTTCTCGACAAGGGGATGATTCTCAAGCATAAAATGATAGACCACGACACAAAAGCTGGAGAGAAGGAGGGTTTTTTGGAAATAGATCAGTTGGGTCAAGTCAAAATTGCTTCAACAGAGAAAAAAGGAAAGTGGATTTGGGTAAATGCAAAGCAATATCAAGGCATTTTAAGGTGTAGGCTCGCTCGCCTTAAATGGGAACAAAGAAGAAGAAAACTATTCCAGAGAAAGAAAATAAATAAGAGCAGAAAAAATAAAGAAAAATCAACCATCTACAGTCCCACATCTACACCTCTTACTTGGTCATTGGATCTCTATGTCCAAGAACTAATGAAGGCCAAGACAACACTGGAGATTTTGGAAGCCAAAGAATAGGAGAGGGATCGCAAAATTTCAGAGATTACAGTTGCAAATCGGTGTTTAATGGAAGGTAATAGAATTTTAAACGAACAAGTAACAATGTTACAAGAGGCTCAGAGAAGAAAACAAGAATGGAAAATCATGAAGATAGAGTGGAAAACCATGAAAGAATCAATAGTAGCAAACAAGGATGTGATAATTGGTAAAGCAACTCAGGTAGATACACAAGTATCTTAACAAACAGACCTTCCAAAAGAGAGGGCAAAAAAGAACAATAGGAAAGACGGTGCAACGGGAATAAAAGTTAGAGATGAAGATGCTAATTGTTACATAAGGACAAAGGAAGAAGAAGATGCAAGTGCTCGTAGAGCACAAGAAAGAGAACACAAAGAAAGAAAGGGCAGGGAAACAAATTTTATTATCAGGGGAATAAGAAATTATGCGAAGAATGAAAGTACTCTCAATTTGACAAGAGACTTTTTGAAAGAGAAACTACATTGGAAAGGGAAAATTTTCCGAGAAAGGAGGGTGGGGAAGATATGTGAAGAGAGGCCTCGACCCATAAAAGTCACCATGGAAAGCATGCAAGACAGACACCAACTCTTGGGCAAAAAGAAACTCTTGAAAGGCTCACACTTCTTCCTAGATGAAGATTTAACCAGCAAACAACAAAAGGAGAGAAGGGAAGAAGTGGAGAAAATCATAGCAGCAAGAAATGAAGGGAAAAGGGCATGGTTGTACAATGGTAAAGCAGTTATTGCAATGTTTGGGCCTCTGGGAAAAACAGGAAGCAAGCTGAAAGTAAAGAAAAAGCAGAGAATTCAATGATAGGGAGGAAAATAACAAGATCAACATGGATGAAAAGGGGTGAAGACTCAAATTTGAGTCTTATGTGCCAAACTGCGTAGCAGTCAAATCCTACCTAGGTCTACCTAGGTTTAGTTTGTTGGAATTGTCCAGGTTACCCATGGAGGAGGGGACCTGGGTTAAGGCCTATTGCGGAAGGTAGAGACATAATTTGTCTCACGGAAACTCATGAACATGATGGTTGCAAAACTCCTGTGTTTGACAATTATTTGAAGTTAGAAGTTTGGAACAAGGTAGCGAAAAATGGCAAAGGGTATGCGGGAATATTAGTTTTAGTGAAAGAAAAGAAGGTCGTCACATTTAGTTAATTAAAGAAGATGCAAATAAACAATATTTATGGTTCAAAATATCAAAGAATGAGAATCACATAAGAATTGCAGCATGTTATTTTTCCGCTCAAGTCTCAAAAACTTACAAAAATAAGGGCTAGACAACAAGGATCCCTATGCAGCTTTAAAGCAAGATATTGTCATGTACTCTCAGCAAAGAGAAGTTCCTTTAGTGGGAGATTTCAATGCTAGAACATCAAATCAGCAAGCTAGTACTCTTTGTTGTAAAGAGGATCACAATCTTATTTGGCTCACTGAAGAGGAGAATCCCCAATGGGTGAGGTGTTCAGAAGATGACAAAGTTAGTAATCATTTTGGGGAGGAGTTTCTTACACTGTGTGGGAATTTCAACTTAATTATTTGCAATGGTATAGATAGATGGAAAAGGTCTAGGAACTTCACTTGCAACACATACAATGGGGCAAGTGTCGTTGACTATGTGATGTGTTGACAAAGCTTGATATAAAAGATAGATGAAGTTAAGATTGGAGAGCATATTTGGGACTTAAAATAAGACCATAACCCAATTTATATAAAGTTATCATGGTTAGAAGAAAGACAGAATGAGAGAAAAACCCAATGCTCCCAGACATCACTATCAAGGGGAAAAATTCTTCTAACACAAGAAAAGTGTACTATCTTCAAGACAATGTTAGAGAGGTTAATTCAGAAGGATAAAACTAGTTTCAAAAGTTTCAACAGTCATGAGTTAACAAATATAATCCAAAGTGCATTTGAGAAGTGAAAAAGAGTAAAAAATAGGAGATCAAAATCAAATTGTTTCCCTGTAAATGCTTGGTTTGATGAGGAATGCAAAATGGCAAGGAGAACCTTGAAAAACGCAGACAAGGAGAAGATGAATGTAAATTTATATAAGCAGATACTAAAAAGGAAAAAGGATGAGTTCATGCAAACAAGGCGAGAAGAGTTAATATATCTAAGAAAGTGTCATGCGGAAAGAGTTATATTTGCGGACAAATCTAACCTCCCTAGGAGTCTAAGACTCTCTAGTGACAAACAAACCAAACAAGAGCTATCCTTCTCTAAATACACATCATTCTACGAGAATTCAAATGTTTTCGATCTTACCTTAGGTCCACGCTTGTTTTAGCAGTCCAGCCTTGCTGATCCAGATGAGCTCCTCCTTCACTTTCAGACCTGCATACACTAACAAAGCAAACGATTACATAACACCTGAATAATCATCATAAAACAAAGCATATTCATCACATAGACCAAGGAGTACATGAAATAATTCATTAACAACAAATCATTGAGAAGAATGGACTTATTTGTATTAAAGAAACAAAAAAGAAACCATTACAACCTGAGCCTTGGTGTTGTGCAAGCTCCTCCCAGGGTCCAGCAAGAGATTTCCTCTACTTTGACAAGCTCACCACTCCCAAATGCAACAAGGAAGGATGGTGATCTCTCCTCACAAGCTAACAATGGAAGTCCTAATTCCAGCAGCATTTACCCTTTAGAATGTTCAGCTTTCAACCTCCCCTCCTTTGGCCCAATGCCTGTATTTATAGTATTCTAGAGGAAGTTATTCAGTTCCAACATCAATGGGATACTCCCTCTTTTGGATGGGGTAGCTCCTCTCTTGATGGGATAAGTTCCTCTATCATAGGGGTGCATGAACCATCTGCAGGCGCTCAATACACGTCAAACACTCTTCTAGAAGGCTCTAGAAGTGACCACAAGTAACTTTTTAGAGATGAAACTCGCGCCTTTTGACCTTTACAGGGGTACGCACCCAACCTTTAGCTTACAGAGCGTATAAATACGCAGGTACAGTGTGTTAGGAGTGCGTACACGCAGGCAAGGTAGAGAGAACTTGCGTACCCAGAGATAAACATGTTTTAAAGTGACTTTCTCTCTTTTTGAAGTTTGACATGAAGAGCAAAGGTTTGAGGCTTGACAAGGAGGACAACATGGCTATTTAACTGCAGATAACCATGGTGACAAATTTCAGTGTAACATTAACTCCAATGTTTTACACAGGAACATTGGGCTCAAAACACCATCTTATCCCTTGCCTTTTGGAGCTATTTGGCTTTCCAGCTCTGGCTCTTTGCTTTAGCTCTGGCTCTTACTCTCACTGTGGCTTTGACTCTAGCTCTGGCTCTGTGGCTCAAGCTCTGGTTCTGGCTCTCAACTCTCGCTTCTGGTGCTTTCTCTTGCTCTTGGCTGTGGCTGTGGCTCTTGATTTGGCTATGGCTCTGACTCTAGCTCTGGCTTTGTGGCTTGGGCTCTGGTTCTGGCTCTCAGCTCTGGCTTTTCTAAGCTCTTTCTCTCGACCTTTGCATGCTTCTATGAGTCGCTTGACCTCCAAGCAACCCCCACAACAAAATGTTGCTACCAATTGAGCTCTCTAGCTTTTCAGCTCTGCCTCCAACCTCTAGTGGCTCTGCCTATCACAATGAGCTCAGCTCTGGCTTCCCTACTTCCAAGTTTGCTTATTGCTTCCCAAGCTACTCTCTTTTTCTCTCCTTTTACTCTCTGTCTATTCATGGCTTATCGCAAATTTGTCTCATCACTGTTCGCTTACTCTCTCGGCTCTTTGGATCACCTACCTCTGTCCACTGGAATTCCCTGCTTTGCGTCATCATCACTGTAATGCTTCACAAAGAGGTGGCCACTTGTCTCCTCACGAGCTGAGCCAACTCTTCCTCAAACAGTTCATTACTTCGATTACTCTGTGAAATGATTCATCCGCCAACTCAGTGGTCTAATCAGACTTCAACCTTTATGTGCTGAAGCTTATTTTCTCCGTCAAATCCGGTTTCCCATCGGGTAAAATCTTCGCTGTTAGATCTGGGACCTTCAGATCCTACGGTTATCGCTCTTATCATGTTTTTGACTTGCTCAGACGTTAGCCTGCGATGAGGGTGGTTTTCTCTCTCATCCGTCGGACGCGCGTCAATCACTGTATGGCATCGCTAGGTCCTCTGACAATTCCGCTTACTACCCAAAACGATTCCGATATTCTGCCAGTTTTGGAGTGCGGTTTTGGAGTGTGAGACACGCCTGTCATTTCAACGCTTTTCCCATGGTTTCTTGGCTTTCCTTGTGACCAAGCGCTCGGGGCTTTACCATTTTGAGGGGTTTTTCCCAGAAAATTGCACATCAGAAACAACCTCTGTTTTCTGGTCTGAGCCTCATAACTGCCATTTTTGTGCCATGCACAGTCCCCATAGGCCACCAGTCAATGCACTTTGACCGAAGGTCCTCGTTGCTCTGTGTTGGCTGGAAATTGTCATTGTTCAGAGGTTATTTCTAATAGGCTTCGACATCCATAAGACTTTAAACTTCGGTATGAGCTTTTATAGTGTTCGGGTAGCTTTAAGAGAGTTTAAGGATCCAATTTTGGATCATCATCTATGGTTTTCTTCGAACTCCCTTAATGATGATTGTATTTGACTTCCTCTTTTCCAATGAATTCTTACGGGTACCACAGCTAAATGGTATATTGAATTACCTAGATCTTAGTTCATGATTTCAGTGCTTTAGCCACCACCTTCCTCACACATTTCTAGTTTCCCATCACATAAGAAATTGGAACGAAAATCTTGACCAACATCAAACAATCCGATTCCACTCACATCTTAGATGACATTTGTGAGTGGAGACGTCACCATCGGTGGGTCAAGACTTATGTTCTAATTAATTCTTAGCATAATGGTTTGTCAAAACTCTATTAGTCCTATAACATAAGATGTTGCTAAAGGTGGAGTCGTGACTGAACATAAAGTTATTTCTTGTGAACAATATTTTGACCTTGTTTATACCCATCGGGCATGCTGTATGATAAGATACCAAAAAATTTGAGACCTTCGAATAATGGTCCTCTTCCACCTGGTAAATTATTTCATGTCACTGATGGTATGATTGGTTCGGCGAGTTCGCAGTCGGTGAATAAACCATCTGGTATTTCTCTTACTGCACCTATTCAAAACCCTCAATCACATCCTCCTCTAGCTTCTACTTAGATAAATGTTGTTTCATCTGATAAAGGAAAGTCTTAATAACAACCTGGAAGAAATAAGAAAGGAAAAGGTAAGAAAAATAAAGACCCCTCACCACAGGATAAACAAACAAATTAGTCCTCTAATGAGAAATGAAAGCCTCGGTACCCATGCTTCTTTTGCAATGATGATTAATTTACACGTGATTGTCCGCACTACACTGAAGTGAATTAGTTTCTTAAATATTCCACTTCTCCTATTTTGTTGAATGACCCATTTCCCAATCAAGAGCCACATATGCTTTTGTGGCACCCTTCTTCCTCTAAGATAATTTTGATGCTTTCCTCCTCGACGCTGAAATCCAATATTATGGTGGCCAGTTGGAATAATGACTATGGTAATGTAAATCCACCGGATGGTCAAGCTACTAATCAACATGTCAGTTCAGAATCACCTTCATCTAATCCTAATCCACCTCTAATTCCTAGGAAATTGAATCTGAAGCCTCTGAAGGGTGTTATTCATAACTCTTATTTAAATCCTTGTTAAAGAGATTTCCAAAATTATAATATAGTTGAAGACTTGGATCAGTCTCCATCAACTATGTCAACTCTTGAAGTATTGTAGAACTTCCCCACCCAAAAAAAGTCCTTGTTATCATCTATCAGATGTGTGGATCCATGGATTCTAACTAATGGTTTTTTGTCATGAAAATTATACCCCTCAACTTCCAGCCTAGTTATATTATATAATCTAGGTCATCGTCTGTGCTTCAAAAATTCATTGTTCTATCATGGATGAGTTAGGCTCGGCCTGCATTATGTCCCTATATTGACAAAAGGTGATTTTTTCACATCAACTGAGTTAATCGACCACCAAATTGAAAGCCTTTAATGGAAGAATGCACAAACCTTGTGGGATTTTAAATTCCCTTCAAGTATAACTCAGGGGAAAAATCATTTCCATAGAAGTTGAAGTTATTGACGAACCTCTTGATTATAATATTCTATTACGATGTACATGGTTTATGCCATGGATTCCACCATTTCAACTTACTTTTGTATGATCACCTTTCCCATAAAGGTGGGATTGTAGCCATAGATCAAATCACCTTTTTTTCCTTTGATTCTCATGTTACTGGAAGTGTCCCTCCTGTAGGGGAAACTCTACACTCCTACCAACATGTTGATTGGATTGTTGAAGGATACTTTGCTTATGGGAACATTTTTAGTCCCTCCTCCTGTCCTTCCTGACAGCTCACCTTCGGTTGCTTCTGTAAACACGATCTCATCCTCTACTATCCTAGATGATCCTTGGATTGTTCCAGATGAAACTAACATCCATTTTTTTGACAACCGAATGTTGCTTAGCTCAGTTGAGCTAGATTATTAAGCCATCTATTCATCTTGTGCGGCATATAAATTTTCTTCAATTAACTGGGTAGATCGATCACTAGATTATGGCACGTCTTTTGATCCTCTTTCATCACTATTTCCTACTGGTGATAGCATCATGGAGATCATGATGCCAGATCACAGGCCATGGGACAAACATCATCACTGTTCCTCCTTACTATATCACATTGAGGATAATATTAGTGATGTATATTTACCTAATTTTTTCGAGGATTTTACAAATTTTGTTTCTATTAATGAGGTCGACTCCGAAAAGAAACTTTCGAATATCAAAGAGACCATAACTCTCGATATCTTGATTAAACCAACAATTGTTGAAAAACTATACATTGGATTTCATTGTAATCGAGATTTATAGAGCCCTTTTCCATGGTTTTCGAGATGTGTTTGACTGGTCTTATGAATAAATTTTAGGTATCGACCCAAACATAGTAGTGCACAAGATTAAAATGTATCCTGATGCCAAACCTGTCCAGCAGTGCCTTATTCTGGTCCATCCCAAGAAGTTTATCAGGATTAAGGCTGAAGTTGAAAATATTCTATGGGTTGGTTTCATATACCCCATTCCTTTAACTCATTGGGTATCGAAAGTTGTCCCTTTCATGAAGAAACAGGGCATGATCCGAGTCTTTGTCGATTACGAGGAAGTGAATCATGCTTCTCCCAATGAAAACTATTCGACTCTATTTATTGACTAGATTTTTTATGATTGCACTGGCTATGAGGTTTATTCATTCATGGATGGATTCTCAAGCTATAATCAAATCAACATTCTCTCGATAGACCAACCTAAGACTACATTTATTTTTCTCTAGGGTACTTTCTCTTATCAAAATCTCCCATTAGGCTTAAAGAATGTTAGGGCCATGTTTCAATGTGTTATGGATTACGCGTTTCATGATATTAAAAATATCATGCAACCCTATTTGGATGATATCTCTACTCATTCCAAACATCGGCCTGATCACTGAATGGATTTAAGGGCCATTTTCCTCCATTATAGAAATTATAACATTCGACTTAACCTGCAAAAATGTGTGATCTATGTCAGTTCCCGTTGACTCCTTGGTTTTGTCATATCAAAACAAGGAATTCTTATTGATCCCCTCAAAGTGCAAGCAATGGTTGACTTTCCTGCACCTTCTTCTCTTGTTCAGTTGCAAAGACTCCAAGGTAAAGATAACTTCATATGGAAGTTCATTCCTAATTACAATGAGATGACTAAAGGATTCACTTGCTTACTGAATAAAGCGATTCCCTTTCCATTGGGATGACACTGCTCAGAAATCATTTGATGCCCTCAAATATGTACCGGTTCAGGCATCTTTTATGTATCCCCCTAATTATCAATGTGATTATTTCTTGTATCTCAGTGCTACCATTTATACTATAACAATGGTATTGGTCCAAGAAGATGATATAGGGACTGAAAATCCCATTTCTTATCTGAGTTGGAACCTTAACAATACAGAAATCATATATACTCATGAAGAAAATTTGGCTTTGGTGGCTATTCAAGCCATCCAAATGTTTCTCCATTACATCTTTCTTAGGAAAACTATGGTCATTTCAGATTGCAACCCTATGAAATTTATATTTTCACGTCAATTACTGGGGGGAAAGTAATCTAAGTGGATTGTTATTCTCCAAGAGTTTGACTTGGAATTCATTAAATCCAAGTTGAAAAAATCCCTAATTTTCACGGAGATAATGTGCGATTTTCCTTCTCTTATTTCTTAATTTATATTTGAAGATTCTATCCCTGACGTATCATTGTTCCTTATATCTTCATATGACCCATGGTATGCATATTTTCTGATCTATCTTGAGACCCATACTTTTTGACCTAATACCTCTCGCTCCGAGCAGTGACGTATTCGATACCAATCCTGAAATTATGTTATTATCAGCAAAACCCTTTACCATCATGGTATTGGTACAATCTTCCAGAGGTACCTCACCCTTCAGGAGGTCGATAAATTCCTTAATGAATGCCACTCAAGGACATCTAGTGGACATTTATCGGGTTACGTTATCATACACAAGATATTACGCGATGGTTACTTTTGGCCTACTATCTTTCGCAACTGCATCCTCGCCCTCCATAAATGTCATGTTGTTAGATCTACGATCTTAAGGTCCATATGCCACCTCCTTTGTTGCATCCCGTTGTAGCTATTAGTCCCTTTGTGAAATGGGGTATCGACTTTATGACATGTAACTCTCACTTAGCTGAGGTGACATGTTTGTATCATTATCATTGTTTACTACTTTACTAAGTGGGTTGAGGCGATGGCTACATTTAAAAACATGAGAAAAATGACTGCATATTTTTTCTTTAATCATGTTATTTCTAGGTATGTTGTTCCAAAAGCAATAGTTACTGATCATGGGAAATATTTCCATAATCATATGATGGCTGAACAAATTGCTAATTTGGGACTTTCACATGAAAGTTCCTCTCCCTACTATCCTTAGGCTAATGGACAGATTGAGTCTATTAACAAAGTTCTTAAGACTATGCTTCAATTGTATGGTAGGGTTGCACAAATCAGACTGACATTTTCTTCTTTACACTGCCTTGTGGGCATACTGAACCTCAATTAGTACTACTACCATATTGACACCATTTCAGTTGGTGTATGGTCTGGAAGCTATCCTCCCCATCGAATGTGAAATTCCATCGTTAAAACTAGTTGTTGAACTGCTCTCTACCACTTCCATAGAGGAGGACTTTCTTTTATCTCATTTGGATGAGACTCAGCATGTTGTTTCTTTAGCCAAAAAATCTCATAAAAGACACATCAAGGCACAATATGTTAAAAATGTCAAGCCTTGTTTTTTCTCGGAAGGAGACCTAGTTCTCTTATATGACCAAGAGGCTGATAAGTTAGGTCTAGGGGAGTTCCAACCCATGTGGTTGGGTCCATATATTTTCAAGCGATTCCTTGCAAAATGGGCTATGAGTTAGTAGATTTTGATGGAGTTCCACTAGCGCAACCTTAGAATGGGATGTACCTCAAAAAATACCATGCTTAATCCCATGCATAGTGCTTTGCATACATATTGTCCATAAGTGTGTTGAGTGCATTTTTAGTGTGTATTTTTAGAGTTTCCTTAGGTTTCTATTGATCCCTATTGCATTTGGTTTACATATGTCGACTTATCTCGAACCATATATCGGTTATGCTGATGGCGCTAGTCGTAATACTCAGAACCTATCCTCCACAACATGGGCTATCTTTGCTCCAAATGTTAAGCTAGTGAGTATAAAAGGGATTTTCATTGGTTTCTCTACTAATAACATCACTGAGTATAATGTAGCGGTGGAGCTAACATCTGATGCTATTTTACATGGTATCCACTGTAAATTCATCATGCTTGACTCACAGCTCATATTACTACAACTTGTTAATGTTTATTCGATGTGAAATCCTGCCATCCTTCACATGGTTTTGAGAGTATGTCTTCTCGAAAGATATTTTGATTTCGTACAATATGAACACATTTCTAGAAATATAAACAGATTAGAAGACGCCCCAGCTAATTACATTTTAGATAGAAATTTGCAACAAATGTAAAAAAAATTGAATTCACATGACATCATATTGAAAGCACGATAGGAACTAGGAAACATTGAAAATATGTATATATATTTTAAGTTTGGTTTTACAAAATTTGTGCCCCGAGACACATATGGTTGCATTTCCCATATTAGAAACTACATGCAAATATATAAGTAGACAAATCAATGGTGCTCATGATAAAATGACACTGCATGAGCTATCTTGCGCAAAAATCGACCAATACGACTAGGAACTCCGATAGTGTGTCACTGAAGTTGCATAGGAATATGGTCAACGTCTCATCAATCCCATGTGTCAACCCCTCAATGTGGCACTCCACCCCTAATAGGATCTTAGCTACCTCAAGATCCCATAGTGCATCTTGTCCTACTGCAACGACCTGTATAGGTTCCACTGCCTCCTCATGTGGTTCTCTCTCTGTACGACGAAGATATGAAGCACCCACTAGTTGAAATAATCCCACATATGCTTGAAAAACCAATAGTTTAATCTCAAAAACATAAAAAAAAAGATGTAAAACTTCCAAAAGCTTAAAATGGTTGAGTTTTACCTGTAGCATCCTATTGCTCACCCTCAGGCAACACGAGCTTGGGATCATCACAGAAATCATTCCCTGCGTAAGGATAGTTGTTCATAATCATGAACTGTCTATGTAACCACCCAAACAAGGCTAGTGAGAAGTTGATCAGTGACAGACCTGCATGTCAGGCCTTATGATCTATCCACCTCTTCATCTTTGGTACCCTTAGATCGATAGGCTCAAGTATGATCTGATGAGGCTGAGGTAATGAAACCTGTTCTAGAGAAAAGGAGACTAAGATCAAACCATAACGAAAGTTATTTAACTTCCCCTCTCTTGATTTAGTCAGTTGTTCCATCACATTGTCAAAAACTCCCTTGCTCAAGTTGAAGACTGTTGGCTCTAGACACTCCAACCCATACTGCATGCATGATTTACTTGCCACATGTAGTGTTGAGCTACTAGCCAATCTCATGATAATGAATATGATCGTTCTCAAAGATAACTAGGTCAAATATTTTATGTTGATATTTCCATCGTTGGTTGGATGGGCTTGAGTTCTACAATAGGTGGAGATATAATCTTTCATTGTCTGCCCATCACTTCTCCCACCTATGAGAGAGATGGGAGCACCTAATTTGCATAAACCAGAGAAAATGTAGATATCCTCTACCTTTATCTCAAGTAGATGTTCCCCAAACCTAAATTCTTGTGCCTGAACATGGCATGAATGAACAAGGTATTTCAACAATTCCATATGTTGTCTCATACTAGGAAGCTAGAAGAATTTTAGCAGTCCACAGTTTTTTAGCACCTAGATGATAGTAGGTGTTAGAAAATTATATATTACAGAGCAATGTAACATATAAAATATTGTAGAAATATAAACATAGAAAACACATAAAACAAGAGAGACACATATATACGTGGTTCACCCAGTTTGGGCTACGTCCACGAAGAAACAACCAGTCCTTCTTTTTATATCATCTAGAAAACTGAAGAGATACAACCTACAACAGATCCACTATAACACCCTCTTCACTCTTAATCTCCTCTTTCTTCTTCACTCAGAATATAGAGATACATAGACGGAATACAATTCCCTAATATATAGTGAGTGGTTGCATTCTAGGGAAAAAAACCCTAAACTAAGTATAACTTCCACCGTCAGATCATTTGCCTAATAAACAACTTAGATTGACTAGAAATTACTAGACTTTTACAAGGAAATTTTACATCTATTTTTAGCTTTTGGGGCGCTGCCCCCGAACCCCTGCCATGGGACCAGTAGCCCCCGAACCCTCACCAGGGGGACAAGTCCCCCCCACACCCCCCCACATGGAGGGGTGTACAATCTTCCCGGGGTATATATCTGGTTGAAAACTTTGAATACAGAAGATAATCAGGCTCCACAACTAACAGTAGGATCATTTGCTACATTTAAATCTGATTCATCATGTTCTCTTTCTCTCCAAATAAATGCCATTTTGTGCTAATGAATACATAAGACATCAACAATAGATTCATTAGGCTCCTTTTCATGTAAAAAAGTTGACAAAATTTGAGGGAAAATTGGTAAACAAGTTGGAATTTTACACCCAACACATCCTAGTAGAGAAAGAAAAAAAATTGCTCCTATCCCTGCAGTGCTATTATGCCTAGGTATAATGCAAATTTCGATACTTGGGGGGTATGTTGGTCCAAGGGCATATTCTTTGAAACCCAGGGCCCTCAAAACCTCAAAAATATTGCATGAAATCACAAAATTGAACCATGAAAAGAAAGAGAAGGGTTTTAGCTCCTACCTAGAAGTGGTGATACTTAGAATAGTCCACCGGATTGGCCGCAATCAACTGAAGAAACTCGAGGGTAAAAAGGGCTCAAAACTCTCACTAATAGAGGTAAATGTGAAATGGTGAAAATGAATAGTAATTTTGAGTATTTATGGTCATTTCTCACATTATTTTATTCATATTTAATGTTTTGACTTGAATATGATTCACTTTTACTATGAAACAGGTATGTTTAATCATTTTTGTAATGTTTTGAGTAGGTTGACAGATGTTAACAAGTTTTTATCATTCTTTAAACATGTTATTTTGACCAAAGAGTATATTTTTATCTCTTTTTCAGGCTCTATAAACCTACTAAAAAGGAACCCTTTGGAGTCCTCTTTAAACTCTTTTTAGATTCCCAAAATATGAAAAGATCACCAAGCACTTGTCTTTTCGAACTTGTTAATGTAAACGAAAAGATGTCTACTAAGTATAAGTTTAACCCTTTTCTAGACTAATACAGACTATTTACAAAAAAGGAAAACCTTAGTTGAACATCGCTAAGAGGTTTTCTTGAGTTAATTTTTCTACATTTTTGGACTTGATAGACTATCTACAAAAAGGGACATCTGGAGTTTTCTTTTTCGCCTCTTTTTCAAACTCTCTAAACATGAAAAAGATATTGATTTTTACCTTCATTAGACTCGTTAAAGCATCAAATAACGATGGACTTGTTGAACATGACAAATCAAAACCTCTCCTTCTTTGTTTTCATTAAATATACTCAGAGAGATGCATCCAAAGGATGAACATACAGGTCAAGCATATGTTATCCTCCTCAAGATTGTTAAAAAATAAAGAAGTATTGACCAATATGGTTTGGGAAATTGTGAAAGCAGAGTATTCCATTTTCTAATGGCAGCGAGTCGCTCTTGAACACAACACTCTTCCACTTCATCTTCATGGTTGTTGGGTTGGGTAGTCTTCTTATCTTTTCGTTATCATACAATTTTCAGAGCCTCCATTTCGGTTTTGGGTCAACGCTGCCAACTCCATTCATTGTTTTTGATCTGTTCAAGAGATATCATTCAATTGATATCCATTACAATACTCTTAAGCCTTCATTCCATGTTTTCATTTCATGATCTCGTTCCATATCAACATTTTTTATCTTAATCATGATACCTGTTTCATGTTGTTTATGGGGGATACATCAAGGCGCTCATGTGATGGGTCACTTTCTCTTAACATCAGCACATAATCCAAGAAGTTGACTTCAAAACATCCCTTGATACCTTGGTGTTGTCTTACATCAATGACAAGTTTCCTCGCTCTTGGCGATAGTTTTACATCAATGGACTTTGACCAAGAGACTATGTGTGGTGTTTGACATGAATTAATTTATTCACACAATATGGATGTACTATAGTACCTTGAGAGCCATTGACATCATTGGTGGTTTCTCTAACTTCTGTTAACAACTTACATAATTAGATGGTAATCGGATGGTGTCTACCATGTTTGACCTCAACTCATTTATTCACATGGTTAGACTCGTATGATGGTTGGTCATGTGAAGGAGATAAAGATCCTAAATCTAGTTTCATCCATCCAGGTTGTGATTTCAGGATTATACAGAGATCACAATCTATGATGGCCATGATCATACAGGCAGTCATCCAGTCATGGTTCCACCACTTGTCATCTGTGGACATGTCTTTTAATCATTTTAAATATTAAGTTAGCTTATGTGTTAAGTATGGGTCTGCCTCCCTCAGCAACAAAGATGCCATGATGCAAATGTATTTTAATAGATGAAGCTCATCGATCATTGTTCTTTATCTCAACTTGTCCTAAGGTAAATCACTTCAGTCATCAGTTGCCATTTTTGACTTTGAGATTTATGGGGCACTCTATTATAGGAAAATTTTTCACATTCGACCAATGGACCTCCTAATGGGGTCAATCAACATCCTTTCCCCCTTGTCATCATCATTGCACAGAGCCCTAAATATGAACCTTTCATTTCCTGGATTTTCTACATTGAACTGCAACATCTAAGCTAGTTTTAGGACCAACGTTCCCTATCCTTCTACTGGGAAATGTTGACAACTAGGTTGCTCCACTATGGCATCCATCGATAACCTATCGGTTGCTCCCCTTTCCACCTGCATTGGTTCTATAAATTTGGGAAAAATAGAGAAATTCTGAAAGCCTCCTATTTGAGAAGCTTCCAAAATTTGCTATAACAATTTACCTCAGATAAAACATCCTAATCCTATCCTACCCTACTTTGGAGTTTCCATCCCTTATCCTTTAATCCCATCCTCCCATCAAAAGTGGATTAGAAAACCTAGATTGGTTATTGGATAAGAACTCCCATCTTACCCCACTCCCCTATATATTTACAACCTTCCATATGCAATAGGTTGGATTTTGGAGAGTGATTTTACCCTTATGCTGTCATGGTGAGAGGTTTCATTTAATGTATTTAGGGTGATTGGAGGTGCACATTGTGACAAAGTAAGGACAAGTCAGCCTTGGAGGAGCTCTTCTACAAGATGAACACCTATTTATGGTTGTAAACTCCTTCCATTCATATTAATGCAAATAGTTCTCTATTTTTCTATATGTGATGTCATTATTTCATATATTTCAATACCATGTTAATCTATTGAATAAAGTATTTAGATGATATTGCATAAACCTCATAGTTTCTTGGCTTGTGTTATCTGACTGTGTAGGTTCTAATTTTGGCAATCGAAACTGGAATTGGAGCATTCAAGTTAAATACACAAATCCCGTAATGGATTCTACGTAGGTTTCATACCGCCATTTATTTACTTTAAGGAAATAGTTATATTCCTTATCTCTTATTCTAGATTAGCCACAAAACCTAGGGGAGATACTTTTTCCCACAATTATAATTCTCATATAATAAGGCTTTAAGGTTGTGAGTATCTAAAAAGACTATGCTCTCTAACACTTATTCTAATACAAGGGATTCACATGAGAAGGGACCAACCAATGGAAATATTTTTTTATCTCATTAGAAAGTCTATCTTGAGGATCAGGAAGATTAAACTAGAAACATTGAAAGTCCTTTAAGAATGATCTGACAACTAGTGGATAGATGTTAAGGAGAGAAATGCGTGTAAAGATATGGATCTAGCTTAGTTCAGATGTCTCAATAGGATTGAACGAACCTGACATAGTGATCAATAAGGGTTGAAGTGTCTCGGATTCTTGATAGTTATCTAAAATTTCTGACAGTGGATTGTCAAATTTAGGTTGCATGGAAAAATCAACAAGTAGACATGCACCACTATCGTCAAATGTATCAATGAAAACATCGTTACTGTCACTAGTTTGATCAGATTTAATATTAACAATATCATACTCTTGATGGATAGAGCATTTAAATGCATCAATTAAATAAATCCCTTAATCAGATAGAGTTGGAACATCTTCCTCCTGATTTATGAAAGATTTACAGTTGAACAAATCATGAATAATGGATTCAATCTTGTCATCTTCAAATTGTAGGATCACAAAATCTTGTACTAGATTGCAACAATGACCAATCAGATAAATATTTAAATAATTTAGAGGGATTGATGGTATAACAAACTTATCAAACATATCTGGGTCCAATGAATAGTGTGTTAGAGGTGAGGAAGGATGAAAAGACTTAGGAGGAGATGTTCCATTTGTAACTAAATCAGATTTGTCTTTTAAGAACAATGGATCAATATCATTGTCATCAATATAATAGTTAAAGAAAGGAATACCAATGTGATAGTCAAATTGATTAGGGTATACCAAATATCCGAAAACCTAACAACTTATCGCTTCAGACTGGATATTCGAAGGTATATGATTTGGAGGTATTTTAGGATCATTATGAAATGAAAGAGCATCCCAACCCAAAAATGGAGATTATGCACTATGAGAAGTCGATTCTAGATTGATACCTTGCAAATATTTTTCCTCTTAAGAAGAAAATATATCATTTGATTTACTTGGGAACTCATCACCATATGTATTAGTAGTAAATGGGTGTCAAGGTGATGGTTTTCCAAAGTCTCAACTTTAATGTAGGGCTCATAATCATTTGGAAGGTTATCATGACTACAAGATCATTGACAACCAAAAAGGCAATATTATCATCTTGAATGAGGGAAGAAATATAGGACATGCCTTCAACAATTTTGTCCTCTACATGTGAAATAAAACTACCTTGTTCTTGATTACTGCTTAAAACAATATGTTGAACATCATTAAGTGTTGAAGTAGGTTGATTACACAGAATAAGGAATAATGAATCAGGAAATATGAATGGTAAAGTTTGAAGGGTATCCCTTGAGGAAATCATACTTTTGATCAAATCATATTCAAGGTTAAATTTATGAGTGATAATATCATCTTGAAAATTCAAGGTATTAGTCTTCACCATAGGCTTCATGAACCACTCCAAGCTTTGCTCCATTGGATCTATATCATCAGAAGTAGCTAAAGGTGGATAAGACATATCAACAGTTTGATTTACCAATTTCCCAACTTCATCATGATCACAAAAGGGCACCCAAACTAGTACTAAAAAAGGAGGAGGACAAGAAACAAAAGGAATAGTAGGTTCCTACTCACAGATTTGGGATGCTTCATGATCAACATAAGTTGGAAGAGTGGAATAATTTATGGGTTTAGATCCAAAATATTTGATGAAGAGAGGAATTAGTATATGAAAATTTTCACTGATAAAATTATAGTCAAAATCTTCTTCAGGAGACTAATATCGAAGGTGTAGAAACCGAATAAGAAAATCCTTTAAAGATTCACCAAACCTCATTCTAACTTGATCGATTCTATCACATAAATCTTGATAATAATACTTGTCTAAGGCTTCAAAAATATCCTTAACAAGTTGCTCAAATGAATGGATAGAAGCAACTCTTAATGTATGAAACCATTTCTTGACTCAACCTTCAAATGTGAGAGAGAACAGTCTGGCTATGATATCCTTAAAGTGTATTTCATTACAAAGAAAAAAATAAGAAAATTGAAACACATGTTCAAGGACAATTACTTCACCCTTATAATCAAACTTGACTTGATACAAGTTATGAAAAACTTCCATGGGGATGGTAAGATCAAGCTCCTTGGAGAAGCATCCCAAGATTATGATTTGGGAAAGAGCCATTTAGGATAGGAGATTCAAAATTGACTCAATATGAATAGCTTGTCATCTCACCTTCTTGCTAATGATAGAATGTTGATGGTGTTGGATATCGACAACATATAGGCAGTCTCCCTGATGTGAAGTCCCAATTAGACCTCACATTGTTCG
Organism: Pinus taeda; assembly: GCA_000404065.3. Classification (NCBI taxonomy): domain Eukaryota; kingdom Viridiplantae; phylum Streptophyta; class Pinopsida; order Pinales; family Pinaceae; genus Pinus; species Pinus taeda. The sequence continues at coordinate 505,831 of APFE030805681.1, read as the reverse complement.
GAATAGGAGCCCCATCCAGAGTATCAGCTTGACTGCCATAGCTCTAAGGTTTTCTATAGTATACCTAGGGGGCATAATATGGGTACAGAGGGAGGTACCCAATGGAATAATGTAATGTAATAATAATAAATGGGTCATAATTAATAAATAAATTGGCTAACCCACATTATGTAAGGGACCACAAGTATATAGGGAATAAAGTGATAAGCCCATTGTACTGATGTCTAGTATTGAGAGACCCATGGTAATTACCCATGGTATTCTACGTATGAATCCTATATAGAGGTAGGAGAATCTCAATTGAGATATGTCAAGTATTGTTTTATATTTAAAAGTATATGGCTTATGGAGTGATATCCTTCCTTGATGATGATTGTATGGTGTTACCCTACCTCAATGGTTTTTCCATTAATAAAATATTTCAATTCTATCATGTTATTTCTAGGAATATTTTTCATTTGACATATGTTTGCAGGTCATATCTACTACAAGTGGTATTAGAGCTCTTTCTTGGGCAAAGTAGAAAGAAATTTTGTTTTTCATTTTTTGAAAGAATATCTTTTGGGTGACACATTTGTAGATTAGATATGAAACTATTGGTGAAAAAATTGCCAAAAAGATAGTATATCTCCATTCCTTGTGAAGAAATACCCAAATTAAAAAAAAAATGGTTGAATTGAAGTCTGGGTGAGAGAGATATCGCTAATTAAAATCAGTTGTGTTGCAGAAATTTTTCTGGCAACAATTCATGGACGATAACTCTCCAATCACTTTTTTTTTGTAGAATTTTAGAAAACTTATTGTAAATCTAAGCTCCCTTGAAAAACAAACCAATTTAAAAAAAAAATCGATCATATCAGAGTCTGGACGAGGGAGGTATCACTGATTTAAAATCAATTTATTTATTTATTTTACAGAATTTTTTGTGACGACCAAAAAGTTGTAGCACGGATTTGAGTTCACAGAGTGTCCAACTCGTGATTCCAGTTTCAATCGAAGATTCATAATGGTCATTCCATTTTTTAAGACATGTTATCATAAGGATTTTGATCCATATTGACCGAGCTGAGACCATTTTAAATTTTCCGCATAAAGTAGGTAATTTTTTTCAAAACCGTCATTCTACTTCATGGCTTCTACTAAGATTATTTTTATAGGACATGATGATGGTACCATATGGTGGAATTCACTTGGAAATGATTTTATGAAGATATGTCCTCCTAAGGAAATTGAAAATATCTTTTTGGAGAAATGGACTCATAATGGAAAGAAGAAAAATAAGAAACATAAAGGGCTATTTTCTACTAGTATCTTCTTATTATAGGTTCAGAGATGTATTCATAGGGATAATATCATTGTGTCTATCAATATTAGTTGCAAGCATGACTTTATCAATGTTAATGTGGCGAAAAATTACGTGTTCTAGCAAAACATTTTGCAAAAACGCATGTCGATAATGAGGATGTTCAAATTTATAAAGATTTGAAGATTTCTATGGATAAGATTGTGTTGCATTCTGATTTTTATACTTCAAATAGGGATAATGTGGATGTCTTTTTGGGATACCCTTGGATGGAATTTGTGGGTACTATCAATATTAATGTGCAAAATAAATTCATGGAGCTCTCGTATAAAAAGAAGAAAACTACATTGCAAGATATTTCCATTAGGAACTAGGCAGGGACTGTGGAGGAAAAAGAACAAAGATCTAATGGCATTGACACATCAGACAAAGAGCCTTTGATGGTCAAAAACCAAATCTAGACATCAAATTAGGGACCATAACAATAACTAGACACCAATCAAGCACCAATAGTGGAGGAATTAATGAAAGATATTCCATCAATCAAAGCTTCAACATATCACCACTTGCATCACGTAGCAAGACAATAACCATTAAGGTGGAAATGAATTAGCAATAAGGAAAACAACACTTGGATGACCCACAGAGAGGTGTGATGATCCATCCAGAGTACATCAACACAAAGGAACCCCCAGAACTAGCTTCCATATCAAAGGAGCAAGGCACCTACTAGATCGAGTGTTTACCTTTCTTTGGGATGGCTAGATGCATCTGCATGGTACTAGTGGATTACTCTTTTGAGTAGATCCTATTATTTGTATTCTTATCATGTTTTGGGGATGAAACATGTTCAATAGAAGTGGAATGTATTATACCTAAGGGGAATAATATGGGGTACAAAGGGAGGTACTCAAGGGAATAATGTAATGTAATAATAATAAATGAGCCATAATTAATAGATAAATTGGTTAACCCACATTATGTAAGGGACCACAAGTAGTTAGGGAATAAAGTGATAAGCCCATTGTATTGATGTTCGTATATTGATAGACCCATGGTATTGTGTGTATGAAGCCTATATAGAGGCTAAAGACTCTCAATTGAGATATGTCAAGTATTGTTTTGTATTGACAAGAATATGGCTTATCGAGTGATCTCCTTCCCTAAGGAGTGATTTTATGGTGTTACCCTACCTCAAGGGTTTTTCCATTAATAAAATATTTCAGTTCTATCATCTCTACTGTGTTATTTATGGGAATATTTTTCATTTCATATATATTTTCAAGTCATATCTACTATATTTTCCTTTGTTTAATTGGATAACACAAGAGATTATACACATAACTTTTGAACAAGAAAATAATTTGACATTGTGAAATGCCAATTGCAATGTTTAAAATGAGGTCTTCATGAGAGGGGAGGCAAGAGTGAGTCTCTAGAAAGAAAGTAATAATACTATCCTAAGAGGGTCATATGAGAGAAGAAGGTATTTGTTAGTTATCTAGCGAAATAGTTCACATAGACACAATGATCATTAAATAAAATACAACACATATTCAACAAGATAAGTGCCAAGGCCAATGAAGTAGTTCAATTTATTTGATACATATGAACATAACATATACCACAAACACCTAAATAATAGTCTTACAACATTCATGATACATACATGAAAATGTGTTGACTAATGAGCTTCTAATTATTAGGCGAAATATCCAAGTACACATTTAAAATGGTGAGCCACTAGCTCCAGTAGTGGAACATTAAGTCACTTCTTGGTTCTCCAAAGAATAGCCTTCTCTCATATGCCAAGTTAGAGAAGCCAAGGCTAGCTCTAAAAATTCTAAGCTTCCAAAATTCCTTTGCTTGAGTTATGAGGTTTCTTTTAAAACTAGAGGAATGACCTTTCATATCCCCTATGACTCTTGAGTTACCCTCATGACTATTGGACTCCTAAATGACCTTTTAACTTCTATGGCTCTTTGGTCCACATGTGACTTTTCATATTCCACATGTGACCCTTAGACTTTCACACATTTAAGTTTTTCCACTTTCTTGTAGATACATAATTACATTCCATATCATGTGGCAAAACACATTGAGACATAGGACTATGTGATGACACTTGTACAAGCCATGACTTGGAATTGATAACATGGAAGTTCATGATGATGTGGCAATGCCAAACTTCTTTCTTTGCCACTTTATCTTTGACTTCTTCATGATAGATCTGATCAGGAATTCATCTTCACCCTCCAAAGGCTCTGGATCAGAGCTGGAAGTTTCCATGGAAACATGAGATGTCACCACCCTATCATGGTTCATGATCTCTTGATGTCTTCATGATGGTTCTTCCTTTTTCTTCTTCTCTATAAGTGCTTCTTTGTTCCTTCTCCTTGACATATTCCTTGAGCATCACCTTGCCTTCTTGAGGTGGTACACATGTCAATGAACCACTCATGACAAGGCATGATCAGTATAGAAAACCATATATTATATCCCTACTTTGCTCATGGAAAAATTACTAGTGATATTCCTATGAAAGGACTTAGAGGGAAGGGTTTGATGAGGATGGTGTAGTTGATATCAACTAGTCCAAGTGGCTCTAGGAAAGGCTCAAAGATAAAATATTTTGATTTCATTAAAATCAATGCCGAAATATAGATCTCATCATCCTGATTCCAATGACATAGACGACACTCAAATCCGACTTCGTATGCTCAAGATATTTGCAGTCAAAGTTTTAGTCAACTTGGCCCCACTAGCTAAATTTAGTAGGACACTGACTAAATTTGGAGGATCGCTAAATATGGAGCTATAGATAACTTTTGGAGCCACTAACTAAGTGAAAATTTGGCACTTTGTGGTGTATGGAACTGGCAAAATTGTCTCCTACTTAATTTTACTGGTAACCCCTAAAATATTGTGAAAGAGTAACCCCGTTAAGCCCTAAACAATTGGGGTATCAGGCCACCACCCTTGCCAACCCCTCCAAACCATATATATGTGATATTAACATATGGCCAATAACCATACTAGAAATGGGGGGGTCAGCAAGATTTGAACCCGCCTGGCCCATAGGCTTGCCCACCTGACGAGCGAGCCCATGTCAAATAAAAGACGTCGACCAAAAACAACCACTGCCCACCATTTTTTATTAAATTCCATGGTATCATATAGATATACATATGATTTAACCTTAGGCAAGCCCCATAACATATAGGTTGGAAATAAAGGGGTCAACAACCTAACTTTGTGTTATCCGCCAATTTTTTTATAAAAACAACAAATTTACCAGTTGATGAATGGAGAATGGAGTAGAGCAGCATAACATTGAGTGGTGGAACGAGGAGGGGTTGACCCTATGCATAGTTTTCAAGAGAATATTCCAAGGGAATATTCTTAGGAATATTTTACAAAACATTTTTTATGCAGAATCATTGAGGAATCTTGGAGGTTCCCTAAGAGTTGATTTTTGACAGTGTCAGAATTATGTCAAGTTTATACTCAAATGAACCAGCTTTTTCTAGGAGCATGATGGTGTAGTCCGTTTCTTCATGTGAGCAATATATTTTTTTCCCGTGTCCATAAGAGAATCTTGTGAGGAGTCTGAAATATTCCTTGGGAGCCCATATTTGACTGAGATATAAAGGGATCGATTTTATAGTCAGATTTCATGGTTTTTTGCAAGGAACATGGTGCCACAGGAAGTTTCTTCATTCGAGATAGCTGATTTTCAGGCCATCCCCAGACTTGGAGATTTAAAGTGTACACTTTCAATGTGTTCATTCTATTTTGTTGAGATGATGATTTGATTCTTAGATCCATGTATGCCACTTTGTGAGAGAATCATTTTATGCCACCTTATGTGAGAGACAGTTCCTTTGGCATGTTGGAGGAGAACATTTTTAACTGAGGGTTATTATAAAATAATGTCTTATGGGAGAGACAAACCACTCTAGTTAAGGGGGTTCATCATTGTATTGACAAATATTTCATCATGTACTCATCATCTTCTTGCAGTAACTAATGAAGCTACCTCCCCACTCTTGACACTGGGCCCTAAGATGTAGTCCACACTGGAAGAACTCCATTATCATATTGTCTGTTATGTGTGCTTCATGATTATTTATTCTTATTTTTTTATTATTATATGTTGATGGTTGGTTTAATTTTTTTAATAATTCACATTGCTCATGATTTCGCATGAAAATATGCACCAGTAAAAGGTCTTATATAATGGGGATTTTTGTTTGAAAGCATTCATGAAAATGTCTAGGATCAAGTGGAATCAGAGCAGTCTTCTATCAATGTGAATTTCAAGTGTATGATAACTAAGGAAAAACAACAAAAGGGTAAAGGTAAACTTAAGGAAAATGGCAGATGAAGATGCTCAGTTGGAGGAAGAGTGAAATTTTTTGCAAGGCCTTTTAAATCATGGTCAAATAAGTTGATAAATTGTTTGCAGAATATGAGAAGGAGGAAAATACAAATAAAAATGAAGCAAAGACCTCTTGTACTCATTTTGAGAAACAAGGGCATGATGAGGAGCATTGTTGGAAACTACATCCAGAATTGAAGCCAAAGAGGAATGGCATATGAGAGAAGTAGAAGATGCTAGCCACTTTGCAAAAATACCAATAATTTGATTCAAAACATGAGGAGAAGGTCACAATTTTTAGGTTTGCAGGTGTTGGACCAATCGACCTAGGATCTAATTCAAGTGATGAGATGAATATCACATCACTTGGGATTGCAAGTGATGGACCTATTGACTTAGGTTTTTATTTAGGTGATGAGACGAAGGTTTTAGCATATTTTGTGCCAAATATAAGAGAACCAAAGACTTTATGGCTTAAGGAAATTGAGGATATCAACCAAATAATTAAAGAAAATAATGTTGAATTAAGGAGACTCCTACAAGGAGTAGAGGAGGAGAAAAAAAAATTAGAAAATTAGTTACAAGCCATGAAGGAGGCCTTAGAAAAGTTGCAACGTGAAATGCCATCATCACCAGAACCTGAGGTAAAAAGTAACTCTTCAGATGTTATCTTTATGATGATGGTTTCACTACTTTGAGAAGCACACTACAAGAATTGGTTCAAAATTGATGAAGAAAATGGGGTATCAAGAAAAGGCCTCAGCATTAATTTCTAGGGAATTGTGAATCCCATCAAAGTGGAGGAATTTACTTGTTATGCAGGACTTGGTTATGTCAGAAAAGGGGTTTGGGAATGGTTCAAGGCAATTAGTGACCAATCAACAACGGATGTTGTGAGAACATCACAACATTCCATTGAAAGTGAGGATTCCAAAGGAAGAGCTAGGGCAAGTTTTCCTTGTCAAATACACACCATAAAAAGTCATTCAAGGAAGGACAGTAAAGTCTAGAGGAGAAAGAAATTTTGCAACCATTTCAACAAGAGTGGACATCAGAGAGCCACATGTTGGGATCTCCATCTAGAGTAGTAACCAAAGGAGGATAAAAAAGAACATGTGAAGGTGTTGAGAAATCTAGGGTGGTAGGAATGAGATTATTTCTATTATAATTATAACTTCTTGTGAGGACTTTTTACTTTTCTTAATTAGGTTCTTCTTGTAATTGATTATTATTTTGTTCTTCTTCATAAAACACTTATCAAACCATAAAGAACAATGAGACAAAGGACACAAGATGTAGAAAATCAACCAGGGCCAAAACCTCTCCAAGATTGAGAGGAAAACCCAATGAATTAATATTCTTATAGAATCTTCAATTGACGAATTCCAAGATCTAGACCCTTGACAATGAACCCATCCAAGACCAATTCAATGCTCCTTCTTTTAATAGCTCCTTTTTCCAGCAAATTCAACCTATCCTTCAACTGCACCTTTGACTTGCCTACAAACTACAACTTTGACTTGCCCAAAAACTTAAACTTTTACTTGCCCAGAAACTGCAAATTCGACTTGCCCAAATACTGCAACTAGAAACTACAACTTCTCTTCCTTTCTTAGGTAGATTAAGTGTCCTAGAGAATTATTCTTCCAGAACAACCTCTCTTGGTGACCTAAATTCACTTCTGTAACTCGGCTTCACGGAAACAAAATATGCCCTAATTCCCTCACATTGGAGGAGAGAAGTAGTTGAAAACAAAACCCAAAACTTTGACTCCTACTTCCATCGATCTCCTCTTCTTTGCACTTATTTTTGTCTCTATGATCAAACTTGTGTGTGTGAGAGTGTGTCTGCAAAATGAGGTCGAGGTATTATTTATATAAGCTTCACATAGGGTCTAATTTCTTCCTTTAGATTGACTAGAATTTTCCCTAGTCCATCTTGAACTTTGTGCCATGACGAGGTCTTGGAGGGTCTTTCCACTTAATTATGACTCAATAAATTTTCCTTTACAATAATAACATGCCCAAATGGGTCATTCATACATGACAATGACTCAATGACTTTATAACAAACCTAGAAGCACTCAATGCATGCTTGACCTATAAAATAAATTCTCTTGAGCATGAAACCCATGCCTCAAGAATTACAATAATAAATTTATTTTCTTTTTCATTAATTACAAAAGATCATAATTACACATGTCATTATAAAGACCGAACCTAGTTACATATTTCAACACTCCCTCTTAACTAGGGAGGTATTCATAATCCATACAAGGTACTTGGACATTCTCAATATGAATAATTCTCATAATAAGAGTGGGATTGGTAGTCCATCTATTTAACATCATATCATCCAACATTTTCATATAGAAAGGCCTTGACTAACAACTTTATCTCTCCACGAGATCAAATAATAATGTTGGCAAGACCAATTATTTATAGACACCTTCATCATTCTCTCTCTCATAACATACCCCACCCAATTTCTATCAAAGTATGTTCCCCTGGGACTATTCTTATCTTGGATTCCCATTCCTTAAAGAATATCAGTCCTGTATGACTACTCTTATCTTGGATTCCCTAACACTTCCTCAAAGAGTATCAGATTCTAGATTCTTACCCAATCCTCCATTCTATCTTCCCAAGTGAATACAAGAATGATGTGTCTATCTCTCCCGCTTAATTAGGGAGGATATACTTTTTCTAATGAAGGAATGTACTCATTCCTATGGAAGGAATGTACCTAAGCTCCCTCTTGTCTTAGGAATTTTCTTCCAAGTTTCTACCAATTTAGAAACTTGTTTTCAAACTACCTCTTAATTAGGGACCCACAATAGATCTTTAGGTGGAGATCATAGGACAACCAACTGCTTCAAGAACTCCTCCTTACAATGTCATGAAATTCTTTTCTTTATTTAGGAGTCTTCATTTTTTGAGGACTTATTTATAGGGAACATACCATCCATCATTTTCATTCATAAATATTGTCACTCATGTCATCCTTCCTTTCATTGGGAAGTAATGTATTATTCCATATTTGGTCTTTATTCATACCGTATCTCCTTAATGATCTTTCATCCTGCTACATGGGAATCAACTGTTCTCATAATAAAAAGATCACAAATAGACAAAGAACACAAGAAATTTGGCTCCAAGCCAAGGAAAAACCCCATAAAGGGGGAAACCTAAAAAAAAAATCCATCTTTTATAAAATCAGATCAAAATGAGATATCTAAGACCCAAGACCAAGACCAAAACTACCACAAATATTAAAGTTAACTCTTCTTTGAGTCTCCTCTAATCTAGTCAAAGTCAACGCTGGTCAACCTTTTGAAATCTAGTTAAATCCTGAAATTTTGGGCCTATAGTGCATCAAGAAATTCACACATGTGAGCAGAATTAGGGTAGAAAAGTTGCCTCCTTTCTCTCCTTTGACTTCATATGTCTTAGTCTTCTTGTTCGACACATAAATTGATGGTGATGACGTGAATGAATGAATTTCTCCTCAAGTGGCCGTGTTGAATTGTATATATATATGTCGAAAAGGGTTGAATAGATGCTTCTTAGGCCGAATTGGTATTATGGATGATATTTTGACTCTTTGACTCAAAATAAAAATGAATTTTCGTTTTCTTACAAGAAGTCAAAATGGGAATTGACTCAATTATATTTCTTTTGACTCCAATAAATTCTCTTTTGACTCAACTAACCCTATAAACATGTAGAACATGCTTTGACTAGAAATAAAATAATAATGATGAATATAATAGATGAATACCAATGGTACATTTGAATTACATTATGAATACTAACACTAGTTACATTTCCAACATAATACATCATAGGCTTGAAAGCATTACATCAAAGATCATCATGTCAATTTTGGGAGTTGAACCTGGGTGGGGAGGGTCACAATCATTCCCTCCAACCATTCAATCTAAACTCAATTGACAATAAAATTACCTATCAAATAATAATAAGAAATTATACTCATCAAACTAAAGTCAACCAAATTCAAGTGTAATAAAATCATAAGAAATCACATTCCTCCAAAATCAATGAAATCCAATTATATAAAGTATAGTTGACCAAATTTAGTTATATCCATCTAAAGTTAGTTGAGTGAATACAAGTTAAATAAACTTAAAAATAATCAATGAAAGTTACATGAAGTGAACCGAAGACAATTGAATTCAACCAAAGTAAATCATAATCAACAAATAACAACATAATGTAAACCTTTTAGATGTTTAATTTCAAAATGTCACAATGTGATATAACCATATTTTATTTCATTTTAAACATCATAATGTAATTCAATCCTTTTTATTTCTTTTTTTGAATTTCACATTAAATTATCTATACTATAGTGATGCAATATCAACCAAACCAAATATAATATTCATAACCATAGTAAAATATTATTTACCCATGGTCATTAACGGATAACCATAATCATATTTAGTCGCTTATATTCAACTATATTCAATCATTATGAAGCATCAAACAATTAAAGTTAGTCATGTTTGCAAAAACCTACCTTAGTCAACCGTATGGTCAATGTTCTTAACCACTTATTTAACCATAGTTAATCCAGTTTAACATGTTATAAAAAAATTGTATTAGCAAACATATAAAGGAAATAACATATGGACACCATAAATTATCCTAGAAACCGTTGTGGGAAAACTAGTTCCTAATAATAAATCTATTATTCTTTGTCTAGAAGGAATCTTATAATGGAGTCATCATGTCATTAACTAAACTATACTACATTAATATATCATGGGAAAAACCATGTGTTACAAAAACCTCAAGTCGATGAACCAAAAATACTAAATTAATGAATGATTGTATCAAATTTAGTCTATGACTGAGACAAGTTTATCTTAACTATCCTAACAATCCCCCCTTAAAATTGACATGGGGAGATTATCTTGGTCCCAATATATTTTTTAAATTCCGTATAGAAAAGCTACCATCCACTAGAATACATGGGTAACCAACTCTTGTATCATCTAGTTTTCTAGGACACTTTTTCTTATACATAGTTAATCAACCGTCTCACAACACAAATCCTTGAGAGGATTAGATACCTTATTCTGAATCATTCACATACTCAGATCCATGCAATTGCACAACCTCATTAATCATAGCTTGGTCCCAACTATCTCACATTTTGAAATTTATTCGCTCATTCTTCCTTAATCAAGCTAGAATACAAGTAGAACTACTACCCTCATATCGATCTCAGTGGTTCATTCCATAACCTTTTCCAACATCCTCTCTATGCTTAAGAGGGATAACTCCATATGCTATCATTGTACAACATGTATGCATGAATGAAAAGGCTTCCAACAAACCTGGGGAAATCAACCTACTAATAAATCTCTGCTAAGATATCTAAATAATATTACTCACAAACCCTAAGTCTTTCATAATAGCATACCCACCTACTCTCATACCATTGTTATAAATAGAGAGATAAATAAAAACATAGTAGTGACACATAAAGGAAACAACACATGGACACCATAAATTTTCCTTGAAACCATTGTAGGAAAACTAGCTCCTAAAAATAGATATATTATTCTTTGAACAAAAGGAAGGTTACAGTGGAGTCAACAAGCCCTTAAATAGGATAAATTACATGAAAATATCATGGGAAAATCCATGAGTTATAGAAACATTGAGCCTATAAGCTACCAATGGTAAAACCATTAATGACCATATAAAATTTACTCTATGACCAAGTGAAGTTTACCCCGCTATCCTAACAAATCATAGTCAGCTTGGTGAACATAATCAACCATCATCAATCATCAACCATAATTAACATGGCTAACCATAGGCAACCACGGTTTACCATACTTAATGTTTTTGGTCAACCAAAATAGGATAAAGTTTATCAATTTCAATGATCATTGATCATAATGTGTGGTCAATAATAGTAAACTATAATCCACAATGGTCAACCATGGTGAACATGATCAATTATGGGTAACTATAATAATCTATAGTCAAATACAACCATAATCAACATGGTCAACGATATTCAATCATAGTTAGTAAGGTCAAACATATTCAATTATGGTCAAGCATGGTCAAAAGGGTCAAAGATTTAAAATAGGATTAACATACTTTATTAGACTTCACATGATCAATGATAGTTAACCAATGTGAACAAGGTTAATAATCTGCGTCCATGATCAACCAATGTTAACCTAGGTTACCCATGGGCCATAGTTAACATTGTTAACCATAGTCAAATTAGTACAAACACATAATATGGTAATCCATAGTTACATTTACTTTATATATTATCAAATATGGTCAATATGGTCAAACATAACTATTATGCCCCATGGTTAACTATTATCAATGATAATCAAACATATCCAACCATGCTAATTTGGTCTTCTAATTTGGCTATAAATAGTCGTTATTAATGGTATTGACCATGGTCAACAATATTTGACACATTGACAACATTAATATTTGGTCAACCACTATAAATATGGTCAACTGTAGTCAACTAAAGGTAATCATGACATATAATAATCACTCACTCATGGTCATGTATAATCAACAAGGTCAACCATAGGTAACCATAGTTAATAAGGTCAACTATATTCAAACTTGGTTAGCAAAAGCTAATTGTAATCAACATTGTTAGCCATCATTAACTATAGAAAATAATTATAAACCATGCATACCCAACATGTGGTGTATGGCCAATGGAATGACTTGTTATATATTATTTTCATAAGCCATACACAACACAAGGAAAAGTCAATACCTTATTTTCTTTAGTTCCTTGAGAGTTTTTCTATCCCTTTTTTACTTAATAGTCCATTAGGAATCCATTTGTTCTTCTCTACTCAATATTCACTTATGACTATGCATCTATGTTCAAAGTCACTTATAACTATGCAACATAGTTCCACGTTAATCCCATCTCCATGGTACTCTTTTATAGGAAAAACTAATGTAGTCTACTGAATGTTTGATATTGTGTATCTTAAAGTGGTTGATTATTGGTTTAACTATGATTAAATCTTTGCAAAAAAACATAGTTGTAGATTCATAATTTATTCTATTTAGTTTATAGATTTCATCCAAGGTTTTCACTTACGAACCAATCCAAATTTCATTTTTAATAGAAAACATTCTCTGTCTCACTATAATATTTTAGTAATAACCATAAATTCTTGGGTTTTTCTTATAATTCGTAGACATAAAAACCATTAGATTATGGCATTTATACCCTACTTAAGTAGAGGAATGTCTGATGGATAGGAAAAGCAAAGGAAAACCATTAAATAAAATTGAGAGCGGAAAGAATGATGGAAAACCATTAGATAGAACTAAGAGTGGAAAGCAAGGAGATTTTATTTGTTTTCGTAATTCCGTGAGGTCCCTCTACCTATGGATGCAATCATTTACACTTGATAACACAAATTAAAGATTCATGTTAGATATTTTAAGGATGCATTCGAAAAATGCGCAGTATTCCCTAAAAGAAAAGTATCAAATCAAATCCATGCATGCTCCCTTCATGTTTTCCTTTGGTAGTATTATTGATTCCTTGATTCTTAAGCAACATTTTAATGGATATTATATTAATATATTTCCTTTTCTTTTACATAAATTTATTATGCACACCATGTTAATATCCACCCTGGAAAAATAATATTGGCAACACAATCCTAACCGAATTTACAATCATTCACCTGTTCGATTTTTAACTTTGGTTCAACAATATGTATTTCACATTTAGGCACCATTTAGCCTGCCTAGCTTAACTCATACCAAATTATTCATATAGCCTGCCTAGCTTAACTCATACCAAATTATCCATATCATTACATTGTGTACATGATTTAAGTATATTTTAATTGAAAAGTTAAAATATTACAAAGATATTTGTATGATGCTCTTCTTTTGAACGTGTTGTTTCCCACAATAATTATATTGATCTTAACAGATTTTTTGATGTTAAAACTCTTCTCTATATTAATGATATATAAATCATTTTTTATGGAAACCAAAAATAATAATGATTAGGCTGATAGGCATCTTTTATTGGAAGTGGGCATTTTAATTCTACGAGGTTTCAAAATTGTTGTATGTAATGTATCTTTTTGCTTACATGATACCTCCCTTATTACCTTGTTTTACTAGTTTATGAATTTTGATCTTGCGCTTATACATTATTTTGATGAAATAACGAAGATTTACATTTGGTTTGCAATCTATACCTTCCTTATATGCATTTCGTAGGATTGATGTTCACTAAATGTTGTTAATGTAGGTCATGCACTCCATAGAGATCCTGCACCATAATGGAAGTATATGGGGACCACTCGAGCATCTGAGCTTTCCATGGAGGAAAATGATAGATGAAATATGTTCAAAACTATTTTGGAGCATTTTTGATAGTCAAAGGTGCACTTATCTTTCATTAACATATTCCTGCACTAAAGAGCAACCAATTTGGGGATTTGACATCTTAGTTCACTTTCAAAGAAATACATGCTTTTGTTTGTTAAAAATGATGTTTGACCACTTCCATAGGAGTTAGAATGCACCCAGGTCACACTTGTGAGTTTCTATAACCAAATCAACAAATCTGCTCCAAAATCACACAATTTTCAAACTGCTAACTTTGACCTTGATTTACGTGCACATGGAGGTGAATCTAAAAAATATGAGCATATGAGTTTTTTCCCATATAGAAAATTATCTAAAACTCAAACTATTTCGAAAAATTCACTATGGTTAAGAATATACACGAGGTTCTTTGAGACCGTTTTATAAAAAACACTATTTTTCCAAAATTCTAGGATCTTGCCTAGAATTAAACAATAATGGAAATTACATACCAGCTTTGTATCTCCTTGATTAGATACTAGTTTTACTTGACTCCCATTGATGGAAAATAGTTAGGATTCGATTTTTCATATTTTTTAAAGGATTGATTGATCTTAAGCCAAATTTGTATTGTGAAAAAAATAAAAAACAAAGTTATGTTAGGAGACAATAAACAATTTGTCCCATACTCTTATGTTGCTGGATTGATTTTTGGGGGTTATCCAACCTCTAATCGATTAGATTCAGAGCTTATTTTCCATGATATAAAGGTATTGCACAATGCTTTAATAAATTCATGTCAAGTTCTCTTTAACCTATGGTGTATTTATGTTTATTTGCATTCTGTGATTTAGATTTTGTTTTCTTTAAGGGTGTGAGTTGGTTGGTCAGGGCCCAACCAATCCAGCTCACTCCTACTCCTATACATTATTGTGTTGATTAGTTGCTGATTCATATAAGTGTGAATGCATTTCTTTTGCAAAGGTGCATATACTACTTGGAATTTTTCTTAAACCTAATAGATTTGCGTTTACAAGACATGTTCTACCTCTTTCATGATTTATTTAATTTATTAGCACAACGTTTGGTTTGTTTCAAGATTTGGAAATATTATGGATTGTAGAGGTGAAAACAAGTAGATATTGCAATCATATGCTTTGGTTGTGATCTTTATCATAATTTGTGATTGCAAATATTAATGTTCTTTGAAGATGCTCATTTCATTAATACTTTGGTTCTATATCTTGACTAAGTTGTTTATAACAGTTCAACAAGGTAGTGGTGTAAGAGAGATTTTGTAAGTATATATATATAATATATATATATATATTATATATAATATATATATATATATATAATATATTATATATATATATATATATATATATATAGGATCTATAACTCTTGGTACAAGATCTAGAAATCTAATTATAATTGAAACTCTCTCACATTTTACAAAGCACAACAGACTTCTAATATTTGAACCTTTATGTTTCGTGGATCCAAATTTTAGTATGAGATTTTGATCATTGGTTGGTAAGGAATCAATATTCATTCTAAATTTCATGATATATTCTTCGTGGTTTAAATCTACTTGAAGACTATGGATATAGGTTATTAACTTACAAGACTACTTGAAACTCTAATGCAATCTTGTTGTCATTAAATCTACTTCTGCATTAATAAGAAACAGAGTTCATATATTTTATTTGTGGTTTTTGAGGTTTGTATTATTTGTGACCATTATATTTGGCTTATAGAGCTAAGGATTCTAGATCTTCTAAGAGTTGTGGTCTACGTTTTTTTATCTATTTGAAATCTCTATTGGGTATCAATGACTAAAGAGAGATGTTGTGTGAAAGAATCCTCATTGTTTCAATCAGATATTCCAAGTTGTTTTGACAAGGCTTCTTACAATTCAACTTACATCTTTATCATTGTGTACTTTTACAAAGCATTCATCTCCAGGATAGACTTCTATTTGTTTTTCTACTCTTTTATTAATAATTCATCGAAGAGTGGTGATTTTATGGTTTATTCCTGTAGATTTGGAGAGTACCTTGGTTATAGGATTTTAGTTTGTATTCCTAAATAGTAGTTCCTTTCTTGGATTGACTGCCACATTATTTCTAATATTTATTTGAAGAACTCATATATGATTTGAGGGCATGAAAATATTGTGTTAGGTCATATAATAGAGCATTATTTTTATATGTATGAAGTCTCTTATAATTAATTCACTTTGGTTTAGTAACACCTTAGGATCAATTTTCATCTACCCATTTGATTGAACACAAGAATGTTAGAAGAAAGAGCTAGAGTGCAAGATTTCTAGCTAGGGTTTATTGATTGCTTTGGCTTGAGTATTTTTCTTGAGAAGTACAAGAATTTTCCTGAGTTCTCATTTATTATTATACTAAAGCAATCCTCGTGTTTTATTTTCTCAATGAATTAAGGAATTAATGCTTATGTTTTCCAAATTAATTAATAATTAGGGTTTGTTCTTTTATTGTTACTACTTTGGGTTTACTTTCTCATTTGCCAATAAGTAAGGCTTGCTTACAAATTGTTGGTTATTTGTAGGATAAACATTTATGGTTTCATTTCTAAAGATTGATTTAGAGTGCAAGGTTAAATCGTGGATTGACGAGTGTAGGAATCCAAAGGTGATCAGTTTCTACACAAACTAGGTTTTTTTTTTTTTTTTTTTTTTTGCAAGTTGTTAAAGTCTTTCTCTGGCACTTCCAGTGTTACATCTCAAATTCCACAGACCCCAAATTAAAAATTAAATGTTGTTTCATTAATATACCATATACTGCACCCAACATTTTGGCATCATTGTCGGGGAGGTGCTTAGGGGATTGACCTTGGTAACCTGCTACATTTTGGTTTTCTCTTTACCTAGCTTTTCTTGCAAGTTTTTTTTTTACTTTCATGCATATTTTGTTTTCATTTCTAGGGTGTTTTAAGAACCCCCCTATATACACTTATCCATGTTATGACATAACACACTAGTTATCTTTTTGAAATGGTATTTCAAGGCATTTTTCAATGAAGAGTTTGAGGCTAATATCAATCACCCAGTGCACCTATTTCATTAACTAGTTGAGAGGAACATTCGAAGAAGGAGTCTCAAAGTAGTACACAGAGAACCTCTTCTATTTTGGAAAGAAATGGCACAAATAATTACCTTTTAATTCCCCATCAAAGATGCAAGAGGAGTGGTACAAATGCATAGTATTCCCCCATCTGCTCTACTAAAATTTCATGGTTTGGAAAATGAAGACCCATATACATTCTTATTTGGGTTT
Organism: Pinus taeda; assembly: GCA_000404065.3. Taxonomy (NCBI): domain Eukaryota; kingdom Viridiplantae; phylum Streptophyta; class Pinopsida; order Pinales; family Pinaceae; genus Pinus; species Pinus taeda. The sequence continues at coordinate 488,461 of APFE030805681.1, read as the reverse complement.
GAAGTACTTTGTAGAGGATATGGTTATTGTACTAATTCTCAATGGTTGCAAGTGTTTCCTCTTTACTCTTAAAGGATAAGCTCTCTAATGGTTCATGAGCCTTGGAGGGAACAACATTCAAACGTGGGAAGACATGAATAATGTATATTGGAGAAATATCAAGAATATTGCCACACCGGTGAAGATATTTTTGGAATGATACAATGGGAATATGAAATTTTGGAGGACTATGTGGAGAAATTTTGATACAACCTTCAAAAATAAAAACATAAACATTTGACGAAAGAGACGTTGAAAATACTCCTAGTTAAAGGAATCAAAGATGAATTTTTAGAACCTTTAAAATTTATAGGAGTAGGTGATGTTTTTCACTCCTTGTATGATGATGTCTATGAATTATGAATTAGGTATTCAAGAGGAATCTCCAATATCGGTAAGAATTCTCGAGAACTTTCTTCTCAATTTTTGGAATATGCCACTAAAATAGGAGTTACAAAAGCTTCTCTAAATTTACAATGGGATGGTTTGTAGGAAGAAAAAAATCATTGAAAGGAGGATTAGTCGATAAATTATTTCCCATAACTGCTAGGGTTTCAACAAATATTTAAGGAATCAAGTAAGGAAATAAATCCAATGTGAGGTATAACTCAAAGCTCGTAATCATTTAATACTTGGATTAACATTTATTTTCTGCAGCAGGTTCCTTAGCAAGTGTGTAACCCTACAGTTTCATGGAAAACTTAAAGCCCTCATCCAATTCAATACCCCACATTATGGCCACAATGGCCTTCTCCCTCGAGTAAGATATTTTTGCATCCCCATGCAAACTCCATTACCTAACCCACAACAGTTGCAATTCCTATCCAACACACCACCATGTCATCCTTCTTTATGGTCCCAACCATTTGTGTAACCAAAGCTTAATTCCAACACTCAAGTTACACATCAATTTAAAGCACCTCTTTTTCCTACTCACTTCGCTATTGAATGTAATGTCATATCTTTTAGAGAGGGGAGAGGAGTGAATTAAAAAACTTCACCCACTACCAAAAAACATTTACCTCAGGAAAACACTTCAGTCCATAAACCATTAGAGGATAAATATAATATTAGAACTTGTTTGAAAACTATTGTTGAAGCTCACCAAGAAGAAAACCCTAGAATTTCCTTTAACCATCATTTTCAATATAAAGAGAGCAAACATCAAGTTGTGGAAGATTTGTACAAGTTGGAGAACCATGAATATATGGACCTATTGAATCCTGGCTCCAAACAATTATCAACACATGCCATTCCCTCATCATTCAGAAACTCTTTGTACCATATCAATTAAAGAAATTGGTTTTTCATACTCTGATATGTGTTGAAGATTATAATTTGAACCTAAGTGTGAGTATCTTCATTATTTTGTTACGCACAAGGTTACACTAGAAGTACTCCTTCACTTAAAGGAGATCTTCATATCTTCAAATTAGGGTAATGCAATATAAGAGAAATGTTGGGTTGTGTTATATTCTTTCCACGACTAACCTACGTAGTGAACCAGGGGGTTAGAGGGGGGGCGAAGCCCCCCCTTCGCCGCGCCGATTGCGCAGCAGGGGGGTCACAGGGGGGGCGGCAGTCCCCCCTGTCCGTGGGGTTTGAGGGGGGTGGGTAGCCCCCCTCTACGGGGTTCGGGGCAGCACCCCGAGAAAAAAAATTTTGGACCCTATATTAGGTTGGGCGAACCTACCTATGGTTTTTCGGTCCACAGTTTTGGACGCGATGGTTTTCGGTCCATGGTATTGGATGCTTCGGCATGTATAAATATGTATTGTAACATTGAAAGGAATATAATGAAAAATCAAGCTGGCAGTCTCGGTCTTGAGATCCAGTGGGAAATCTCTGTGTATATGTGTTTTATGTGTTATGCTCTCGCATTTTTATTTTTCCTGTGATTTAGAATTCATATGCAGGTAATTTCTGTACGGGGTTAAAACCTACATCTTATCTTATTCGATTCCAGACTATTTACTTGTTGTGAACGAGGAACAAGCCACTGACGGAGTTGGTGTTTCACAACCAACATGCATTGTCATTCATGAAGAGTATGAGTGGGAGCTTGAGCATCAACACTCAGCGAAGGATGACTCCCTTCTGTCCGAGCCCCATCCATTCATTTCGAACATCTTAGGTGAATCTTCCATCCATGATTTCACATGTGTGTCTCCATTCACAAACACACCCATTGTTGATCACTCGTAGGACACACCGGATGTTGGTCCATGATTTAAAAATGGAGAGGATAAGTTATTCATTAAAAATCCGCTTGATCTTTCATCTTCCTTTTCTGGAAACATGGAGGATGAATCTGTTCGCTTTTCATCTACCCCTCTGTTTGATTCATCAGATCATGAGGACGCTGATGAAATCATTGATTTTTCTGATCGTGGTTGTCATGATCCATTCACTTCCATAATCGATCATGATCATGACTCTATCGCAGTTGATATTTTCAAGCCACCAGTTTATGATTATCTACCTGATGATGAAGTTGAAACACCCAAGACTGTTAAGGCACTTCAGCCCAAGCTAATGGTTATGTCAGGCCCTCGCTCTCTTGGGGTTAGTCTCAGTTCTGATCAGGAAACCGTTCAATCACCCAAGGATCCTCATCAATTATCTGTATGCATTGAAGATCAATCTCACACATAGATCATACTTCCTCCACTTGAATTACATGATCCCATCGCTCATGCATTGGAGGAATATTACATTGGAAGCACATGTGCATGACACACGTTATCTTTATTTCTTTCATTTGCTTGCATGTCACAATCAAGAGTGTGCTTATGCTTCAAAGCTGCGCACGATGTCACACAACACCATGATAAGTCCAAAGGCTGCTCGTCATGCATGTGCACTCACTTATGTCCTATGGGCACTTTGAAACTCGAAGTGTGGTTGCCTTGATTGTTATATCTTTCTTACTTATTAGTTCACACAACTGGGTTTCTCGCGGACCAAGTCTTCAGCAACATGGGCCAACCAATGCATGAGTGGCTAAATTGGAAATATCATTTCACGTGATCAGGCCCATGCACCGTTAGTTTAGGAGTAGGAGTAGTGTTTTCTTTTAGTCAATTTGCTTGCATGCTTGTTTGCTTGCTTTGTCTGTTTGTTTTTCTATCAAATTGTTTTCTTACTTGATTTTCTTTCACTTTTGCTTCTACTCTTGCTTTGCTTTGTTGTTTTTTAGTTCTCTTGCTTCGTTCGTAGCTTAGTTTCGCATGAAACCATGTATGACTCTTGAAAAAAGCTGGGTAAAGTACAAGATGCCTTGTACAACCATCACTACTTGGTTATCTATCATTCTACTTCTGTGATGAACTTGTTACCTTCAGTCCATGATAAATCGAATGAAACTACATATTGTCTGAAGTGAACCTTGGTGAAAGCATAATGCTTGCACGCTAACTAGTGACACCTACTCTAGTTGGTTGTTTTTTGGGTTAACCCTTGTTAGCTTAGTCAAGTAGAGTAAGGTGAGGATGAAAACCTTAAAAAGCACGTTAGAGATATAATAAAATACTTCTTTGCTAGAACAACCTCTTCTGCTCTCAATAAGGCAAGATCTATCTTCCACCTCTAAAATGAATAAATGTTATGCACAGATATGAAAATGAAAAATTGAAAAGTGAAAAAAGTTTGAAAAAAATGAAAAAATCAATAAGGTGAAAGAAGAGAAAGGCTTCATGCATAGAAAGGTGATGCAAGTAACTTCGTCGGGGTACTGACCGGGCTCGTTGGCAGAGGAGCCATCCTTGTGTTCCTATGTGACTTCACTGAGGTACTGTCTAGGCCTACTGGCAGTGGAGCAACACCAAAGATGAAACTAGCACTCTGACGACTATATTGCTTGTGAACCAATATACCCCTCAACCCCAATCAAAACAACTATGTTGCCTTGGCTTGGAATGTGTGTCAATGAACCAAGAGCTTAGCAGATGCTACATACTACAATCAAGCTAGTGTGAAACCAAGATGAGTTGAGGACTAAACAATACTTCCGAAGGTTTTAGAATTTCTTTTCACAAATAAGGTCAATTCAGAGAGTTGGAGTTCTACCAGTGTGTCACCAAGTGTTGTAGTGGCTAAAACCACCCTCCAAAATTTTGCGTTAGCTTTGTTTTGGAGCCTCCCTACCAACCTTTCACAGCACCTTGTCTTGATTCATCAAGTACACAAGCTTCAATGTTTTTCTTGAACAAAGGCAGGTTTTCGATGAAAGCTTGATCCATTCCCCTCACAGGTTGTTCATCCAGACTTGGTTCAGTTGCAGGCTGAGAAAATCCCCCAATAAATTGTGCATTTCTAGAAGGAAACTAGCCTTCCCTCCAAAAATTTTGCAATCCTATTTGGTAGCCAGTTGGGCTCCAAAATTATGCAATTCTTCCAGTCAACCCTCACAGTGAAAATTGCACAATTTTCCCCAGCAGGGCTTCTCAACCTAGAATTTGCGCAAATCTAGGCAGAAGTCAGCTGATCTGCCCAAAAATTGCATAAATGTCATGCACAACCAACCCACCTCCCAGCCAGAAATGCGCATTTCCCTCTAGCAGTTGAGGAGCTTCATGCATGAGCAGTTGGGTGCACTAATTGTACATGGGACTAAGGAACTGCGAATTGTATGCATGGCTTGTTTTTTCTTGGAATAGAAAAAGGAAACATGCAAAAGGTATCCCATGATTCAAGGAGCTATTTTTAGCAGTGGAAGGTTATATGCAAAGTTGTTTTAGAAACTTTCCTCCAAGTGTCGCTTTTTTCTAGATTTTTGGCATTCACATCATGAGCTCAAAAATTATTTATTTGACACATTAGAGCTCATTCTTTCACATCAATCTTGGAGCTCTCACTTCCCACATCACATCCAGGACTCTTCAAGACATCTGGCTCAGCTATTCACAAGTAAGTGGCCTCAACTTGTCTTTTTCAACATTTTTGTGCTTTTTGTGTATTCGCTTGTGTGAGTGTTGATTACTTGATTTCTTTGAATGCTTGATGTTATTTACATGCATACTAGCTTTTCCTAGCACCCTTTTATTTTTCGTTGCTATCTCACTAATCTCACATGCATGAAACTGTTTTGCATGAATGATCGTCGAATAAATGTTGATCTGTTTACTTAATCTTTCATTCATGTTTGCATGCATTTTCATTCACTTATGCTTTCACTTAGAGTCGCCATGCATTCACTATCATATTTGCTTTTAGTTACTTGTTGGCAAGTCTGGCCAAGCTTGGCCCGGACTCTGCCTTCACTAAGACAAGTTTGCACAATCTGGGTAAGGAATGCTTTGTCTTCCTCTCTATAAATGCACATTTTCACCTAGCCACTATCCTCTAGGACTATTTTGCACATTTCTGAGTGACAGTGACTGCTGGCCCAGAAAATTGTGGAATGCAGTCCCTGAGCCTGCAGTCACTCGCAGCTGGAATTGCGCATTGCAATCCTAACATCCAATAGCCAGTTTAGATTGTGCATTGCGCAAATCCAGCAGCCAAGGTTGCCTCTTAGACAACCCATACTGCCTTTTGTATAGTTCTGGTAGCTAGTCACCCAGCCTCCCAGAAGAAATTATGCAATCTTACCTATGAGTTCCCCAGGTATGTGCTATGTCATTCCCTAAATTTGCTTTGTTTTCACTAATAGATTCCTTGCATTGCATGTCACTTATCTCTAGATCTTTTATGTGTTCATCCCCCTCTTAGAATTATATGATCAATGGCTTCTTGGAGAGTGGGATCACAGGACAATGATAGAAATGCAGCTAGAGCAGCATTTGAGCAAGTGTCCTCTAGTCTAACGATCTATGAAGATACAAAGTTGTTTATAGACAAGGAAATCGAGATGAAGTGTCAAGAGGTCAATGAAGCATTTGCAAGATATTTTGAAAAAGACATCGAAGACCATCAAGTGTATGTGAACATTCACAAGTCCAGCTTGTATCGGATTGCATGCAAATTCCCTACGTTCCCATGCGTGGACATGATACACTGTATCGTCTCTCACAATGATCCCGAGATGATGACCTTGAGCAGTGTCAGAGGGATGAAGCTTACAACCTTCTGGGCACAAGATTATGATGATATGTATCAGATGTCAGAGCCCGTGACTATCATGAAGACTCCTTTCAGCTTATCCAACAATAGTGTTAACTCTAGAGAAATTATGAAGAGCTGGGTAAAGGAGTTGGCTCGATTCAAGTTAACACCCAACCAAATATACAAGATGAAGATACTGTAGAAAGCGTGTTAATACTTGATCATATTTTCCTGTCGACTATGTGGCCAAGAAAGCACGGAAACCTTCCCACAGAGTTGGGTGATCATGCTAGACCAACTGGCTAGAGAAGGACAACCATGTAACTAATTTGGCATGCTGGCTCATCAGCTAAAGGACAAATAACGAAGGTTGGACAGTCACCAGAAGGTATGCATGTAGAGATTTACATGTCCACCTACGTCTTAGATGAAATCTATGCCCGAAAGGAGTTCTTCGGCTTGGAGTGGGCATGGTCACTAGCAGAGACTGTTTTGAACACATATTTCGAGTTGTTGTCCGAACGTAGCTTCAGAGGAGTAATCACACGGTTGTCCGATCATTTTGTCACCCCATTTTACAAGATAGTATTTGAACAAGATCCACTTTGCATGTCAAAGGAAGCAATGGGGGCATTGTTAGACATTGCTGATTGGTATGACTCACTGTATGGAACCTTCATCTGAATGTTCAGCGTGGAGAATCCTTCACATGTTCTACCACAGTTTTCCTTGGACATACTTTTCATGCAGGAAGTAGCATATCACATCTCGATAGGATTGACAGCTAGATGGCACCGAAAGAAGAAGGTACCTTGGCCCTCTCTTCCATTGTGAATTGGATTATATGAGATCTAGAGTATCAAGAAAGTGAATGTCGAAGAAGATCTCATGAAGAAGTATCCATTAGACCTCTGAAGTTACTATTTGTATGACCCACATTGCATTATGAAGGATCGTTGTACGAGAGTATAGTTCAACTGGAACCATGGGACATTTCATTGGGCTGAGGAGGAACCATGTAGATATTGCTACAGTCTCTCTAGACCCAATGAACAGGTCGGCTTTGTTGTGGAGTGGTTAGTGAATCAACATGAAGCAGCATCATGAAGAGCACCAACAACAGCAGCAGTAGTAGTAGTAGAGGCAAGGATACTAGTGTGCGACAAAGGTAAGAGGAATATTGTAGATTGCATGGAAGAGGAGCATAGTTACAAGTTTCAAGCAGATCCATTAGTAGAGAAAGCAGTTATGACTATCGAGGGAAAGAGGCACTAGCGCAACAAGAGAATTGTGTGAAGGCAGAGAGATAAGAGAATAATGGAAGAAGTAAAGTAGGAGTTGCATGAGCTGAAGGAGCAACTCTGGAAGGAACAACAACTTCACAAACAGAAGAAGGAAGCACAGTAGTAGTAGATACAACAAGGGGAACAACATATAAAAATAGATGAAACAACGGTCGTACAGGTATTGGACTTATAAGATTAGCTAGCATCAAGAAAATTGGGTGAACCAGTGCAAGAACAAGACTTCACTCATGAGATAGAACAAGCACTTCGATAGTTGGATGCATACATGGAGGAGTAGGAGTTGGAATAGGACACTGACCTCATGCCTCATCACCAAGAGGTCAACTCACCCACTTCACCTCATCTTGATGATGAACAAGTCTCAAGTGACCAAGGAGGCATTGAGATCCTTGGTGATCAGTCAGAAGGAGAGATGCACAACATCTCATTCGACGAGTCTCAACATAGAGTGGTGCAGTATCACAAAGTGTCAACTCTGGAGGATCATACATCTCCTATGCAAATTGAGGAATGAGTGATCATGACTAATGTGTTCAAACATCCAGTAGCCTTGGTCGATGCAACCGGAGTGTCTGTCGAAGCCACTAGCTCAAATGTTCACTTTTTGATAGTTGAGAATGAGCGAATGGCAAAGGAACTATAGATGACCAAGAAAGGAGGAGAGTTGGTGATAGTGTCCACTCCAGTTGAACTAAAGAAGGAAATACTTGATGAAGTATTGTCCCTTGACACAATTATACAAGTGTTGTACTCCAAGTTTGGTACCATGCATAAGGTAGTCGTCCATCTTATTGGATGGAAGCAATGATGTGCAAGAAGAGCACGTATCTTGACGAACTTGCATGTTGTTGTTGATGACATGCAAACATGGACGATGAAATACAAGGGATCCTTGCTTCACTTGCCTAAGATGATTAGGACCAATGAAGTTGAGCTAAAGGCACCTATTTGGAGTCAGATCTGGAACTATAAAGAGATCCCACAGCTCATCACTAGCATACAGGCTTCCGATGCATGAGTATTCAAGAGTATGGTTGTTGTGGTGCAATCACATGTGATCCCATCTATTGGGACCCTCACCCAGGCGAAGACAAAGGCACAGGTCTGACTAGAGCTTATCTCATACTTCGAAGAGTTGATGCACATTGCCACCAATCCATACTTGACCATCAGTGCAGACATCATGCACAAGTATGTTGTTGGTCTAACTGCATTGAAGACAATGAAGCACATGCTTTCAGACGAGTTGGACAAAGGAGCCCGAGTAGTGCACCCGGATGCTATGGAGACAAAAGTCAAGCTCCAGACAGATGTCACTATGGAGCACATGGACACCAGCAAGGACTACTGATCTTGGCATTAATATGTTACTATCGATCAACATGAGTATGCTGAGGAGTTGGACTTCCATGGTTGTCTAAGTCAGAGTGATTTCTAGCATGGCTTGCTCAAGCCATTTTGTTTCACATGGGTACATGTGTATTGTAATGTATTGTCATTTCAAGTGTAAGTCAAGTGTTGATAGTTGGATGTAACAGTCATAGAGTAGATGATGTTTCATGAGGGTAGTTGAACTATCATAAAGAGGAATGTCAAGGGTCACCCCACACTTTGGTATAAATAGTCCCTCATAACTCATTGTAGGGGCTTTTGGCCAGCCAAGCTTCTGATACGACTATGTTGGAGAGAGCTTGGACAATATTGTAACAAGCCTTGGCTTCTCCACTGTGTAGAGCTAGTACATCTCTTGAGGAACAAGTGGATGGGCTATAACATTCCGCTATTGGGACTTGTTAGCTCTACTACAATTTTGAATAGTTAGAGGTCATTCACAGTTTGGCAATGTTGTTGGTGCTTGAGGGAGCTCGCAGCGGTCTTTTTATCTTATCCTCCTTAAATTTTGTGTAAGCTCTTAGCCCTCTATTTCTTTGTTTTCCTCTTGAAACTTCCACATTTCTCTCCTTATCCATATTCCTCTGCCTAATTCCTTTTTACCCCTTAGCCTATGAATTATCTTTATAACTCTGTAATGTCGTTTTCTTTTGGCCCTCGAGCGCTAAACTACAGTCTCCATATAACCTAATCATATAACTTGGTGCTCTCATATAACCCTCCCTCGATCTACACCGACGATCACCCACGATCTAACTTTGAATTCTCATTTTCCAGCACAAGTTAAACCTCGCACTCCTTCCTTGTCATCCGACCATCCATAGCGAGATCTAAGGTTGACGCAGTCCCCGATCGCACGATTAGCACACTCGTTAGCCCGCGGGAGTGGCGGTTTCTTCCTTCCACGTGGTGCTTTTTGGATGGATCGCAGCTCGTAATATGGAAATCGCCCACAGCCCAAAGGCGGTGTGGGGAAACCACCCACCTGTTATACCTCTGTTCTCCCACCATTTAAACCCCATGTTTCTTGCGCATGCGATCATCGTCGGGTCTGCCCCGTCTAGATCCGATGGCCCTCATCCGTTCTTCTTTGTCAACTCCCGATAGCCTCTAGGATCTAATCTCCGTCGTTTATCCTCGCGATCCAGTGGCTAAGCTTTATCTCCTACCTGCTTATGCTCCTGCCATTATTTTTAACTCCTTTGACTATTTGAAGCTCCCGATGAACATCAATGACCAGCTGCCTGTATGCTACTCGATTAAATTTTCAACAACTACATTAAGCAACAGAAGGGCCATAGGACAAGCAAGGTAACCTCAAGCAGTGAAGAGCATTTATCAGTTATGGAGTTTGATCCAGAATTCATTCCAGCTGCCAGAGAAGGACATCAGACAATCTAAACAGGCTGATTCGTCCATTAAAGCTCTAAGAATTGCAGTAGCGACCCTTATCTGATTTTAAATGTGGTTGGTGGTTCATTAAGACACCAAGCTTAGTAGCAGAGATATTGTGTAAACAAATTCTATATATACCCAGAGACATGATGTAATCAGTTGATGAGTGTTAGATGAGAGTTAGTATGTTGTAAGACTCAACTTCTGGAGACTGTAACAATTATGTAACCTGCAGTGTCTGGTCTTCATTTCCAACTAATACAAGCTTCTTTTGTTGTTAATTGCTCATTTTCCACTTCTTCTTCTTATTCCAGGCTATGCCTGTTTTTCATTTCTTGATGCGTTGTTAATTTTTTAGCAGTAGAGGGGTTGTCTTCCCACCTCTATGTTAGAATTTAGCTGTGTCATTGAAATTGTTTGCAGGTTTTTTTTGTTTAAATGCATAGAGAGCTATCATCCTGTCTGTGTGTTAAATAATAGATTTATAGACCTTTAACTGGTTGAAGTCAGCCATCACAGGGTCCTGTGCATCTGTTGGTGTGGTCAGTCTTCTCCATTATCACCTTTTCCTTAAACTATGAGTAATTGGTGGTTAAAAGCCTTGTAGTTGGGGGTGTTCACCCATGTCTGGGGTCAATCATAGTAGGAGTGGTTATCTGGCTTGAGTATGCAACATTTCTTACATTCATCCATCATTTTATCCAACATTTTGCTGAGATTTTAATGTTCCCGAGCATCACTGATATACAACCTAGGTGAGTTTCTTGGGGTGATAACATTAATTGGCACCATTGCCGGGGACTCGAGAATCGAAGTTTAGCTTCCCTAGGAAAACGACACAGTTTCAAGCTTTGATGACAGACAAGGTTTGAGCACAGTTTATGGTGGTAATCATCTATCTAGCGACTCCATTGGAGGAATACCAACCTTTGGCGACTCCACTTTGAAGTTCTGGCACAACTGGTGAAGCATGCTCGAAGAAATCCTTAGAAACCATCAGCTGAACCATTGCGTGATCCTGAGAAGATCATTCAACAGAAGAAAATATCACAGTAAGGAGCACCAGGATCGAGTAAGCCTTGAAAATTCCATGTATTATCGTTAGTGATTGTTCACCTTCAGAGATTCAATTAGCTCCAATGTCATTCATTTCCCTTTCGGGCCTCAGTTGAGAGAAGCATCCATGCTATCCATCATTTTCCTCTATTTTTGTCATTCTTTTCATTAATTCATTCCACTTAGTCCACTAGTAGCTCTTTCATATACCTCAGTCATGGTAGCCCAGCCAGCTCTTACCAAGATAGAAAAAATATTTGCTGCTAGTTATGGACCCTTGGCCTTGCCTACCCCTTTGAATGTCATGCCTATAGGAGATTATCAAGAGTTTATGCCTAATTTTACTGGTGTAGAAGGAGTAATAGCCGAAGATCATATAGAGGCTTTTTATAATTATGCTGATAACCTAGATATCAATGAAGAGGATGTCTGGATGAGGGTCTTTGTCCAGAGCCTAGAGGGAGAAGCTAAAAAATGGTTCAATAAATTACCCCCTTGGTCCATTGCAGACATTAAGGCCCTAGATGGTGTGTTTTTAGAGCATTGGACAAATAAGGAAGATCTGCTCTATGATTATACTGAGTCTGGGAACTCGCAAAGGGTTGGGCTCTTATCATCATCAGATCATAAGATCAACGAAATGGCCAGGATGATAGAACTATTGGCCTTTGAAGTTTCCAGGACGAGTTGAGCAGCATTCAGGGGTGAAGCAGTTGCAGATTTTGCAGAGAAGCAGAACTACAAGCGATGACCAAAGGGTGAAGACCCTTTGCCAAAATATAGTCATGGAGGAAGACTATCCTGAAGAAGAGGAGGAGGTCTCTAGTTTGGAAGGTGCTCCTTTCCTAACCAAGGCTGCTTACGAAGAAGCAATATCCATGGGCGCTGCTCCACAATTTGTTGTAGCTACAGAACAGCAAGTTGACCAGCAATGGTAGCCTGCAGTAGGTACCTGCCTCTTCTAGCAATGTGAGCCCGAAGCCAGCTCACCTTCCCATGGCTATGCAGATCTGCAAATTGGCCAGCCTACTATCATCCCCAGCCCAGTGATCAATAAGGGAGAGGAATGCTCCCCATCATCTTTTGTCCCTCTGTATGCTCCATTGACAATCCCTCTAAGCTGCACCCTGAATACTGAGGTAGAAAAAAATTTAATGCTCAAGGATGAATCTGATCAACTCAATCTTGATAGTATGAAACCTACTCAATTAGACTCAATACAGCTTGAAGTGACAGCCTATCAGATGACAGAGGAAGAGGATGCACAGTTTTGGAGAATAATCAAAAGGGAAATGAAGCTTGATCCAAATCTGCCTGTTAAGCTCGAATGTTCTAAACAATTTGAGGTGGAGGATCAAATAAATCCTGTCTTGCTGATCTATGATGAATCAGATAACAGGTAGAAATTTTGGTCGCTCAGAAAATGGGCAATTTTTGAATTTTAAGTTTTTCAGGCTTTAATGATTGTAATCATGTTCTTTTACAGTTTTCTATTGTATGCTTAGTTGACTCCATGCCTAATGGATACTAGGCAAGTGTTTTTGTGCTGAGTTTTGTATGAAGGCATTGGTCTGTAGGTTCTTGAGACCTCAGAGGGAGGATCTAATCCTTAGAAGGAGCCAGTGTTAGCTCTGCTACAATTTTTAAGATTTAGAGGTCATTTATAGTTTGGCAGTGTTGTTGGTGCTTGAGGGAGCTCACAGCAGTCTTTTTCTCTTATCCTCAAATTTTGTGTAAACTCTTAGCCCTCTGTTTCTTTTTTTTCCTCTTGAAACTTCCACATTTCTCTCCTTATCCATATTCCTCTGCCTAATTCATTTTTACCCCTCAGCCTCTGACTTATCTTTATAACTCTGTAATGTCGTTTTATTTTGTCCCTTGAGCGCTAAACTGTAGTCTCCATATAAGCTAATCATATAGCTTGGCGCTCTCATATAACCCTCCCTCGATCTGCACCGATGATCGCCCATGATCTAATGGTGAATTCTCATTTGACCATGCAAGTTAAACCTCACGCTCCTTCCTTGTCATCCGACCATCCATAGCGATATCTAAGGTTGACGCAGCCCCCGATCGTGCGATTAGCACACTCATTAGCCCGCGGGAGTGGTGGTTTCCTCCTGCCACGCGACGCTTTTTGGATGGATTGCAGCCCATAATACGGAAACTTCCCACAGCCCAAAGGCGGTGCAAGGAAACCACCCACCCGCTATACCTTTGTTCTCCCGCCATTTAAACCTCGTGTTTCTTGCGTGTACGATCACCGTCGGGTCTTCCCCATCCAGATCCGACAACCCTCATCCCTTCTTCTTTGTCAACTCCCGATAGCCTCTAGGATCTAATCCCCGCCGTTTATCCTCGTGATCCAACGGCTGAGCTTTATCTCCTACCTGCTCATGCTCCCACCATTATTCTTAACTCCTTTGACTGTCTGAAGCTCCCAATGAACATCAATGACCAACTACCTGTATGCTACTCAATTAAAGTTTCAAGAACTGCATTAAGCAATAGAAGGGCTGAAGGACAAGCACGATAACCTCCAGCAGTGAAGAGCATTTATCAGGTATGGAATTTGATCCAAAATTCATTCTAGCTGCCAGAGAAGGACATCAGACAATCTAAACAAGCTGATTCGTCCATTAAAGCTCTAAGAATTGCAGTAGAAACCCTTATCTGATTGTAAATGTGGTTGGTGGTTAATTAAGACACCTCCAAGCTTAGTAGCAGAGATATTGTGTAAACAGATTCTATATGTACCCAGAGACACGATGTAATCAGTTGATGAGTGTTAGATGAGAGTTAGTATGTTGTAAGACTCAACTTCTGGAGACTGTAACGATTATGTAGCATGCATCCTCTAGTCTTCATTTACAACTAATAGAAGCTTCTTTTGCTATCAATTGCTCGTTTTCCACTTCTTCTTCTTGTTCCATGTTGTGCCTGTTTTGCAGTTGTTGATGTGCTGTTAATTTTTTAGCAGTAGAGGGGCTGTCAGACCACCTCTATGTTAGAATTTAGCTGTGTCATTGAAATTGTTTGCAGGTTTCTGTTGTTTAAATGCATAGAGAGCTCTCATCTTGTCTGTGTGTTAAATAATAGATTTACAGACCTTTAACTGGTTGTAGCTGGCCATCACAAGGTCCTGTGCATCTGCTGGTGTGCTCAGTCTTCTCCATTATCACCTTTTCCTTAAACAGTGAGTAATTGGTGGTTAAAAACCTTGTAGTTTGGGGGTGTTCGCCCATGTCTAGGGTCAATCAGAGTAGGAGTGGTTATCTGTCTTGAATATGCAACATTTCTTACATTCATCCATCATTTTATCCAACATTTTGTTGATATTGTAATGTTCCCGAGCATCACTAATATACAACCTAGGTGAGTTTCTTGGGGTGATAACAGGACTATTGGTTGGACATGGATTTATTATATGACTCGAAATTACACTTTGTTATATAATAAGAGCGAGCATGTATCATGCATATGTTGTATTATATTATATGCTATCTGGTTTACTCTAAATTATATATGTATTTGCTTTCTTACACAGGCATGTATAGACTATTCTGTACAAGTATATATGAATCTTTCTGAAATGTGTTTTTGGTTTAACCATCACTTTGGATTGCTCGCTAACTTTCCTTCCATGTTGTGATGTATCTTTGCTCATGTGTTCCCTTCCAAGCCGAGTACTATTTTCTCAACCCCCGTGTGTTAGAACCTGTCATGCACCTTCCTTTTCTTACTACATTTGTCCCACCCTTTCTACCAACAGAGTTATCTTACTTGCCTCTATGAGAAATCATGGTTAAGGAATTATCATATGACCCTTTGTTGGGACTCCTACACCAAACGGTCTGAGGTCTAATTCAGACTTCTTACCGGGGAGATCCCCTAACATGTTGGCGGGTCTAACACCCTCAAGAGGAGCATAACACAATAGTTATCCAAGGAAATCCATAGCTTAAAACCCCTACTATCTATATTGCATTAATCAGGCATCTGAGTGAAAATACAAAACTTGTTCTCACTAGAACAATTCATGCACAATTATCATCAACTCTCTGCTCACAAGATAGATCAAGCCAAACTGTTACACTGAAATTTGTCACCATGACTATCTGCAATTAATATGGCTCCATCAATAGTCATATTATCCTCCTTGTCAAGCCTAATACCTCTGCTCTTCATGTCAAGCTTCAAAAAAGAGAGAAAGTCACTAAAAACATGTTTATCTCTAGGTACGCAGGTTCTCTCTACCTTGCCTGCGTGTACGCATCCCGAACTCATTGTACCTACATACTTGTAGGCTCTGTAAGCCAAAGGATGGGTGCGTACCCCTGTAAAGGTCAAAAGGCGCGAGTTTCATCTTAAAAAAGTTACTTGTGGTCACTTCTAGAGCCTTCTAGAAGAGTGTTTGACGTGTATTGAGTGCTCCAGATGGTTCATGCATCCCTATGATAGAGGAACTTATCCCATCAAGAGAGGAGCTACCCCATCCAAAAGAGGGAATATCCCATTGATGTTGGAACTGAATAACTTCCTCTAGAACACTATAAATACAGGCCTTGGGCCAGAGGAGGTGAGGTTGAAAGCTGAACTTCCAAAGGGTAGATGCTGCTGGAATTAGGACTTCCATTGTAAGCTTGTGAGGAGAGATTACCATCCTTTCTTGTTTCATTTGGAAGTGGGTGAGCTTGTCAAAGTAGAGGAAAACTCTTGCTGGACCCTGGGAGGAACTTGCACAACACCAAGGCTCAGGTTGTAATGGTTTCTTTTTTGTTTCCTTAATACAAATAAGTCCATTCTTCTCAATGATTTGTTGTTAATGAATTGTTTCATATACTCCTTGGTCTATATGTTGAATATGCTTTGTTTTATAGAATATTCAAGTGTTATGTAATCATTTGATTGTCAGTGTATGCAGGTTTCAAAGTGAAGGAGGAGCTCATCTGGATCAACGAGACTAGGCTGCTACAACAAGCGTTGGACCTAAGGTAAGATCGAAAAAACACTTGGTTTCTCATAGGATAATGTATATTTAGAGAAGGATTTCTCTTACTTGTTTTGTTTGTCACTAGAGAGTCTTAGACTCCTAGGGAGGTTAGTTTTGTCAGCAAAAATAACTCTTTCCGCATGACAGTTTGAATTCTCAGGGTCAATACTAATCCCATCCTTAGAGACTACGTGCCCTAACAATTTACCCTTGTCAACACCAAATATCAATTTCTTAGGGTTTAGGGAGATGTTGTATTGCCTACATTTCTAAAATACCTTTCTCAAGTGTTTGCAATGATCATGTCTTTGCTTAGAAGCGATAGTCAAATCGTCTTGATAGATCTCCATGATATTTCCAATAAGGTCTCTAAAGGCAAAGTCCATGTCTCTTTGGAAAGTGGATCCAACATTGAGGAGACCAAATGACATCCTAAGGTACTTGTATGTTCCCTATGGTGTGGTGAAAGCATTTTTCAAGCGATCCTCTTCCTTTAAAATGACTTGGTTATACCCCGAAAAACCGTCAAGGAATGACATCATTTGGGAACCTACCATTCTTTTCAAGAGATTTTCCATATTGGGCAAGGGAAATTGTATATTAGACACACACAATTGAGATTCCTGAAATCAATACACATCCTAATGTTGCCAGTCTTTTTACGTGTGATCACAGAGTTGGAGATCCAAGATGAATGTCATATAGGGGCTATTATCCTTGCATCAACAATCCTTTGGAGCTCTTCTTTAACCAAAGGTGAAAGCTTGGGGTTTATTATTCTCATATTTTGTTTGACGGGCTTGGCACCTTACTTGAAAGGGATAGTATGTTGGAAAACCTTAGGGCTATAATATTTTAAGTCATCATAAGACCAAGCGAACACATCCTTGAATTCCCTTAACAATTTCTCGAGTTCTTCCCTCTCTTCTTTGGACAATTTATTTCTAATTTTGACCATTTAAGGAGGGGTTTCAAATCCAAGGTTGAGCTCCAATGTATCAAGTGATTGTTGATCATCCTTTTTAGTGGTGGTAACATCATCCCTATAAAAGTGTTGTTCATTTATTAAGGTTTCACCTCTTCTATTGGGATCTTCACTGTCTCAAAGGAAATTGGCTATATCTTTATCATCTTCAAAAACAAGCCAGTGTTCTTCATAATCATGGAGGGAGGGACATGGATTATGTCAATTATACATTTCCCTCTTTTAATGACATCAGTGTGAATAATTGAGGACGTGGATGTAACTCTGGCTAGGGCATTGACCATGTCATTAAAGCATCGATCTAGGGACACGAATTGTAGCTCTTCGAACCCCTTCATCATGCCAATGATTCTATCCCTATAGGGTTTCAATTTTTCATCCTTAGTTTTGAAAGTCGCTCTTATCTATGAGATGACAAAGGTCAGAATCCCCAATTATCAGTAAGTGTTGGATCCCCCTTGATCGGGCCACTTCAAGTCCTAGAAGGAGGGCCTCATATTCAGCTATGTTATTTGTGAAAGCAAATTGGATTCTTAAGAAGAATGACAAGTAATCCTCTGAAGGGGATATGATGACAATGCTAGCCCCTGATCTAGTCTTAGAGTGGACCCCATCAAAATACATAACCCATTGCCCATCAGGAGGGGTTGTCTTGATATGCTCACCTCTAAAAACTCTCCATTCACCAAGTTTATTATCTTCTTCTTCCAAGTCATTATCAGTTTCTTGAGAGATGGCAATCATTGGGCCAAAGAATTCCTTCCCAGGGATGGAAACATAGGAATTTTCTTTCCATGGAAGGTATATAGTGGAACTATCTTCACTGATGGATAGGTTAAGGCTTTCAACAAACTGTTTCGTTAAAATCATTCCCCATGTTGGATTGATTTTGATAATGAGAATGTTTATGGAAAATTCTCTCTTAGGATATGTATGGAAAATGATATTTCTACTTCTACTAGCCCACATACCGTGAATTCTTTGTAATTTAGAATCACCTTGCCTCAACATTTTCTTGAAAGAGTAATTTCAAGCATTTTTAGAACACTCAAGGGCATGATATGGATAGGGCTCCCTGAGTTTATGATGCAATTCTTCAAATTATGCCTATTTATTGCTAGAGTCACATAAAAAGGATTAGTCAAACTTAAAATCAATCTTAAGGGGATTTTGGTAGTGGGATCAAGTGGTTCCTTTGCCTTGTTGCGGATTTCTTGTGTCATGATTTCTTCATGATGCAAAATACTTTCATTTGAGGGGGAAGGCTCATCTTCAATTTGCAACATGTTGATAGAATTATGCCTCATGGATTCATCAAAGTCAATCATCATGTTTTGAGCTTGGAAGAGGCTAGAGGCGTTCTTATTTTGGACATCGAAGACCAACTCTCCTTTGAAGGCATTAAGGTAAGAAGCCATAACTACATCCTTTGGGGGAGACATTTCTTGAGGGATAGAATGTATGACCATATTGAATCGTTGATTGAACTCAGCAATGGTCTCGTTCTCTTTCTTTTCACTCGACAAGAGCCCTTTGTATATTTGGACCATGTTCTTTTTTTGGAACCATATTCTTCTAAAGGTTTGAAAAAATCCTTTCCATGTGGAGATGGAAGATGATGGAAGGTTGAAATACCAATATTGTGTGTTTCATGTCATGGTTGTAGTGAAGGAAATCATTCGGCAATAGTCATCATATAGTTCATCACATGTTCGGTATTCAAACTTTAGGAGATGTTTCTGGGGATCCTCCTTCCCTGTGAACATACACCTTTCGGGGTCTTTAGGCATTGCACAAAAGACAACTTCGACCATGGAGGAAAGGTCTAAAGGTCTAAAGGTCTTATGTTTATTCCTAGATTGATTGAGTGTTTTTTTAAGAAAGGAACATGGGGTTCATAATCTCTCCTTCAATGGTAAGTCACAATTTCAAGGTCTTCCATCTGGGAGAGAGATCACAGAATCGCCAAAGGAATGCTTTATAGATGTCATTAATGAATCAATTCCCCGATGTTTCAATAGGGGGGTAGCCCTGCTTCCTCCCTGGCAATGGCTCCAAAAATGTTACCGCTCAAACTAGCAGGGGACCTAAGGGGAATCCCTAAAGGGAAAATGTTGGGCTAATGGCAACAAATGGAGTCTTAGCCCATTGTCACCTCAGCCAAGGCTCCCTTCTATTTACGGACTTTCATTGTTGGGACGAGACTCGATATGTATGGAGTTACTAATGAATGATAATTGAATGGATATGAGTGACCCAGATCCTTTCCCATAAAGGTTTGAAAGATGGAGCTTGCTTGCTTTCTTAGCAAGGTATTATGTATTTCTAGGGAAAGGATGAGGATTTTGGGGGTTAGGTGTATGGGAATAGGCTTTGAAAGGGGTTCCCCACGCCCTAAAACACTTGTTAGAATTGGTATCTTGGATGGTTCTTGAAGAATGGTTATTTGAAGGAGCTGGGACCATACAAGGCTAAGTTTAATCAATGAAATATGAAGGGAAGACCTGATGCGATGAAACTGGACCCGACGGGATCTATGAATGTGATATTATATTATTTCAAGTCCAATATGAGCAGGATTTTCATGTTTTAGTATATTTTTAAATATACTGAAACAAGCGGGATTTCAGGAGGACCGAAGGTGGTAAGAGGTTTTGGTTGGGCTCCGCCCGAGCCCATACATTGGCTGCCACGTCTCTAGGTCCTAGAGAGAGAAAACCACTCTTTTTGGGTGGTTAATTCCCGTACGCATGGGCCGCCCGAAATGAACCACAACTGTTGGATCTAGATCTTCTAGATCAACGGTCGAGATGTGATAAGCGACATAAAGACGGACCCGATAGGAGTTATAAGGCAGAATTTATATTATTTCAAATCCGATAAACAACAGTTTGGCGAATTTCCTGCGTTTTTAGTGTACTTCTCTGTGAACATAGAGAACGTTGTTTCTGGGGATCTCAAAGGCTCGATGACCCATTCTGTTACAAAACAGGTGGCCACCATCCCTGAGAGCGTTTAGCAATGATTGCTAACGCTCAGAGGGGGGTCTGAGCAGACAGAGGCGAGAAGTCAGAGAACCCGAGAAGGAGAAATGAACAGACAGTGCTAATTGTCTTTAAAGCCACAGATTGATAGAGACAGAGGCAAGCAATGTTGAGACAAAGAGCAAACAGAGACAAAGAGTCAGTGAGGGGAGTCTGTGTACTCAGAAAGACTTAGGGGATCTAACTAAAGCCTTGTTGTTTTGTATCTATTGTGTGAGACTCAAATTGAGCTCACTTTTGTAAAAACTTTGCTTCTGAAGACATAATAGAGAGGCCACCACTGAAGGCTGGACCAGGAGACGTAGCCCAGGAGTTTTGGGTGAACTCCATATTAAACTTGTTGTGTTTATGTGTGTTGTCTATTATTTTCTTTAACTGCTTCATTGTCTATGTATTTCACAATCTTATCGATCCATTGCACAAAGTAACATAGGCAAAATCCATGCACATGAGTCTGTAATACCTTAATAATTGTCTAAGATCTCATTATCAAATCAATTTATGATGTGTAGGAGGGAGCAATCATGGTACATGAGGTGCCCCGCCCTTGGTGTTTCCACCCTTCTTTATATGTCTTTTTCCTTTTATGATTTTCTTTGATTAATTGCTCAGCGCTCAAGGGGTTAGAGCATGATGTGTAAGATATAGCAATGGAATCCCCCTTTTAAGGTGGGGCAGTTCATCATCACGAGGGGTTGGTACGATCATGGGTTCCTATATGATGAAAAAGGCTCATAGAACCTGTAGAGACCATGGTGATGCCCATGATAATGGGGTAGAGCTCATGTATTGGCTTTTGCCCACGTGCTAACATGTTTTTGTTCCAACCATCTTTCGCATTTTGTGGTACTTTTCTTGTTGAATGTGGACATATATGCCTTTAACTTTATTTTCAGCTACATGAACCTTTGAGATTCATTCCAAGCCATGAGCCAAGTTGTGGGAAAGGAAAAGGGGCAGGCTAACCCTATGTGGACCCAATGGAGGAATGTGGACCCAGGCGGGAAAAATGATGGATGGAATGATAATGAGTGGAAAAAGGGTAATATAAGTGGATAAGGGAGTGGGACCTCACAACCAAAATCGAGGTTTCCCGTGAAATACCATCCATGAAACCAAATGGTTAGTAAAAGAGATCCCACGAGATTAGAATCCAAGGTTAATTCCTAAAAGGGATCTAGGGGATAGAAGCAAAAAGCTAGCCCATTATTTATGTCAAATCCTCCCATTAATCCAAGCTCATAAGTGTACATGATAAGAAGAGTACAATACACAATATCAAAATGGCCAGGCATACCTTTAGATTCGAGAGGCCCACCTTCAAACATACGATAATGGCAGATGGGAGAGGGACCACATGGTTGGCTAAGGTGGTGAAGAAAATGGCACAATGAACTAGCTGATGGCTACAAGGGGCTAGTGGCTACCAGTTGAGGATCATCTTGGAGGAATTTGTTATCCTATGGATATTACCCATAAAATGGTGGGTAATGTTTGGCTCCAACTAGGACATGATCTCTCGAAGAAGTGGGTGAAGCTACTTGAACGGGACGTCACGAGAACTCCAACAATCTCTTGGTTACCATAGACCTATCACCTGCACATATAATAGATGGAAAAACACAGGGCAACATGCTTTTGTAGCATCTCATGATCGCATATGCTAATATGTTAGGCCATAAAATCAATTGAAACTAAAGATATGGAAATTTTAATTTAAGTGCAATTAATATACTATGAGAAATATCATATGATGTTATTTCTAATGCAAAAATCAACATGCAATACATCCAACTTTACCATGCATATAATACAATGTCAAGACTCAGGATAATACTCCTTTAGAAGTTGCCTATTCACGGGAAGGGAAATGGCTTCTCCATCTAGGGTTTCCAAATGATATGAGTTCACCCATGCCACATCACTTATCTTGAATGGGCCTATCTAGAGGTTATCCCACTTCTTGTGCATACTAGGTTTTTCTCTTCTTTTATCTCACAAGAGCACAAGGTGATCAAGTTTGAAGGCTTTGTGTTTCTATATTTGAAGGTGACTTTCATTTTATCATGACTACGGCCAATCTGGTCAAAATATTTCCTTCTATTTTTGTCGCTTTCAATTAGTTGATTGATCCAAGATTGTATCGAATTTTGTTGATCAAGGAAAGATTTCAGGCATTCGAGCATGGGAAACTACACTTGAATAAGTAACTTGGCCTCATAACCCTAAACCAATTGGAACAGGCTAAAACCAGTGGAAGCCTTCACGGTCATTTGGTCGGCCCATAAGCCATACTTAACCTTGCTATCTCACCCCTCTTTATTATCACCAATGGTTCTTTTGATAATCTTTATGAGGTTCTTATTGCTAGACTCGGCCTGCGCATTTCCTTGAGGGTAGTAGTTAGAGGAATGCGATAAGATTATGTCGTACTTGTTACAAAGGGATGTTAGGGCCATGGAATCGAAAGCTTTGGAGTTATCAGTGAAAATATTGGCGGGAATGCCAAATCTGGTAATAATCTTATCCTCAAGGAAATCCATAACCACTTAGTCAATTGCTTTCTTGGTTGGTATTGCTTCAACCCACTTGGTGAAGTAGATAGTTTCCGTGAGGATCCATCGATGCCCATTGCTAGAATTTTTCTTTAACTCATCGAGAAAATTTAAGACCTATTGTTGGAAAGGCGCACCGATAACAATGTTTTTTAATGGCATAGCGGTAAGGTGTTGGCAAGGTTGGCATCGTTTTACAAAGTTAAGGGTGTTAGCAATGATGGGGACCAGTAACAAACTGCTCTCAAAATCTTCTGAGTGGTAGTTCGGGTAGCATATTGTCCACCGCATAAACTAGTATGGAATTCGTTCATCACTTTTTTGAATTCTTCCTTGCTAACACATAGGAGGATTATCCCATCGGGACTCATCCACCTAAGGCCATCTTGGGTCAAGAGAAACTTAGATGATTTTAGCCTCAAAGCCCGCCTCTTGTGATCAACAGGATGGGGAGGGGCGGAAATATTGTGGAAGTAATAAACTATATTTGTGTACAAGTCATCGTTTTCGAGCTAAGTGGATGTAGCGCATAGTTTCTCCTCTTCTCCTTCTTTAATGGCTTGACTATTACTCTCAATAAGCATCTCAACCAACCCTTGTCCCTTGATGACCTTTTTAGGGCGGATATCAAGGTCATATTATTAGATTTTGGATAACCATTTTCCTGTAGATCCAAGATAATCAAATTGTGACAACACATCCTTCACAGCCGGGTAAGGGACATATGCATATATCTTATTGTACCCTACATAGGCTCTAAATAAATTAAGAGATTTGACAAGAGCGTAAGCTTGTTTTTCAATAATGGTGTATCTTGTCTTGACGTCTTTGAGGGGATTGTTCATGAATTCCATCAGTCTTTCCCCTCCTTCTTCATCCTTTTGCATGAGAATACCAGTTGTAATGTCCTTAGATGTGAAGGAATATATTATGAAGTCCTTGGAGTAGTCGGGGTTGATTAAGACAGGGACAGAGGAAATGCTTTCTTTAATATCTTCGAAGACCTCATTTGTAGCCTAGTTCCATGAGTAGGGAGTATCATTCTTAAGGTGATCATTCACAGGCTTGAAAATTTCAGCGAAGTTCGGCACAAATCTCCCCATGAAGTTTATTTTGCCGAAAAATGATTGTAAGGTAGTTTTATCTTTAGGAGGGGGAATGCCTTTGATGGTTTGTGTTACACTGAAATTTGTCACCATGACTATCTGCAGTTAATATGGCTCCATTAATAGTCATATTATCCTCCTTGTCAAGCCTAATACCTCTGCTCTTCATGTGAAGCTTCAAAAAAGAGAGAAAGTCACTAAAAACATGTTTATTTCTGGATACGCAGGTTCTCTCTACCTTGCCTACGTGTACGCATCCCAAACTCATTGTACCTGCGTACTTGTACGCTCTGTAAGCCAAAGGATGGGTGCGTACCCTTGTAAAGGTCAAAAGGCGCGAGTTTCATCTTACAAAAGTTACTTGTGGTCACTTCTAGAGCCTTCTAGAAGAGTGTTTGACGTGTATTGAGCGCCTCCAGATGGTTCATGCATTCCTATGATAGAGGAACTTATCCCATCAAGAGAGGAGCTACCCCATCCAAAAGAGGGAGTATCCCATTGATGTTGGAACTGAATAACTTCCTCTAGAACACTATAAATACAGGCATTGGGCCAAGGGAGGGGAGGTTGAAAGCTGAACATCCCAAAGGGTAGATGCTGCTGGAATTAGGACTTCCATTGTAAGCTTGTGAGGAGAGATTACCATCCTTTCTTGTTTCATTTGGAAGTGGGTGAGCTTGTCAAAGTAGAGGAAAACTCTTGCTGGACCCTGGGAGGAACTTGCACAACACCAAGGCTCAGGTTGTAATGGTTTCTTTTTTGTTTCCTTAATACAAATAAGTCCATTCTTCTCAATGATTTGTTGTTAATGAATTGTTTCATATACTCCTTGGTCTATATGTTGAATATGCTTTGTTTTATGGAATATTCAGGTGTTATGTAATCGTTTGATTGTTAGTGTATGCAGGTTTCGAAGTGAAGGAGGAGCTCATCTAGATCGGCGAGGCTAGACTGCTACAACGGGCGTTGGACTTCAGGTAGGATCGAAAAACACTTGGTTTCTCATAGAATAATGTATGTTTAGAGAAGGATTGCTCTTAATTGTCTTGTTTGTCACTAGAGATGCTTAGACTCCTAGGGAGGTTAGTTTTGTCAGCAAAAATAACTCTTTCCGCATGACAATAGCTCAGAGATATATAGAGATATACACTCTTGTTCATACTCCATTATTTTTCTCCTTGACTTGATCCTCCATCATCTTCATTCAATGAGAGACTTATCCTTGACTTAAATCACCTTCTATAATTAATACCAACTCAAGTCGACTCTAACCACCAAACACCATGTGCAAAATCATAGCAAAAGCCCCTAGATTTCACTTGGGTGCGCACAATATTCGGAAAATTCCACATGTAGGGTGTAAATACCTTCTGCAATCAAGAATTACATTATAACACACCCTACAAAGACTCTTACATATGTTATAACACTCTGTGTCAACATATTCACTTGTGCTACCTCTTCTAAGGATCCCTTCTTCCACCTAACTTACAGCTCAAATTTAAGACATGAACATACAACCTTGAGACACTGTAACACTCATAGAAGACCATACCTTAGATTGGTACAAGGCATATAAAACATGATTACAAGGAAATTACTGTTTAGCATTTGTTGACATCAATGGAAACACTACAATGCCAACAAGCTCCCCCTTTGACATTGGATGTCAACCCGAACTTGATTTTCCCTCCTTAACATGACCTTTGAAGTTGAGCACAATACTCTCTCCCCCTTTGACATCAATTGTAAAGGGAAACACCAACACTGAAGAAAAATTCCAAAAATGTGGGGATAGAGAGAAGTACTCATATTGAATTGTTGATCTCCACATACTCATCCAAATTGTTGTTCATCACCTTTCATTATTTCCTATGTATCCTTTTCTTATGTAAGAGGCTACATCGACCATTAATCAGATGAAATACTCCACTAAACATCATGAAGAAATTATATGAAATGAGATACATTGCGGTAACAATGATGACAGGATTAACACAATGCATTCTCCAAGCTACACATTTTCCCCTTCAAAATTTAATGGGGATGCAACCATCTAATCCAAAATGTTGTACATGTTATCTACTCTGAGAAATTCCTCGTTGTAACATACAAAAGGCTACTCCTCATGGACAAAAGATTCAACATACATGGCCAAATGATTTGACAATAATTATAGGGCTAGTACATGAGATACAGGGCTTAACCAATATAAATTCATGGTTGTACCATAACTCCATAAGCCCACTCATGGATGAAATTTGACTCTTCACTTAAGGCCTATCTGCATGACTACACAACCAACAACCCCATATGATGACGTCAATTACAGTGTATAGATCTACATATTGCACACAAGCATGCTTTACATGGCTTCACGATAATACATGGTTGTAACAGTGATGCCAAATAGTCCATACATGGCTTAAACAACTCTCATATATCTCTCTCAAGACAAGATAAACTCATGGCCACACAACCAAGATGACCCAACTATGATAATACATAGCTATAATAATTAAATTACATGGCTAAATTATGTTTCCCTACATCCCATGCCTTGTTGCAATAACACATTATAACTCTAACTCTAGTGCATGCTTGACACCAATACTCGGTCCACCAAGAGCCAAGTGATCAAAGAAATTAAAATACAAGGATGAAACTTGCAGTTAGAAGTACGTACATGGTAAGAATATATATACTCCATTTCTAGTGTGTCAAACATAGACTCTCACTCCTATGCATGACCAACACTAGGGAAACTTGGCCAATGAAAATGATGACTACATACAAGGCTAATTCATAACATCTAACTAATGATGAAAGATAAATAAATATGATATAAAACAAATGAGTGAAAGTATGAATGAAAATGCTTTATAAACCATGAAACCTTAGATGGATGCATACCTCCCCTTGAGATCGTTATACTTCCAATGGACACGATCAACTTATGGACCTAAATATGCAAGTAAGCTCAAAATCAAACATGCTACTACTGCTACAAGTTGCACAAATATCCATCATTCTATCATGTCGCTACTCATTTGTAATAACTCGTCATGCTACCTCATTCAGTCACATAGATGCCAATACTCCCCCTGAGACCATGCAAGTTTCATATCAATTTTTGCAGTTTAAGTATAATTTTCATGTAAAAATGGACTACAATCGGGGTTGATCTCTCCTACTGTAAATATACAGAGGAATTTTTTTCTTCAATCTCTTCTGTCTGCTCAATCTTCCTTTCAACACATACACATTGTTTGGTGTCCTGATTCCTTTAGAGATTACTCTCTTTGACCCTTATTTCTGAATGTAGCAACATTTGGAGTTGAATATCACCTTATTTCCTCCATCAACCATCTGGCTCATGCTTAATATATTGTGCACTATACCTTTAATGAGTTGCACATCATCTAAAATGGTATTCTTTTCACCAAAGTTGGATTTTCCTCTCCCCAAGACTCTTGTTGTATCATTACCTGCAAACACAACATGAACACTCTCGTTTCTCTTCAGAGAGAGAAATATGTTCTTGTATCCTAAAATATGGTTGGAATATCCACTATCAATGTAGCACTTATCATCATCATCACATGTGCAAAGAGAAATACCACACTTTTCTAATGTTGGGAAAAATACTGAGAGGGGGAGGGGGGTGAATCAGTATTTTAAAACTCACTTAAACATTTCGATTTCTTATTCATATTTTTTGTACAGAACGTAATGAAGTGAACCAATTTATGTACGTGATTTTGATTAAGACAGGTAGCATATATCTAGTTAACTAGCATTTCAGTTAATTCATCGTTTGTTTAAATTGAACTATTACATCATTACTACTTTATTCCTTAATAAAACAATAACCATGTGCAGTAAGAACATAATAAACAATCACACATAAGAAACACTTCAGCACACATGAACACCATTGATTTTAGGTGGAAACCGAATGTGGGAGAAAACTAGTGCTGCTTCCATCTATGTCTTTATCTTTTATTATAAAGAAAACATCTTACAATATTGTACTCGCACGGACTCATACTAGCACACAAGAATCCACCTATAGAAGTGTTGGCTTAGGTTGGGCTAACCTAGGTTTAATATTTTATTGCGCACCAACAAAACCCTTAATCACTGGCCCTTTCGGCAACGACAAGCAAGCAGATCACAATCTCACCCAAAGTGACTATGGTTGGATACAGAAACAGGTTTATGCATCCTTGAGGGATGATGCGATGTGGTATTTTTATGTTCTTTTATATTTAACATTCATAGATTACTCCACATTCATACACTACTTTTTCACATTACATTCATCACTTAAAGCGTGTCATATACATCCATAAAAATTCATTGTACTGAAAAAATATGCAACTGTAATAAACTACTATGCTACAATAGGTAATAAGAAAATGAACACATGAAGACACAGATTTCACTGTGGTTCATCCCAATGTGGGACTATGTCCACAAGAACGGTTTCTTATAATAGAGAATTTTTACAACAAACAGTTCTTGGTCTGCGCACTCAGCTATGAACTTAGGCGTCTATGCACTCAGTCGCAAATCCTCGCCTTCTTTCCCACCACAACCCACAAAGATACAACCATTCAATACATGATGTGATTCTTCAAGATTCCTCTCCTTCTTTATCATTCATCCCTATATATAATATTACATCGAGGAATATATCATCGCAATACCATGGTCCATATACTATGTGTTAGGACCTCATATTGTCTCTTTCTGATTATACATTTTGTTATAATATCACCCTTTTCAACCTATATTTGAAAGTCCTTGTTAGTGTTTTGACTCAATTATTCCAAAGGTATGCATTGATTCTTCTCATCACTATACATTTAATTATTTAACATATAATCACGATGTCTTCATAGTTAATCTTTGAATTGATTAGTTACTGAACAATTAAAGAATAATGTGCAACCCGCGTTGCTGAAACTGCCTGGAGTTGGCGGGACTATTTTTGCAGTTGCTAAAACAGGAAGAACGGCACGCAAATCTTGAAGCTGAAACAGTTGAGATTTGCATTCCAAATTTGACAACAACATAGGAACCAGATCAATCACCGAGGAAGCTGTTACATTGGATGTAACATCATAATCGAAAGACAGTATTATTGTAACAGCATTTTGTTGATGGGAAACTGATTTCCCTATTTTTGTATAATGGGTTGAAATAGAGTTTATAATGTAAATCTTTTGTAATAGATGTCTCCTCTTTATAAAGAGGGGACATCTACATTAGAAGAGGGATGAACAGACTACAGGAAAGGCTCAGTTGAAGGGACAGGACTAGAATCTTTTCTTTATGTAACATGACATATTGATGGATGAATAAAACTCTTGTTCTGAACATCTTTTTCTAGTTCTTGTCTCCCAGGGAATCTTGTGAGAAGGATAGGGCTCACCTTCATCACAAGATTCACCCATTATATTTCTGCAGTGTGTCAAGTGTGATTTTTATTCATACCTTGTTAACAAGTACTATTTTTTGGATATTGTTTTACTTTTGCTGAGACTTTGTCCCTTTCTTAATTGATTGTTGCATTGGTCAAAGTTATTTCATGAGTGTATCACCGATGATTGAGTTTACAGAGTGAATTGGCGAGCTAGATAAACAGAGGCAGGTGCTGAAGGTTCCCACTCCGGGTATATGGTCCTGATTCTCTGTTACAGCATAGCCATTGTTTTCCTTTGCATATTTATTTCTTTTTCTTGAATTATTCTTTAAATGAAATTAAGCATTCCTTGACAGATATCTGCAATAGAGTATAATTGTTGTAACACAGAGTGGAGCTTTAGCTGTTAAAGCAAGGTGTTATTTGTTTGTACTACAAATTTTAGTGCTTTTAAGATTGAATACATATAGTACGAAGTTGCCTTTGAAATAATCAGACTTCCCTGGGTTGACAATTTATGTAGCACTTTAACCAGCAATTAAAGTGACCAACATTTTGGCGTCGTTGCCGGGGAAGGGAACCGTAGATTTTAAGAGCATTAATGATTTTCTTTTAGATGTACAGGATGCATGAGAGGACGCAAGAAAACTAATCCTACAGGTGGCAAGGGCAAAGGCAGAGGAGGAAGGAAAACTTTTATTGACGACATTATCTCGAAAGCTGAAACATCTTAGAGGATAAGCTCTTGGAAGCCACAGACTCAGCACTCTCTCCAAACGAACTACGAAACGGAGAAAGTAGTGGGACCTGAAAGGGCCGAAGAGACAATAGAACAAACTGATGAGTTAGTGGAAGACATTGAAGAACCAATAGAAGATATTGAAGTTGAGGAACGAGTTCAGAATATTGAAAGCCCAACAGAAAGCGCTGAAGACTGGGTAATTGTAACAGGGGAACAACCAATGGACGGAAACAATGAAGGACTCTTTGGTGGGGACAAAGAGAAGGAAGAGGCAAGAATTCTCTCTCCATCTTGGAATTCCCTATTGAGGACCTTCCCAGAGGGGCAACTCCTATGAAGAACATCCCACTTTCAGCCTTACCTAACTTCCATGGTTTATCATCAGAAGACACTGATGAATTTCTGTTTGAGTTTGATATATTATGTAGAAGTTATGATTATGTTACTAATCCTCAAAAGTTAAAGTTATTTCCAGCAACATTAAAAGGAAATGCACTAAGATGGTTCATGAGCCTGGCAGGACATGTGATCACAACATGGTAGTAGATGAAGGAGAATTTTCTGGCCAAATATCAAGACTATTGCCGGACAAGATAAAGAAAGGAGGAACTATTTAAGATGGTTCAGAAGGAGGATGAAAATCTAGAGGATTTCTTGGAGAGATTACAATATAATTTGCAGAGATCTGATCACCCTAAAATGGGTAAGGATATTCTTAAGACAATATTGTTGAAAGGGGTATGGGATGAATGTTTAGACATGTTGAATATGCTTGGTAAAGGGGATATATCTAAAGAATCATATGATGAGATTGTCAACCTTTTTAAGAGATGTTCAAGAGGAGCAGTAAACAGACCAAAAAGCAGGGATAGTACATATTCAAGAGTCCCAAAATCAGCCAATGGGGGAGTAACAAGAGCCGAAATAAGTAATTTACTTGAAGAATTTAAAATTGAAATGTTAAGCTCTTTTGCTTCACAAATTGATACCTTGCAGGTTAAAAGGAAGTAGGCAGATGCAGAAGCTACCTTGGCCATTTTCTACCCTAAATGCAGAGAAAAACACCCACTGAGGGAATTCCCATTGGACAAGGTACCAATTTGCACCATTTGTGAGAAGGAACATGAGACTCAACAATGCCCTTCTTTACTAGGAATAAAAGCAGCATTGCAACCAACTGAAGAAGAAGCTGTAGCAGTCTACTTGCTGACACAGAGGAGGAAATGGCAGCCCCGAGGACAAGTTACGAATTATAATATGTCATTTAATCATTGGAATAATTATCCTTCTTTTCAAGAAAATTACCCACCCTTCAATCAAATGCAATACCCACCCTTTAATCAAATGAACTTCCCACCCATGCAACAAACAAACCCTCCCTTTATGGATCCAATAGTGTGGAATACCTGGTCTCTACAACAATCTTATTTTAATCATTGGAACCCAGGCTAGACAGCTCAGCAAATCCCATTTCCAAACCAATTCCCTCAGTATCAGCAATCTCTCTCTATGCCATCAAATGCTCCACCAAATAACCAGAAAATGAGACCCCAGCTACCTATACAACTGAACCCCAATCCTA
The DNA here is from genome assembly GCA_000404065.3 of Pinus taeda. Classification (NCBI taxonomy): domain Eukaryota; kingdom Viridiplantae; phylum Streptophyta; class Pinopsida; order Pinales; family Pinaceae; genus Pinus; species Pinus taeda. The sequence goes on along the minus strand of APFE030805681.1, from coordinate 456,789 downwards.
ATAATAATAATAATAATAATAATAAAGTTGTGCAAGTCATCGATATTCAGAACCAACCTATTCTCCCTATGCAATGTAATGACATTCGTTTGCGGTCTGGGAGAATAGTCGAGCCTATTGTTGATGATATTACTTCTTCTGACTCTGATAAAGAAGAGGCAGAAAAAGATAAATCATCCAATAAGGGTGTTAAAACAGTTGAGCCACCCTCTAATAAAACCGCTGGAACAGTAGAGCCACCATTCCCTAAGCATTTAGCTCTTACCAAGACACCTGAGCTGCTTGCTTTTAACCTTCTAGGGGAATTGCAGAATCTGTATGTTAAAATTCCACTCTTGCAAGCACGTAGAGATGTACCAATTTATGCTAGAACTGTTAGAGACATTTGCGTAAAGAAACCTGGAAGAAAAGCTAAATATCCCCTTACAATTCATGTGATGAGTGATCTAGTTGCTTTAATGACAGGAAAAACCCCTCCTCTAAAATATGGTGATCCTAGTCATCCTACAGCTACAGTACAGGTTGGAAAAACGTTTGTTTCCAAAGTTCTGGTAGACTTAGGTGCTGCCATAAATATTATGACCCTTGAAACTGTACAGTTATTACAGCTGAAGAATTTAATTAGAGAGACGCCAACTATCCTAGAGCTAGCTGATTGTTCAACCATCAAACTAGAAGGGGTTATTGAAGACCTAATCATTTCAGTTGAATCTTGGAACTACCCAGCTGACTTTGTTGTGTTACAAACTAAAACAAAGTTGGGGGGGCATCCACTGATTTTAGGGAGACCCTGACTGGCTACAGTTGATGCCTTCATCTGTTGTAGATCAGGCTCAATGACAATTTCTAATGGATGTGAAACTAATCAGCTCACTCTCTACCCTCATGCTACACCCATGATTAACAATGATAATCTTGTATGGTTAGACTATGATGATGAGGATACTCAACCCATTTTGACTATTGGACAAGCCTTAACTTTTAAAGACACCACCGACGATGAATTAATTAGTAACTTTATTTCTGAACCCTCCTCGGTTACCTCTGAAACATATGATCAATTAACTGCAATTTTGGAACCTGAATCACAGCAAAACCTTAAATCTGAAAATTTATCTCAAACATCAACTGATATCTCCTCTAAGAATATAACAGTAGAAATTGAGCCTGGCAAAACATTGAATATAAACCACAACTTGACAGATGCTGAAACACAATAGTTAATGAAGTTACTTCGTGAAAATAAGGAAGCATTCGCATGGGACTACACAGATATGAAAGGGATCTCTCCTGAATTATGTACTCATCATATCTATATCAAGGAGGGGTCTCGACCAGTATGTCAACCCCAGCAACGAATGAACGCCAATATAAGGGAAATTGTTAAAGAAGAACTTCAAAAATTGCTTAATGCAGGGTTCATATACCCGATATCTGACAGTGAATAGGTTTCTCCATTAGTAATAGTACCTAAGAAAAACGGGAAATGGAGAGTGTGTGTGGATTATAGAGCTCTAAACAAAGCTACTCAAAATGATCATTTCCCCTTACCATTTATTGATCAGGTGCTAAACAGTTTCTCAGGAAAGAGATTCTTTTCCTTTTTAGATGGTTTTAATGGATATAACTAGATCAAAATTGCCCCCCAAGACCACGATAAGACCACTTTTACTAGTCCATGGGGAAATTTTGCCTATAGAGTTCTTCCATTTGGACTATGTAATGCTCCAGCAACATTTCAACGAGCGGTGATAGGAATTTTTTCTGATATGCTTAATGACTCCTTGGAGATATTTATGGATGACTTTACTCCTTATGGTGCGACTTTTGAAGATGCATTAAAAAACCTTGAGAAAGTGCTTAAACGTTGTATAGAAGCCCATCTTGCCTTAAGTACTGAAAAATGTCATATGATGATGAATGAAGGAATTGTATTGGGACACTTCATTTCATTCCTAGGGATTCAAGTTGATCCATATAAAGTGCAAGTAATGCAGACTCTTCCTATCCCCAAAACACAAACTGATGTAAGAAGTTTTCTAAGACATGTGGGATATTACAGAAGGTTCATCAATTTTTTTCTAAAATAGCGTCTCCTTTGTTTGTGTTACTGACAAAAAATGTTGAATTCAAGTGGACTGATGATTGCCAAAAAGCATTTGATGAACTTAAGCATCAGTTGTCTACAACTCTTATTTTAAGAGGACCTGATTGGGCACTTCCCTTTCATATATCCTCTGATGCTTCAGATACGGCAATTGGAGCTGTCTTGGGTCAAGAAGAAAACAATCTTCCTTATGCTATTTATTTTATTAGTAAGAATATGACCCCTGCTGAACTTAATTACACAGCTACCAAAAAGGAATTTTTAGCAGTCATTTATGCTATATATAAGTTTTGACATTATATTACTGGTTACCCTACTTTTGCTCATACTGATCACTCGGCCATTGAGTATTTAATGAATAAATCTGTTACAAATTCTCGAGTTACCAGATGGTTATTATTACTACAAGAATTTGATATTACAATTGTAGATCGACTAGGTAAAGAAAATATAGTTGTTGATTTCCTTTCTTGGATAAAAACTAATGATAATACTCCAATAGATGATTCCTTTCCTGATGAATACTTATTTGCAGTATCTGCTCACTCACCTTGGTATGCAGACATTGCCAATTATTTAGTTGCAGGGAAGCTACCATCACACCTGTCACACAGAGAAAAAAGAAAAATCATTCAACAAAGTGCTCGGTACAGCTACATAAGTGGGTGTATTTTTCACACTGGACTGGACAAGGAAATTCAGAGATGCATTAGAGAAGATGAGGTTTATGATATATTGAAGGCTTGTCATGATGGCCCTTGTGGATGGAATTTTGCTGATAAGAGAGCAACACATAAAGTTCTCAGAATGGGTTACTATTGGCCCTCACTTTTTAAGGATGCAAAGAAATATGTTAGGGCCTATGATAGCTGTCAGAGAATGGGCCAACCTAATCATAGAGATGAAATGCCACTGAACCCCCAGGTAATACTTGAACCCTTTGAAATATGGGCTCTAGATTCTATAGGACCCATCAACCCTCCATCCAATCAAAGAGTTTACATATTGGTTTGCACGGATTATATGACTAAATGGGTGGAAGCTAAGGAACTCATTAGAGCTAATGAAGAATCTGTTTTAACTTTTCTATTTGAAGAGATCTTTGTTTGGTTTGGAGTGCCTAGAGAACTAGTCACAGATGGAGGACCTCCTTTCAACTCCCATGGCTTTAAAGATACACTTTAGAAATATCATATTAATCATAAAATGACTACACCTTATCACCCCCAAGCTAATGGGCAGGTGGAAAGTACAAATAAAGTCATAGAAGCCATTTTAACAAAAACAGTAAAGGAGAATAGAAGGGACTAGTTTCAAAGGTTGCTTGAAGCATTATGGGCTTATAGAACTACGTGGAGGAATACTACGGGTTTTTCACCTTATGAATTAGTTTACGGTAAAAGTGTTGTTTTTCCTGTGGAATTTGAAATTAAAACCTTAAGAATTGCTTTGGCTGTTAACCTTGACTTGACTAATGCACAGACAGCTAGGTTGCAACAGCTTCAAGAATTGGATGAAAAGAGGTTGGATGACATCCATCAAACAACTATGATACAACAGCAAAGAACCAGGTGGCATGATAAAACCATTAAGCACAAGCAGTTCCGAAAAGGTAATTGGGCTCTATTGTATGACTCCCGTTTTGAAAATTTTAAAGGAAAATTAAGAACAAGGTGGCTAGGACCTTATGAAGTAGATATTGTTTTTCCAAATGGAACAGTCAGGATCCTAACAATTGATGATTCTAGAACACCATTATTAGTGAATGGGTTTCGGCTTTGTTTGTACCAGCAACCTATTTTTAAAGAGGATTTCAAGGCCACTTGCATTGCAGATACACATTATGTCTTTTTGGGGGAGTCTGCTACCCCTCATTACACCTAGTTTTTCTATTATATATTTCTATTAGATTAGATTTCTTAACTAATCATCCGTGTCAAGGGTTGCCATGTTACAATTCATTTTTTTTGTAGATTTTAGATTCGGAGGCTGGCTGAAAAGAACAATTCCATTGCAACAAGGATCAAGTTTCGGCTTAGGAAACATTGCCATTTCACTTCAAGTCATAATCCATTCCCTCACACTACCCTTCAGCAACATTTTCCTATTTTTCCTTAAACAGCAAAATTTTTCCTGTTGCTGAACACCATTTTTCCCGTTGCTGAAACACCATTATTCCCGTTGCTAAAACACCAACTTTTCCCCATTTTTGTCGTTGCTGAAACACCAATCTCTCCATTAATGAAACACTAACCTTTTCCATCTTTTCCCTAAGAAGCATCAATTTTCCCATTTTCCCCGAGATTGAGGCATCAATTTCTCTCAAAAACGACTAATACATATCACTTTTCATTGAGAGAATCAACCATTCATCCTGATAATTGTGTTCCTTCACTATTACCTCCTGTGAATAGAGAAAGCCTTTCATATAAATACCCTCATATCTTACAACCCCTTTTCGTAACCATTGGTGATCTATTAACGACGAGATTATATTTTCCGCACAACAATCAAAGGTAAAACGTGAGGTATGCGTGTTTATGTGTAAATATTAAATTGTAGTTAATGAGAAGATTCCAATATGATTACCCAAATTTTCGTACATTCAAACTTATCATTTTAGCTGCAGTTGGGGGGGGAATACCAAAATATTGCAATCATTCTATGATATGTCAATCACTGTCGTTTTTTATCACGATCGCGTCTCGTCACCCCATGTCTGTCTTATTATGTCATAACCTCATTTGCAATATCTTACTCTGTTTCAGCTGCGGTAACTCGGCTCTATACTGTGCATTTTACTGAACTAGTAACTATGGGAGGTAACGCTGTTCGACATGAACCTAGCTCAACGGCTCTATTGGAACTACACCGGGAAGCATATCATTTTTTTCTGCAAGCAGGCTGGCTGGATTATTTCCAAAGACTCCAGGGATTTGACTCTTAACAAATCCTCGAATTCGCACGAAATTTAAAGGAATGATACTCTACGGTTCAAGGAGTGCGAATTCCAATAACAGAGGAGGATATAGTGCAGGTTTCAGGATTACCAATCGATGGCATTCGTTGGTTTAGTCGTAAACACCTCATTCTGAACACACAGCAAGATTTTCTTCTACCAGGAGAGCGGATCGAACCTAAAGGCAGGGGTGTTGCACTTCATTCATTACCACCTCCATGGCTGAAGGTCACAGAGTTTATCAAGCACTACTTCACCTGCAAAGGACGTTACCAGGTAGTGTACTAGCATAACTTTGTGTTGTTGAATCATTTAAGACATGGTTGTTTATTAAATATGCCATACTATCTGCTTGGGTGTCTAAAGAATATGTCACATTATTCTTTGAATGCAAAGCACCCACTCCTCTCCCTCACTCACCATCGCTTGGTTCAGCTCCTAATCCATAGGGGCTTTGCCCTGTAGAATCCTCCTCCCCTTAACAACCCACCCCAGGAAGCTGCTGAAATCCCTCAACCGGTAGCAGAAAATCTCCAGGGAGCTGCTAAAATTCCACAACCAACAGCCGAACACCCTCAGGAAACTGCCGAAATTTCTCAACCAGCAGCCGAAACACCCCAATTGGACGCTAAAAACCCTCAACAGACCCCTGAAATCTCTCAGCAAATTGAAAATCCTTCTGTACAACAGCCTCGGAGTATCTTGGAATCCTCAGAAATTTTACCACCTGTAGCAGACAATCTAATTGACCTCTCCTCTGGATCTACCCCATCCCTTAATTTAGCTGAATCATCCACTCCCATTGTCCATATCCCCAGTGATAATTCAGATGATAATATTCTCATTATTAAGCTCAATAGGAAAAGACAAGAAAAGGCTGCACCCCCACAAAAGAGAAGAACGACGGCTTCAATTAAAGAAGCTACTATTACTGATAATCCCCCTAACCTAAGAAAAAATGTTCGTAAGAGAAAAACCATTGTGTTGCCCGCCTTCCTGCCTCAAAGACGAACGAGGGCCTCCTCCAAAACAGCAACCGATACCATCATCCCAGATTCCCCGCCCATTATCTTAAAATCCCATACCCCACCACACTCCCAAGTCCCTGAATCTTTACCTTCCTCACCCTCGGGTACCGAAATGCAAGTTGCTAAGGAATTTGTGACTTCATTCCTTTCAAAAGATGCAGCTTCCCCACAAGGGCTAGTTGTTGATCTATCAAAAGTAGAAACCCAAGACGATGTACAGCATGTAGCTACTCAACAAGAACTAGCTACTTACCTAATAGGTGTTACACAAGAGCCACCTGTTGAGGAACAAAAGATAGACGACCTAGATCTAGCTGCTCCACAAGAACTAGCTACTGATTCAACAGGTGTGACATAAGAACCACCTGTCAAGGAACAAAAGATAGACGACCTAGAGGTAGCTCTTACACAAGAACCAACTACTAGTCCAGCAGGTGTTACACAAGAACCACTTGCTGACGATCATGAACAGGAAACAAACTAAGACATAGCTCCTACTGACTTAGCAGTTGACACACAAGAACCACCTGCTAAGGATGCAAATGATGAGGCTGCCACCAAAAAATGATCCTCTCATCCAGAGACTACAACTACTATAGAAGGCCTTGTCACTTTAGCCTCCCTTCAACAAGAAAATGAGTTTTTAAAATCTGAGAGTGAGGTTTATAAGCACGAGGTAATGATGGCAAGGGAAGCTTATGAAAGAGAATTCAATCTGTATACTTTAGCTCATGTAGTAGCTGCAGCCGAGAAAAGTGCAGAAAAGGATCGATATAATGAATACATGTGCAACGAATGTGGTGATCTCTATTCTTGAGCTGGTTATAAGATAATTGAAGTCCCATTACCTGGATCCACTCCTACAATTACTCTTGTCATAGTTAAAAAGGAACGCCCTGCTATTACACAAGAACCAGAAGGGCCTTCAAAGACCTTTGGAGAAGAAATGAAACCACAAGTACCCCGGCCTACCCCAGCTGTTAAAGCTGAAAAACCAGCACCAAAGTCTTCGAAGACTATGTTTACTCAGATAGAACCTCAGTGTGCAAGGACTGTCTTCACTCAAACCTCAAGTTTTCAAGAACTGAGGGATACATGGAAGAAAGAGTATGCCCTGTCACAAGGAAAGACATTACAGGAACATAAATCATTATGGTTGAATCATGTATATAGAAATTGGGAAGTCCTGGAACACTCTCGTGCACAGCATAAGGAAAATAAGGAATTGAAAACTAGATTATCTCTTGTCTTTGAGTTAGTTCAAAGATTATTGGCCACCAGAAAACCATCCTTTAACTATTCTGTGTTTTTAAGAGAATTATTAGCATTCCTTCAAGTGAAAGCGATCAGAGATGGACGACCCCACGATGTGTCTACATCTCAGCAGTTTATTCAGACTTTTGCAGAAGCATCAATTAGCGAACAGAATTTGTTATGTGAACTCTATCTTCATAATGAGGCCATGCTTGAAGATAGGAAGCTTAATTGATTCCTCTATTTGGTGACATTTAGATTAGAGCCTTCGTTTCTTTCCTGGCCAACCAGCTTACCTGGAAAAATGCTTTCATGTTAGCAACACACAAATGAAGAGAACTGCCTTCTTCAGATCCAAGCCAAGCCTCAGAATGCCATTGTTTTTATTGCTCAACATCGACGGGTTTTACAAGAGCCAGGAATGACTGAGCATATCAGAAAACTACAGGCAACAGTATTAAAGGACTGCCAACATTATGTTAATACTAAGGGAACTTTGGCCATACAAGCAAACAATCTATTCTGGGAACATTTCCCTAAGGAGAGAAGGGAATACCATCCCTTTAACCCACTTAACCTTCAGGCAGCAATTTCACGAATACCTAACTATGTTAAATGTATTCAAAAGTGTGCCAAGAATTGGTTGGGTTATCATTTTCACTTCTCTCTTCTTTGGCTCCCAGCACAGCAATACAAAGCTGACTTCAGGTTACCCAAAAAGGAGGAGCTTGCAGCATGGCAAAAAGTTCAGAATGCCCAGGGTTTCAGAGACATGGTTGACAACACCTTTTATACTTACTGTATAAGCAATTTGCATTGTACATCCCAGTACTCCGACTCAGACTCGGAGTAAAAGTTGCATGGGGACATGCAACACTTTCAGTTGGGGGGGATGTTAGGACCTCATATTGTCTCTTTCTAACTATACATTTTGTTATAATATCACCCTTTTCAACCTATATTTGAAAGTCCTTGTTAGTGTTTTGACTCAATTATTCCAAAGATATGCACTAATTCTTCTCATCACTATACGTTTAATTATTTAACATATAATCACGCTATATTCATAGTTAATCATTGAATTGATTAGTTGCTGAACAATTAAAGAATGATGTGCAGCACGCGTTGCTGAAACTGCCTAGATTTGGCGGGACTATTTTTGCAATTGCTGAAATAGCTAGAACGACATGCAAATCTCAAAGCTGAAACAGTTGAGATCTGCGTTCCAAATTTGACAGCAACAGAGGAACCAGATCGATCACCGAGGAAGCTATTACATTGGATGTAACGTCTATAATCTAAAGACAGTATTATTGTAACATCATTTTGTTGATGGGAAACTGAATTCCCTATTTTTATATAATGGGTTGAAATAGAGTTTATAATGTATATCGTTTGTAATAGATGTCTCCTCTTTATAAGGAGGAGACATCTACATTAGAAGAGGGATGAATAGACTACAGGAAAGGCTCAGTTGAAGGGACAGGACTAGAATCTTTTATTTATGTAACATGACATATTGATGGATGAATAAAACTCTTGTTCTAAACATCTTTTTCTAGTTCTCGTCTCTTGGGGAATCTTGTGAGAAGGATAGGACCCACCTTCATCACAAGATTCACCCATTATATTTCTGCAGTGTGTCAAGTGTGATTTTTATTCATACCTTGTTAACAAGTACTATTTTCTGGATATTGTTTTACTTTTGCTGAAACTCTATCCCTTTCTTAATCGATTGTTGCATTGGTCAAAGTTATTTCATGAGTGTATCACCGGTGATTGAGTTTACAAAGTGAATTGGAGAGCTAGATAAACAAAGGCAGGTGCTGAAGGTTCCCGCTCCCTGGATAGGGTCCTGATTCTCTGTTACAACATAGCCATTGTTTTCCTTTGCAGATTTATTTCTTTTTCTTGAATTATTATTTAAATGAAATTAAGCATTCCTTGATAGATATCTGCAATAGAGTATAATTGTTGTAACACAGAGTGGAGCTTCATTTGTTAAAGCAAGGTGTGATTTGTTTGTACTACAACTTTTAGTTCTTTTAAGATTGAGTACATATAGTACGTAGTTGCCTTTGAAATAATCAGACTTTCCTGGGTTGACAATTTATGTAGCACTTTAACCAGCAATTAAAGTGACCAACACTATGGACTCCCCTAATACAAGTTATTATGGTAAAAAAACCATTTATAATTTACAACATTACATACTTTTAACAAAAAGGAGGGGCTTCGACCCACCCCTAAGCCCATACACCTCTCAATATATCTACTACGCAGTCCACTTTGGCGCTTCGCTCCTCCACTACGTGGTTAACTTCGCACTCCCATCCACAAAATATGGAGTCTTCATCAAAATCTACACCAACTTAGGTTGCACCCAACAGGCCCCCAACACTCACATGTGACTCATCCTGTGTCACTCAACTGATTTTCCTCTATTTGTTTTTGCGATTTTTTGTAGGCTTGGTTGAAATATTGCAGAGTTTATTTCACCTGCTTGTCCTCACTGTGTGCTTCCTCCAATAGTGTCTCTATCACATGTTCTAAATCCTTCTGTCCTAACATCATTTCCCTTTATCGAAGCTCTTGAAGCTTCTCATCCACTGCCTGTGATAATTGGGCCTCATCCTACCAAGTCGGAGCCATCTGTATCAAAATTTGATCCTCCTTTATTTCCTCAATTTTCTTCTTTAGGGACTTACTCTCATTGACTTTCATGAGCCTCTACAAGATTGGTAAGCACTTTGTAGATTCTTGAATCTCTTCTAACTGATACTGTTTTTGCTGCATTTCTTCCAGTAGTTTCTGTACATTTTGATATTCCTGCAGTGAAGTCCAAATTTACAAACTTTCATCTAACAATTTCCCACAATCTACCAATGTTGTGGAGATGTTGGTCATTACAATCTTTAGGTTAGCGTCCCTCTAATCACATACTTCGGATGGCGTAGTTTTATCGGGAAAACTAGTGTCCATTCAGAGCTGCTAGTCCCACTAAGACGGGTGGCTATCTTAGAAACAAACAAACTAAAGTCACTTGTGTTTTCCTTTATGAGAAATAGATGATAGAGAAGCAGAGAGTACCAACCTCAGTCTTTTTCTTGGCTCCTTTATTGTTTCCTCTCCCCTTTGACAGATCTTTGCTGCTCATTCCTTACTTGTCCTGCTTCAAATAACACCTGTAGAGTCAAAGTAGCATAATACCATCAAAGCATAGAGATCTGTAACCATAAACAATATAGGATCAGATATATATTAACCATACAAATGCATATATCAATACAAGATTAAGAGATATACAAGGATATGGAGGAAAACTCAAATAGCTTTATTGATAGAAGTAGTAGAAGAGAGGATTACAACCTGTTGATCTGACCCAACGCCATCCTCCCAGCATGAAAGCCCTTCTTCACCTCATGAAAAGCTAGATCACCCAACACTATGATGTTCCAGAGAGAAACCAACAGCACTTCCTTACAAGATACAAAATTCCAACCTCTGGATCTCTAGGATGAGGGATCCATATATAGATGTTTGTAGGTGGGTGAGTCAGTTTCTAGGTTTTTGATTAGTGTCATTTCTCTGATAGCTCTTGGTTCCACTTGGAGATTTCATGATCTCTTACTCATCCCTGGGCGAATTCAGAGAGGCAAGTGTCAAATGAGCAGTTTCTAGAAGATTCTCTGGGTTTCCACCTAGCCAATTGCCTCAGCCATTTGTCTGCTCTGGCTCATTGCACCCTACAGAAGGGATTTTCAATATGCATCGCGCTTTCTACATGTAGTAGGTGAGATGCATCGCACCCTTAGCACTGAGCAGTCTGTATGGTCTAGTTTTGACCAGTTCTGAGTAGTTTTTCAAGGAGAACTTCTAGGAGATGATGTAATCAGCTGACCTTGTTCCTCTAGGGTGTGTAAAAACACTTTTAGGGGCTTAGAATCCCTTGGTTTATGGACATATGAGATTGGGGTTACAGTGCCCAAATATTTCTATAACAGTTTCCCCCTAAAGCATGAGGTCGTAAATATTTTGATGTTGGGTGAAATGCTTTATCATGAGGATCCAAGGTTTTACGAACTGAAAGGTGACCTGTAATAATATACAATACAATATATTATCTTCATAATATTTTCATGATCTACCTAAAGCAGGCATTCCCATGCTCAGCTTTATAAATTCATTTTCATGTACATTGGACAGACAACTATCTGTATGGTAGACTGATGATTTTGGTAGAGCCATCATCCCTTAGCTTGTATGATTATCTGTGCAGCTATGATGTACATTTGATGTCTTTAATTTCCTGAATATATCACGGCCCGGATGGATGAAACTAGATCTAGGGTCTTCAAACTCGTTCAATCTTTGCCCGAAGTACAAGTTGATCCATGTGAAAGGATGTTCTCAGACGTTGAACATGGAAAGACATCACGTGATTACCAGCCAATGATGTAAGTTGTTGACGAGCACAAGAGGAATCACCGATAATGATGATCACCCTCAAGCTACGGCAATAAAATTCATGTGGTGTGAATACATTAGTCGATGTTGAACACCACGCAAAATCTTCTGGTCGAAGGCCAATGATGTAAACCTGTCATCAGAAGTGAGCAACTTGCCATTGAGGTATGCAAGCTTCAAAGTACTGAAAGGGTTATTCTTAAGTCAACTTCTTAGATAATGAGCTGATGTCGAGAAGAAGTGACCCGTCGTAGGAGGGCCTTAATGAATCCCACATCTACGACATGAAATGGAGCAAATGATTTTGTGGAGGTGAAAACGATATGATGATACAAGGTTTAGGGTGGTGGTCATGAAAGAATGAAGTGTGAAGGTATTGCAGCGGATGAGATGTAAGCTGGGTTGGTGGATCCTCTGAGCAACTTCTCTTGAACATATCAGTGACACTAAGATGGATTGGTAGTGTTAACCCAAAAAATGGATGGTACAAAGGACCAATGGTGATATGACCAGTGAAAGGAATAACCCAGCCCAACTCAATCATGGTGATGGAGTGAAAGTGTCATGTTCAAGAGCAACTTGCTACCAATAAAATTTCTTCAAGTTTTCTTCCCAATTTTTTCCCAGTCATTGCTGACTAGTACCTCTTTATTTTTGTCAAGCTTGAGGAGGATAACATATGCTTGTTCTATAATTTTCCCTTTGGGCAAACCTGTCGCTATGTTTTAATGAGCCTAGCGACAGTGAAACTCACTCTTGTCTGAATGGACAAGTTTGTCGCTATTGTTTTAACAAGTTTAACGACAAAGATAACTCAGTCCTTTTCAATTTTAGAGAGTCTAAAAAGAGACAGAAAGGAAACTCTAGTAATCCTTTTTCATAGCATAATCCCTTAAGTTCGAAAAGGTATAAAATAATACGAAAGGGATGACTTTTCAATAGTTTTAACAAGCCGAACAAGAAAAGTGCTCAATATTTTTGTGTAATGATCCCTCAGGTCCAAAAAGATTAAAATCTAGAGGAGGGATAGCACTTACAATCACTTTAATGAGCTGGAGAGGCCAATTTCTTGGCAATATTTTCATATTTTATGAGTCAGATGAAAAGAGCGTAAAGGAGACTCGTATTTTGAGGAACGAGTGATGTTTTCGGATAGCAGCTGATTCCAGGTAAGGGTTGGAACTTTTCAATCACGGTAGTGTAAAGAAGATGGCTAATAGAATCACTCGTCGCAACTGTTCCTCAAAAGAGGTAAAAAATCAAATGGAGGTGTATGATCGGTTAGAAAGAGTGGAGGTGATGATAAGAAAATGACCAAGGCTCAAAATCTAATGATTATGCAATCGCAATGGTTATTTACAGAAGAATGGGTTCATTTTTTAATGAGCTTAAACTATGGGGAAGCATATGCTCATTGCTAGGTTTATTTTTTAACAAGCTTGAACTTCACATAAAACTACTCATGGTAGTCATATAATAAGGATGTCTCATTGATAGGTTTATTTTTTAGGGAGCTTGCCCCATTCGAAACTTTGCTCCGAAGCCTTTCATTATGCAAGCTAGGAATGACCAACCTACAAGTTTAAAGGGTTAAGAACCTACAAACTAAGAAAATAAATGGTCGCTTTTCACTTGCATGTAAAAGGTTTGCATGCCCCTAGGTATAGAGAAGTAGATTTCCAGGTTACCATACAGAAGTTCTTACATCCACAAGATGGTTCCACCTACGTAGCAGACAAAAACACTCCCTTGGCTTAGTCCATTGAAATGGACGAAGGTGATTCAAGTTCCAATCACCTAACCTTGAAGAGGGAATCCTATTCCAGTATAATCCCATTTTCCTAAATGGATGGTCGTGTCATAATAGTCATATATCCTCCGTGGAAACCTACCCTATACCTAAAGTTTTCGTGCCAAGGCAAACCAAGGTGTATGCCCCCTGGGTTTAACTACATTCACCGAATCACTCGCGTTCATCAGGTGGATCAACTGGACATTGATGAGACATTCCTTGTGCAAAAAGACTAGTTAGGGATGGAACTTGACTATTATCTATGTGTGAACCGAGGAATGAAAGTTGGTTTACGAGCTGGACCACTCTGCCTTCATGTGGAAAACACATCACTTGAAAGAATGAGGAAATAATAGCTCCCATGCTATAAATGTAGTCACGCCCAAGGAGTAGATTGTAATCTAAAGGTCCTTGGACTACCATCACGTTCAGATAAATGGTTTTCCTTCTCAAAGTTATAAGAAAACTTGAAAGGATCCCTAACGGTCCACTAGTTCCTTTGTTGAAGCTTGTTAGATTTCAAATCTCAGGCAGAAGTGATGGCAAACCAAGCCCTTTCCAAGCAGTTGAGGAAAGGATACTCACAGAAGCCCCTTCATCTATGATAGTACGAACCATGACCATTCTATAAGCTTGCACTATGATTCGGAATGGTACATTAGATGGTAGACGGGTTCTGCCTAGTAGATTCCAATCGAAAGAAACAACTAGGTTGCTTGGAGGAGGGACCGAATAAACAGTGGGGTAAACCTCTGATGAACTTCCTTCCTGTGGTAAAGGAACGAGTGGATTGCCCCCATGTTCGTTAGATTTCGTGTTGATGAAAAGAATTTGAATGGTGTCATTCTCATTCTTTTTGGTGACTGTATCATCTGAAGGTAGACCTTCTGAAGACAAGACTAGGTTGACTACCATCTCAACCTATTGACTTTGGTGTGCACTCGAGAAGCTGCTGGAAGTTCCAAGTTGTATGCCATAGTACCAATCTTTTGCAACACCTTGTACGTACCATAATACTTTGGTGATAATTTATTATCCTTAGCTTGCTTGAGGGACATTTGTTTATATGGTTGTAGCCGTTGGAATACCCAATCACCTACATCAAAACTTATTTCACTACGATGCTGATATGCCTGTTGTTTCATTCTATTCTGTGCCAACACAAGGTTATCCTTTAAGAGTTGGAGGAATTGTTGTTGATGTTCGATGTGATGTTCCACTGCTTGAACCTTAGAATTTTCTCTTAAATATGATGTGATGGATGGCGGTTGATATCCATAAAGTGCCATAAATGGGGTCATTTTTGTTGTTGTATGGAAGGAAGTGTTATACCACCATTCAGCCATAGGCAACCATTTGACCCATTGTGTATGTTTATCAGATACAAAGCAACGAAGATATCCTTCAAAACATTTGTTTACTATCTCTGTTTTCCCATCAAATTGAGGATGATAAGATGAGCTATGAGCTAACTGAGTACTAAGACAAGAAAATAATTCTGTCTAAAAATTTCCTGTGAAAATGGGATCTCTATCACTTACAATAATCTTTGGATTTCCATGTAGCTTTTGAATTTTTTCCCTAAATGCCGTAGAAACTGTACTGGCTTTAAATGGATGTGATAATGCACAAAAGTGTGCATACTTGGTAAGTCTGTCAACTACCACCATGATGACACTCTTTCCCTCAAACTTGGGTAAACCTATGATAAAATCCATTGAAACCTCCTCCCAACGTTGGCTTGGAATGGATAAAGGTTGTAATAGACCCGAGGTCTTCATTGTTTCAACTTTATTTTGTTGGCAAACCAAACATTCTACCACAAACTTTTGAATATCCAATTTAACTCCATCCCAAAAAAATTCCTTCTTAACCCTGTGGTAAGTTTTTAAAAATCTTGAGTGCCCTCCTAAGGGAGAAGTGCGCAATTCCATAAGAATCTGTTGTTTGAGTTGGGAATTCTTACAAAGGTATAAGCGATCTTTGTACCATAACGAATCATTTTGCCAGCTAAATGTATCAGATGTACTGGAATCTTGTTGTAACTTTCAAATAAGTACCTACACTTCATCATTCTTCCATTCCTCCCTTGCTTCATTTATCCAATCTGGTTGGATAATAGAAATTGTGCACAACAATGCTTCCACATCCTCATCCTTTCTTGAGAGCGCATCTACCACCACATTTTTCTTCCCTTTTTTGTAGATGATTTCAAAGTCATAACCCAACATATTTGTGACCCACTTTTGTTGCTCTTTAGAGGATATTCTTTGTTCTAAAAAGTATTTAAGGCTATCATGATCTGTTTTTACCTTGAAGTGTCTCCCCATTAGGTAGGGTAGCCATTTCTTAAGTGCATGTAGTATTACCAACATTTCCTTCTCATAAATAGCTTTGTGTAAAAACTTTCCCTTGATTGGACGGATTTCAAAAGCAATGGGTCTTTCATCTTGCATTAAAACAACACCAATTCCATTTCCTGAAGCATCACATTCCACAATAAAGGTTTTTGTGAAGTCTGGTGTAGCTAAGACTGGTGCTTGGCACATTGCCTCTTTAAGATGTTTGAAGGACTTTGTTGCTTTTGGAGTCCATGAAAATGCATCTTTCTTCGATAATGTTGTTAGAGGTGCTGCTATTCTCCCATAATTTTTAACAAACTTGCGATGATAACCTATCAACCCAAGAAATCCTTGCAGATGCTTTATGGATGTAGGAATTTTCCATTCCTTAATGACCTTAATTTTTCTAGGGTCTACCTTAACTCCTTCATGAGATACAATATGACCCAAATATTCCACCTCTTGTACTCCAAAGAAACATTTGGATCTTTTTGCATATAATTATTTTTCCTCCAATAGTTGTAGCACCTGTCAACATGTTCAACATGATCCTTCCAAGACTTGCTGTAGATTAGTATATCATCAAAGAATACTAACACAAATTTTCTAAGGAATGGTTTGAAAATTGAATTCATCAAACCTTGAAATGTTGAGGGTGCATTGGTAAGGCAAAAGGCATGACCAAAAATTCATAATGACCCTCATGAGTTCTAAATGCTGTTTTCGGAATGTCTTCAGTCTTCATTCTGATTTGATGATATCTTGAACAAAGATCCAACTTGGTGAAGTAAATTTGATCCATGCAATTCATCCAGTAATTCATCACTGACAGGAATGGAAATTATCTTTAATAAGTAGCTTGTTGAGCCTCTCTATAATCTGGGACCATTTGCACCATGATCCATCCTTCTTGTGCACCAATACTACTGGAGCAGAGAAAGAACTTTGACTCAGTTGAATTATACCAGCCTCTAGCATTTCTGCAACCATACGTTCAATTTCACTCTTTTGGGCATAGGATATCTGTACGGCCTGATGTTTGGAGGAACACTTCCTGGAATCAGATGAATAGCATGATCATGATCACGAATAGGTGGGAGACCTTTGGGAGTCTCAAATACCTTGGAATGATTGTCCAAGACTATTTGGAGATCTGGAGAATAGATGATTCCAATGTGGAAACGTCTAGCGAACATAATTGTGCAATTACACCTTTTCGTTCCTTTTTTAGAAGCTT
>APFE030805681.1:344916-436759 GCA_000404065.3 Pinus taeda | reverse complement strand
GGGGCACAGTAATAACAATATGGGGACAATATGGGCACAAAAATATTAATAAGGGATACAACTACAATAGTAATGGGGTAATCACTAGTATTATAGGGACCTAACATGATCTTAAGCTTGCACCTAGGTACCTTGCTACACAAGAACAAGCAGTCACACACTTTGAAGACATGTTTAGATTGCTAGGAGTTGATAGCATGCAAGCTTGCCAAAGGATGTGGAACACCTTGCCTCATAGCCTAAAAATCATAGAATTCCATTATCCTCGGAGAATGAGAGAGGAACTAAATAGAACACCCATGTATAGCTAGGCTCTACAAAGACTCAAAGTCAATTGGATTGGCTTGAGACTCATTCCACCATTGCTTTTAGGAATATTGGAAGGGAAGAGAGAAGAAGAAGAAAGAAAGCAGTGGGAAGAAATAGAAAGGAAGGCAGGATTTCATTCATAGGAAGAGGAAACTACGGCAAAAGCGTGGGATGTCATGGAGGCCACCAGAGCAATGAAGGACATGGATATAGATTAAGTTTCTCAGAGGATGAAAAACACTTTCAATAGGGGGTGATGATGAGCCTCATAATTGGGTAACTATATGGACCTTAATACACCTCTAATATTACTAAAATCATATCTTCTCATAATTCCTTACATGTTTTAATTATATTTTTCTTAGTGAGGTGAGTAAAAGTATGATGTTATGTCTAGTGGTCTAATGTGCATTGATTGTAGGTTTTTGGGAGAAAATAATGGAAATTTTGGCTAATTAAGGTGCAAGAACTCGAATGAGGCAAGAAGGAAAGATTATAGGAGATGGATCTTCCTCATTAAATCCTCACTCATTCGAATATCCCTCAATCAAATCACACTAGCTCAAAGTTGCAACCAGCTGAGTCATGGAGATCATGGCTAACCGAGCCAGTGATAGTTAAGAACTAGTTCATCTTGATTTTTGGAGCCAAGCCTCCCTATTTTTAAGGAAGTTGTTGGAGACTTCAGTTGTATAAATAAGGAGGCCTAGAACCTCATTAGGATTCAAATGTTTTATGTAAGAGCACTAAGAATTTTCAAGTTAAAGGATTGTGACAAAACACTATTATGTAATTTTTTATATCATAATGAGAATGAGCATTTCCTTGATCTAGCACTAAGTTGACTCAGAGGGATGAAGCTCTTGGTTTATGGCACAACCCTAGCAGTAGATGCTCCTCTTATTGTAATTGTATTCTTAGGTTATTTTGTAGATTAATTGTTGAATTGATTTTGGCATTGTTTCATTGCAAGTAGTGGTGAATTTGATTAGTTTGCTCCCATTTTTGCATAGCTTTAGCAGTAGCTTTAGAGAGATAAAGGAATACCAAAAAAGCTAATATTAGATGGATTTGGCTTCACTCCTCCCTTCAAGGACCATGGTTTGAGGAAAAACTCCTATTCAGCCCCAAAAAGATAGAACTCCGATTTCTTACGAAATTTATGGTTTTCTACTAATTAGACCAGCATCTTTACAGTTTTCAACAATAGGTTTCAGTTTTTCTTTTTGATATCTCCAACTTTGTATTATATCTCATGGTGTTTCACAATATTTTGCAAGTATTTCCATGCATGAACTAGGCAACTAAATAATGGAATTCAGTTTTCTCATGTTGATTGGAAATCTTTCTTGTTTGACATGATCCATGGGAAAATTCCAGTGATGTATGTATTTCAAGAGTTTCAATAGTGCAATAATATCCCATGTAAATAGCCCCAGCCTAACCTCATTCATCCATGATCACCAACAGCCACTAAGTCCATCAAACAATTCATCATTCCCTAAGAACAACTCTCTAGGTTTGTTGAGCAAATCCAACCATCTCACAAACTTCGGTTTGAGCTCTAAGGAAGTCCTAGCCACTCCCTTGCCTTATTTCCTTCATCATTCACCTTTCATAAGCCTTATACCACCTTTCGAACCCCTCCTTATGCTTTCGGCCAGATCCTATAGGAGCATTAGGACATCCTATAGGTGCATTAGGACATCCTGTAGCACGACATGTAGTGGCCTGTTTTGAGGTCGATTTGAGGAAAATGCATCTAGAAAGTTAGGATAAGACCCCTATTTGCCTCCTAAGCCATCTGACCCTTCACAACCATCTCTAACCCACCTACCATACCACCAAGTAGATTTAGCATTCACATTTTCACATAAAAGGACAAAAAGGAAAAAAGAGTTATTGTGTTCATTCATATGCACAGTAGTAAAGTGTTTGATTATCTCATATTACATGCCTAGGATAGTTATTATTACACACATTTTATCTTAGAATTCTTCTAAAGAAAGATCTCTTAACAAATAGTTAGATGATTGGTGTGTTTCAACCATTTATTTTAGTCTTTCATTACTGCAGTAGACAATGTTCAATTCTCTCAATTAGGGTAAAATTCCCCTTTCTTGATTGGTAATCAAACTTCTTCTAAATCAATAGAAGGCTGGTTTTAGAATCCATAGTGGTCTATCACCAGCTCAATAGTGACAAAGAGTGGACACATTCCATCTTCTTGTGTATACAACACTATCACCTCCAAGTTTGTACGAACCCCGGGTTGATAAAGTAAAGTTAGTAGCCCCAGGAATTGCAGCATTCTTTTTGTAATACTGGTGGTCATCCTAGGAGCCTCAGAGCCCTTGTGTATCTTTTTCTTTCCTTATTTTCACTTCTTATTTACATGCATCTCTTGTTTTTATTTCTTTCCATTTATGCATTTAGTATTAATGATTTATTGTTGTAGGATTGGGTTAAATGGTTGATGTAAGTAATTTTGCAGGATCAAAAGAATCATTTCATCCTTGGAAAATATTTGGAAGCTCATAATAATTATTGACCTACTTGGATTAGTATTCTGATTCCCAAATCAAGATTTCTAGAAGCCCTTTGTGGAAACTAGCAGTAAATTTCTGCTATTTTTAGAGCATGCTAACGAGCTTCAATCAAGTTTATTCCACTTGTATTATATCACAAAAAAAAATTATTTCATAAGAAAATTCACCCCATTGCATTTTCACTTGATTATGTTAGGCATTTGATGGATTTACTAGCTCACTAGTTCTCAAATTTTAGATTTTTAGACTAGTAATTTTTTGCTATCTTTTAGCATGGGTTAACAGAAGTATTTTTGAGTGATTCCACTTGGAATGGAGACCTAAGACATCCTATTCAATAACAAAATTTGTCCCATCCAATTTGGATTTGATTTTATTGGTCATTTGATGAATTATAAATTCATATAGTAAATCTGTAACATCCTGTAGTAAAACAGGGGATCCTGAAGGAGAACTAGTACATCCTATAGGAAATCCTGTATCGTCATGTTTTGAGCCCGAATTGAGAAAAATCATCATTGAAGTTGGGTTTAGGCCTGTACTTGACCTCCATGCCATCAAGACCAGTTTAACCCACTTCCGCCATACGTGTCTCCCCTGCCAAAGAACAAGTGAGGATTAGCATTTGCATTTATAAAACAAAATATTTAAAAAGGAGTTCTTTTATATTCACACATGCAGATAGTAGCTAATACTCCCTAGATCAAACTCCATGCTTAGTTATTTTAAATCATCACATGTGATAAATAGGTTTAAATTAGGTTTATTTTACATTTAGTTCATGATCTTTATGTAATTAGAATATGTTTCTTTCCTTGTACTTTATTTCTTGCAATAGGTTAAGGTTTCCATTGCAAGCATTTCATTTTCTGCAATTAGTTTAGGATTTAGTTTCAATACATGCACTCCATTACATATTGACAACAAAGGAAGGACACATTGTATGTTGGACATATAGTGCTGATACATCCTCTTAAAGACTAGCCTCTGCCAAATCTCCCATCACTTATGTTAGGAGGCATGTCACAAGGTCAGCTCATCAAAAGGAACAGGTCTCCTACAAGAGACACAGGGAGACCTATAGGAAGTAGAGGCCATCCTATAGGAAACCCTGCCAAACCTAAAGGATGTACAGAAAAGGTACCAAGAAGGTATCATTCCACAAGAAACAAAGGAAGAAGACCAAGAACTGAGGGAACCAAGTCCACAACCCAACCTTAGCTCCTACTAAAAATTCATTGAAGGAGGTAGGGTAATCCCACAAATGTTTTCCATTCCCTTATTCTTTGAAATTGAAAGAGAGGGAAAGGACACACAGGTGAATGCAAATTTCCAAATAAAAAGGAGTGGAGGATGTAGGCCAATGGAGGAAAAATTGAAAGAGATGGGCAAAGGGTTGAGCAGCATAAGGGATAGAGAGGCAATGATGAAATCTCAGTTAGAAGCGGAGGATGCATGGTTAAGAGGATAGCTACAAGAAAGGGAAAGTCAGTTGAGAACTATGGCCATTTATCCTTGGAGGCAATCCAATGCAAGATGCCAACAAAGTCTTATGCCTTGTATCTCAAGGAGCAACGTTTACAATTCAAAATCAAGACTTTAGCACTGAGAGGCACTATTCCCTTCCAAGACTATAGACAATTCATTGATCTCTGTGATCAAAGCATCTTGGAAAATAGAGCAAACATGTCTGAGTTTTACCTACATAACTTGGCCTCGACAAATTTAAATATGTGGGACCCAAATTCATAACTAGGAGACTTGCAATTGATGGCCTTAGCATCATGGATGAATCATGAGGAGGAAAGAGCTACAGAGATGAAAAAGGTAATGAAAAGAGAAGAGACAAAACCCGTCATGATCAAAGCTCAAAAATCTAATCCAATGGTTTTCATCAACACCCACAACCTCATTGCAAATGATCCTAAGATTGCACCTAGGTACCTTGTTGCACAAGAACAAGGATTCACACATTTTTAAGACATGTTCAGATTGCTAGGAGATGACAACAAGAAAGATTGCCAAAGGAGGTGGAACACCTTTCCTCACAGCCTAAAAATTAGAGAATACCATTCCCCTTAGAGAATTAGAGAGGCACTAAATAGAACACCCATGTATAAGCAGGCTCTAAAATGACTCAAAGTCATTTGGATTAGCTTGAGACTCAGTCCACCACTACTTTTAGGAATTTTGGAAGGGAAGAGAGAAGAAGAAGAAAGAAAATAGTGGGAATAAATAGAGAGGAAAAAAGATTTTATTCACAAGAAGAGGAAAGTGCAGTAGAAGCATGGGATGTCAGGGATGCCACCAGAGCAATGAAGGACATGGATATAGATTAAGTTGCTCAGAGGATGAGAAACACTTTAAGTAAGGGGGTGAAGGTAAGCCTCATAATTGGGTAACTATATGGACCTTAATACACCTCCAACCTTACTAAAATCAGATCTTCTCATAATTCCTTACATTTTTTAATTATATTTTCCGTAGTGAGATGAGTAAAACTAAGATGTTATGTCTAGTGGTCTAATGTGCATTGATTGTAGGTTTTTAGGAGAAAATCATGGCAATTTTGGCTAATTAAGGTGCAAGAACTCGAACGAGACAAGAAGGAGAGATTATAGGAGATGGATCTTCCTCATTCGAATATCCCTCAATCAAATCACACTAGCTCAGAGTTGCAACTCACCGAGTCATGGAGATCATGGGAAGCCAAGCCAGTGATAGCTAAGAACCAGTTCATATTGAGTTTGAGAGCCAAGCCTCCCTAGATTTAAGGAAGTTGTTGGAAACTTTAGTTGTATAAATAAGGAGGCCTAGAGCCTCATTAGGATTCAGATTTTTTATGTAAGAGTACTAATCATTTTCAAGTTAAAGGATTGTGGCAAAACACTTTTATGTAATTTTTGATATGATAATGAGAACGAGCATTTCCTTGATCTAGCATTTAATTGACTCAGAGGGATGAATCTCTTTGGTTAGGGCCAAACCCTAGAAGCAGAGGTTCCTATTATTGTACTTGTATGCTTAGGTTATTTCATAAATTAATTGTTGAATTGACTTTGGCATTGTTTCATTGCAAGTAGTGGTGAATTTGATTAGTTTGCTTCCATTTTTGCATAGCTTTAGCAGTAGCTTTAGAGAGATAAATGAATACCAAAAATGTTGATAGCAGGTGGATTTGGCCTCACTCCTCCATTCAAGGACCATGGTTTGAGGAAAAACTATTATTCAGCCCCAAAAAGATAGAATTATGATTTCTTATGGAATTTAGGGTTTTCTGGTAATTAGACCAGCATCTTTTCAGTTTTCAACAATAGGTATCATTTTTTCTTTGTGATATCTCCAGCTTTGTATTAGATCTCATGGTGTTTCACAATGTTCTGCAAGTATTTTCATGCATGAACTAGGCAACTAAATAATGGATTTTGTTTTCTTATGTTGATTGTAAATCTTTCCTGTTTGACATGATCCATGGGCAAATGATAGTGATCTATGTATTGCAGGAGTTTCAATAGTGTAGGAAGATCTCATGTCAGTAGCCCCAACCTAACCTTATTCATCCATGATCACCGACAGCCACTAAGTCCATCAACCAATTCATCATTCCCTAAGAACAACTTTCCAGGTGTGTTGAGCAAATCCAACCATCTCACAAACTTTGGTTTGAGCTTTGAGGAAGTCCTAGCCGCTCCCTTTCATTATTTCTTCCATCATTCACCTTCCCTGTGCATTATACCACCTTCGAAACCCCTCCTTATGCTTTCGGCCGGATCTTGTAGGAATACAGGGGATCCTGTAGGAGCATTAGGACATCTTGTAGGTGCATTAGGACATCCTATAGGATGACCTGTAGTGGCCTGTTTTGAGGCCGATTTGAGGAAAATGCATTTAGAAATTTAGGAGATGACCCTTGGTTGCCTCCTAATCCATCTGACCCTTCACAACAATCTCTAACCCCCCTGCCATACCACCAAGAAGATTTAGCATTCACATTTTCACAAAAAAGGAAAAATGAGTTATTGTGTTCATTCATATGCACGACAATAAAGTGTTTGATTATTTGAGATTCCATGCCTAGGATAGTTAGGATTTCACACATGTTAGATTAGAATTCTTCTAAAGCAAGACCCCTTAAAAAATAGTTATATTAGTGGTGTGTTTAAAGCATTTATTTCAGTCTTTCATTACTACATTAGACAATTTTCAATTCTCTCAATTACGGTAAAATTCCCCTTTCTTCATTGGTAATCAAACTTCTTCTAAATCAATAGAAGGCTGGTTTGAGAAACCATAGTGGTCTATCACCAACTCAACAGTGACAAAGAGTGGACCCATTGCATCTGCTTGTGTATATAGCACTGTCACCTCCAATTTTGTACGAACCCCGGGTTGATAAAGTAAAGTTGGTAGCCCCAGGAGTTGCAGCATTCTTGCTACAATACTAGTGCTAATCACCTTATGCTACTTTCCTCAATGAAAATCACATTCTTGATGAAAAATTCTCCATTTTTTGAGAAGAATTGTGCCCTCCCAAGCCTGAGCACACTTCAAAACAACAAAGCCCACTTCAAATGCTCAATAAAAAAAAGTGCACTTCAGAACAATAAGGATCCTTTGAGTGCACTTAAAAACAATGAAGCGCACTCTGAAACAACAAAGTGCGCTTCCAAACAACGAATGATCCTTCGACTCTTAAAAAGTGCATGGTGCACTCTTGAAGCATGAAGCATTTGAGCGCATGGTGCACTCCTGAAGCTTGAAGCTTTTGGGCACATGGTACACTCATGAAGCACGAAGCCTTCCCTTAGAGCATATGGCACACTTACAAAGTACAAATCCTTAAGGCGCATAGCACATTATTGAAGCACAAAGTCTTCATCCTTCCCTTTGAGCATAGGGTCTACTCTTGAAGCCTAAATCCTTTGAGCGCATGGCACAATCTTGAAGAATGAATATTTTGAGCACACTCTTTCGACTCAAAGAAATGAGCCCTTCTACTTCCTCTTGAGCGCACAAGCGCATTGTGAAGGCTTGAATCCTAACCCATTTGTCCCTTCAGTGTGCACCCTTGCACCCTCCTTTGTTCTTTGAGTGCATAAATGCACTCTAAACAAATAAATTTTTCTCCTTCATGCTTTGACTATGTGCATTGTTCCTCTTGAGCACACTTGGAAGGCTAAAATACTAACTCCTTTGTCCCTTATGTGTGTGCCCTTGCATCCTCCTTTGTTCTTTGAGCAAATGAGTTCATATTGAACCAACGAATGATTTCCTTTCATGCTTCAGACCTACACCCTATGCCCCTGAGTTCTTTCTCTCTCTTGCTTGAGTGCACAAGCACACCTTGAAGACCTCTTGTGAGCCTTGATGATTTTGACTGCACCCTCCTAATCAAGATTTCTTATTTTAATCCTCTCATAAGCCTATCATGAGTTGATCATTCCATGAGCTAGGTAGTGATAGAATAGATGTTTTAAGACTGATTTTTCCTTTCCATGTGTTGTAGTTCACTTTACATTTGTTTATGTATTCAAAATAAAAATGCATATATATGTACATAAAAAAACGTCAAAGGAAAAAATTTTAATTTTGAATTTTACTTAATTTGTAATGGTGGATTAAGCGGTGTTGATCAAATTTTAATGTAGATTTAAGGTTAAGAAAATTATGGTGGGTCCGTATTCGCCGAAGTCAACAACGCTTAAATGTCATTTAAATTTCTAGGCGTGATGGAGAGTACAAGCAGGGCCAATCGGATGGAACAAACCTAATGGCACTACATGCTCAATGGTTAGCTCACCGAGTACCTCCACAACGAATTTTCTTGATCTCCTCTCAATGGTATAAAATAATTATAGGGGGACTCCATCGGATTTCCTTCGTATAGGAGTTTTCTCCCATAGTACGTCGGCAAATGAGTGTGTTGTTATCTATCCGTTCTATCATTGCTTCATCATCATCATCCTGTCACCATTACCTCCCCACCATATCATCAACCACGTCACCTATCACCTCATCTATCTTGTCACCACATCATCATTTGGTACACCTCATGCATTTAATTCTGTTTTCCCTCCCGTTTTTCCATTCTTTCCATAAATCCCACTATTCCTACTCATTTTATTTATCATTATTCCTTGCTCCTGATTCCATGGATCAAAATTTTACAAATCATAGCTCCAGTCAACATAACTCGTCTCTAATCAGGTATTTTCATGATATATTTTGGATACTCGCTATCAAAATGTCCAAGAAAGCCATTTTAGCAGGTTCTTCCTCTCATATTCCATTAATGGACACCAGAATGGATCTATTTGACCAATTTTCTCCATTGAATTCATAGAAATTCACCAACTTGTCCTTCTGAACCAAGCTGAGTCTCATGTATATGTTTCCACTATTAGGTCAAGTGTTTTAGCTGCAATGATTCCTCAACCCTATGTTTTCCCAGAATTCATATATTGGCTAGTTTATGCCCTCTATCCTCAAAAGTGTTTTGTCATTAAAAAATTAGGTGAAAATATTTTCCAAGTGTCTTCCCTTTTTATTCAGCAAGCATTACGTTTTCGTTCCTAATTCTTATGCTTCTTTATCAAAAGAAACCTTATCCTCTTCATTCCAGAACTTATCTGGGTCAAATTATGCTCAACTATCTTTCTTTTTAATGCTCGTTGGGAAGAATTTGACTTTGGAACCTACTCATTTCCCTTTGGATACTTTTGTTGAGGAGGTTAGACCTATTCTTCAAATTTTGGCCAAGATTTTGGGAAGAGAAGATACAACTATTATTGACAGAGCTATTATGGGAATGTTCATTTGATGATGATTCCTGAAATAGTTTTTGATATACCTACTTTCTAGGAAAAGATGGTAAATTTTCAATTAAAAAATATTTCCCTCACTGGATGTTTGATATTTCCTTCTTTAATTACTTATCTCTTCTTATATACTCATTTTGAAATATTTATGCACCTAGGATTGAATATCAAGGATCCTCACGAGAACAAACAATCAGTGATGTTTTGGACAGATGTGATAAGAAGTAATGCAAATAAAGAGAGCTCAATGTATTTCACCACTTATTGTTTATCAATTGCTTATTCAGTCATAAACAATTGTCCAAGGCCCAGTATTTCCTTAGTAAAGATGTTAAAGTTGTTGATTTGTTTTTATTTGAAGATTATTCGGAAATCAAATTATATGGAGCAGAAGTTGCCCCCTGCACGCTCCCTACATTTGTGCCTATGAGATTGTTTTCATTATAATTTTTCAAGTGGAGTTCAAATGTTGATCAAGTACATTTTTTTCTAGAAAAGACGGACCATCTATTTAAATTTCTAAGGACAGTGGAACCTTTTATTGTGAATAGTAGGAAATCTATAGGAGAAGTGTGAAAAGTTCTTGAAGATATGAATTTATAGTTGGGCGATAAATGGGAATATGACCCTCACCATACTATTTCAAATAGAAGAGTGGAAAATTCTTATGCTCCTTATGTACATGAGCCTCGACCAGATGTCAAGAAGCTGGCAAATGGAGGAAAAACCAGCTTGTCAGGAGGGATGGAGGTTGAAACTCATCATCCAAGTGAAAAGAATTTAAAAAGAGGCAGTGAAGATGTTATTGATTTGGAGGAAGAAACAAATAAAGTAACTAAAAGGATAAGCTATCTGAGAGGGGCAGTTCATCACTAACATTAGGTTTTCAATTGCAATTAGGGGAAGTTATTTTCACACCTTCTTCTCATGTTCTAGAAGAGGCTACTCAGATATTTGTTCCAATGATAAAGCAATTGTATTCTTAGATTGAGGAAAGGAACAAAAAAGTCAAAGAAAGCATGGAATCCTAATTAGAAGCTCAGTTCATCTTAGATTACCATATTAGATTTATTTTTTCCATGGACTTGGAGAGAAATCAACTAAAACTATCTTTCTCTAACCCCTTTGCTTTGACTGTGTCTTCTTCATCAGTTTTCAAGACTGTCAACTTGACAGTAAATGCTAGAGAGATCCACTTCCTCACAAAATCAATTTACACAGGCAAGCTGGAGAATTTACTTTTAGTGATTTGAACCAAACTTCCTTGGTTGCTAGTGAAGTTGAATCTTTATTAAAGAAAGTGGTTAATCAATAGAAATTAGAAAAAGAAAACTCTAGAGCTTTAACCACTCAAAATGAGGAATTAAAGAAACTTATTGTTAAAATTGGCGTCAATCAAGAGGATAGATGTGTTGTTCAAAAAATGTTGAAGGGAGCTAAAACAAAAATACAGGTGCTCAGGAAGAAATTGAAGTTCCTTCTATGGAACATACTATGGCTTCAGAAGTAGCACGAGTGGAAAACTTAAATAAAGCATTGACTAATGAAATCTTACAAAGAAATGATGATATTGCTAAGTTGAAGGAAATGAATTCTTTTTTGCGACATAAAATTGACTCTCATGTTTGTACTATCTTAGGACAAGCATATTCTGAAGACCTAGCTGACAAATTAACCAGAGTTATGACTGAGCTACAAATTTTTGAAAATCAGATGGAGAAGTTTCAAAGAGATTATGAGAGTGCCTTGAAAATTATAAAAGCCACTGAAAGGGAATTGGCTATGTCCAAGGAAAATACTGAGAGTACAAAAAATGTTTTCAGTTTGTTTCTCAAGAAATTAAGGAGCTAAAGGAGAAAGTGAAGGGAAATATGTCCTTTATTCAAGCAAGAGAAATTTTGAGGAATGATACCATTTATACTGTGAAGAATATTTGGGAATCCTTATCTATAGTTAAAGAGGATAAAATCATTATCAGAGACCTAGAAAACTTAATTATTGCTAACAAGCAAAAGTTACAGTAACGAGCTTAGTTTGCTAAGAAAATTATTGATTTCCTTAACTCAAGATCTTCATAATAGTTAAGGGAATTAGGAGTTGAAGAAATGACTGAGTATGTTTTAGAGATAAATAAAATGGTTGTGAAAAAATTATATAAGAATACAACAAAAAAGAAAAAAAAAAATTGACAGAGGTTAAAGAAGTTGTAATGAAATTCAATATTGACTTTGATAAGAGAACTAGAGTAGGTTTGCCTTCATGTTGGGAACAGTAGGGAAATTTATTACCTTGGGAGACCTATGAGACTTTACTGGTGGAGGCCAAGAGAAATGTCAGTTCTACTCATGGGAGAACAGTAGTGCTTAAGGGAGCAATGATTGTGAACTATTTACACAGGTATTTCCAACTATTATGGTTAATGAGAAACCTTTTTGTTGAAAAACCAACATACAACAGAATTACAAACTTCAGAATGTCACATACTAGGTTTGTAAATAGTCCAAGTTCAGACACAACTATGAAAAAAAGCAGGGAATGGATATCACCGATAGCAGCAAGTGCAGAAGTTGGACCTTCAACTTCACTAGAGTCCCATATTACTCAGTGAACCGATGCCACCTGTCATGCAGCTGTTTTTTTAAATATTTATGAAATAATGAATTTAACGGTTTTCTTCTTTTAAGAATGTAATTTTCGAAAGAAAAAGTAATTACAAAGTAGTTTAGGAGGTTAGAAGTTTTGGTTTTTGACAATTTCACCGTCCCTTTTTGAAATTTTGTATAAAAATTAATTCAAAGGAGAAGTGAGGGTTCCGAGTTTTGGACCTCCGAAGCATAATCTACTTGTACTCTCAATCTTCATGTGGATTTGAATAAATATTTCAAAGTGATTCCAGACACTTGTTATGTATGATATGTGTTTCTTGTTATCTTTCATCTTATGTTTTTCTTCTATAGAAGAGAGTAATGAAGTTTTTGGCCTTTAATTTTACAGTTCTGCAAAATCTTATTCTTGTGAATTAAAGTTAAAAAAAACCTTAATTATGTGCTCCTCTTTTCTATATTTCATTCCATGTTAACTACATATTTCTTCTAAAGTTGAAGACAAAATACTTTTGCATTAAGTAGCCTGTTGTTAAAGACTTTCCATTATCCTTTCTCACTACACTGCCATTAAAATTGTATTCAATATCAAAAGGCCACTTTGAAAGATTGTTTTTCCTATAGAAGACTAAGAAACATTATGTTTATAATCATAATTTCTGGGGTTCTAAAACAATGGGACAACAAACTTATTTCATCACAATTCCTAACAAATGTCTTGGGCACTCACCTCTCCTCAGCCAAAGGTTTTCTTCCAAGTTAAAACATTTTTTTGCGTCATTGTCAGGGAACAGAGACACGAAGTTATTTTTCTCTAGGTTTTTATTTGTTTTGTGAGAAAAGAAAGTACCTAGGTTGAATCTCTCACCAAGAAAACAGTCATGGCTCTGAAAAATCCTCACATGAGGTATGATACCTCACACCATAAGGCTCCTTGTTGG
Organism: Pinus taeda; assembly: GCA_000404065.3. Taxonomy (NCBI): domain Eukaryota; kingdom Viridiplantae; phylum Streptophyta; class Pinopsida; order Pinales; family Pinaceae; genus Pinus; species Pinus taeda. The sequence goes on along the minus strand of APFE030805681.1, from coordinate 423,539 downwards.
AAATACTGGGGGAGGGGGGTGAATCAGTATTCCTTTTCAATTTTTACATGTACCATTTAGATCACTTATAATTAGAACACAAAATGAACAATAAGAATAAATACTTTTATTAATCTCAATAAATCAAGTACAATATTTTTGTAGGGCTCCAACCCTAGATGAATACACCAATCTTCAATCTCCCAGGCTCCAACCTGTATTTTCCCAAGCACTGACTTGGACTTCCCAAGGCTCCAACCATGTCATTTTGAGGCACCAACCTCTAGGGCTCCAACCCTATCTCTGGTACAGGCACCAACCTGGTCCCTTGAGGACTCCTATCCTCTAGAGCTCCAACCCTATCTTCCAAGGAAAAAACCTTGTTTCTTTGAGGCTTCAACCTCTTGGTCTCTAAACCTTAGCTTTACTTCGTCAATATATGTTTGGTTATACTTCACATCTCCGAGTGTCTTCTTCAATGACCCCTGTCAATCTTCAGCTATGCCTTCACTTAGTCTCCACATCACATTATCAATGACTACCTTGTTCTTCACATGAAGGTGTCACCACTGCTCTTCATATCACCCAAACAAAATTATCCAAGGTCACCTCATGATGGCTTCAATGCATCATGGTCTCAATGATCTCCACAAATCTTCAATATGTTTCTTCAGAAAGTTCTCCAACTCTACCCTATTATGTTCTCAAGAGAAGACTTCAACAAGCTTATTTTTCCAATCCCAATAAATCAACACTTCAACCACAACAACTATGAAAACTTCGACCATGGCAACTACGATAGCTTCAACCATGGAAACCATGAAAACTACAACAACTTCAACCACAGAAACTACAACAACTTCAACCACAGAAACTACAACAACTTCAACCACGAAAACTGTTAGCCTTGCTGGTAAATGGCCCAAAAATAGATGCAAATATGCTCTTTAAAGTCTCCATAAGCCAGCAAAATCATTCCAATGAATCCAAATCTACTCTAAAAGGCTTTGAAATTTTCTTAAGGATTATTCAAAGATCAAAACCAGTGCAAGAGGAAAGCCCTTGGAAAGGCGAAAAAGCACTATTAGGAGGATAAAACACTGTAAAACCATGAAAACCCATGTATCGCAGGCTTAAACTGAGAAATGCACAACAGTCATCCGATCTAGCCGATCAACAGTCCAGATCTGATTGGTGGATCTGATCAGTGGTTGCAATCAGCGGATCTGATTGATGATCACAATCGGCATAGGAAGACAGTCGTAATCGAGGTAGACCATGTGGGCATTGCAATGGCGATCGACAATTCAACGTGGACCATTGATCAAGCGCACAGATCGAAAACCCACATTACATTGGGGTTTCGCTATCAGAGAGAGTCAATGGTGGGGCATTTACATATATATGGGTGCGACCCAATGAACCGGACCCAACAGGGTTCTAAATAATATTGCATAATATTTTAAGTCTGCAAAAGGGCCATTTTTAATGTATTTTCATGTATTTCGTTATATAACAAATACAAAGGGAACCAAGGAGCGGCATCAATGCAATAAAGCCCAGACCTAAAGGGGTTCGGGAATGAAAATATATAGAAATTCATGGTTTTCAGTGTTTTTTAAACATATTCCAAATACAAATGGAAGCAAGGGACCAGGCCACTTGTGACATGTGATAGCAACCTTAAGGGTGGACCCGATAGATGAATAGATCATATTTGAGGGATTTTGAAGTCCGAAAGAAACAGAAATAGGCGGGATTTTACAGTTTGCAACATTTTCTGTGTAAAACAAAAAAAATTCATGGTTATCATTTGAAAGGGGTTGTTGTAGGGATTTCATAGGCCCAATAGCCACTCCATTGCAGGTACAGGTGACCAACCATCCTTAGAGGTGTTGTGCAATAATGTTTACATGCCAGAAGAGCGATTCGGCTGGCAGACAGAGGCTGGAAGAGGAAAAATCATAGCACAACACAGCCAAAAAAAACAGAAATGATTGTGGGGCATCTCTAGCACAGGAGAGCTCCCTGCCAGCGTAGCCAAAATACTAGAATGTGGTTATTCTTCTGTCAGAAGAAGGAACCTCTAAGCCATGCTTGCCTAGTCAGGGCATCAGACAGTTAAAAAGACAGAGAGGATAGATTAAGACACTCTGAGCCTTTGAGAGCTCAAGAGCATTGTAAAAGGCCTATAAATAGTTGAAAGTTAAATGTAACAAGGGTTCAACTTCTAGTGACTATAGAGACTTTGTTACTCAAGTGTATCATCTTCATTCGTTAGCAATATAAGCTTCTTTTGTTGTTATATGTTCAATGTCCATTTTCTCTTCCATTATAAGCTTGCACTTGAACAGCTTGTTCATGTTTCTTCTGTATCTAATGCCAGATAACTGTCATCTTATCTCTGCATTGATAAATTATATTTGCAAGCTTCTTTTACTACTTGTAACTAGCCACTCATATGTGTTTATATATGCATATGCCGGTACAGTCAGTATTATTCATCTATTCATTGAATCTACAAACTATTGAACATTAGTGGTCTAAATCCTTGTAAAGCTGAGGGTGTTCATGCATGTCTTGAGTAAAAACAGAGTTGAAATGGTTATCTCGCTTGATCCAAACCATCATTCATTCCAATATTTCAGAGAGAAATATTGAAGATTATGTGTTACCAGGCATCTCTGAGCTGCAACCTAGGAGAGTTTCCTGGAGTAATAATAGAAACTACAGCAGCTTTGACTACAGCAAGTATGGGAGCTTCGACCATGATAACTATGGTAGCATCGACCACGAAAAAAAAATGGCAGCTTCGACAAAGATTTATGCCCAAACATAATTATCATTTTCTTTCATCCTAAACAATAGTCTCCTTGTTCTCCTCAGCCTTTTTCCGTCTTTTGTACTTCGTGTCTTTGAATTATTTCCCGAATTGCTGATCAAAATGAAGTGTTTAGACATCTATTTATAGCGATTTTGTTTATAACTGAAGGGACACGTCTATTTGAAGTGAGGCCGACTTATATGACTGAGTGTAGGTTAACTCACTACTAGGAATAATTTCCTTAACTTAAAAATTCAATATCTCACAAACTATTAGGAGTTTCGGGGAAAATAAAGGATTGTTAGAAAGAGGAAAAAATCCTCTTTAAGATGGTCTAGGATCTTTGAAAGGATACCTCCAAGGCATCCAAATTAATTTTTCTTTTTTATTGTCCTTAAATTTTATGCATAAGAAGTTTGGGACAACATGAGGAATGTTTGGGATAGTGTGGCTTCTTCATTGTTATCAATGACATCGTAGGATCATAATCATTATGTAGGAGTGCAACATCCATGTAGCATGACGCATTAACAATGTCATCATATACTTGTGCAATCATAGTGCAACATCATTAGGAAAGTTCCAAGGTAGTCTTCCAACCATCAAATGAGATATTCCACTTCATCATCTACTCTTCTAACCATGTTATCAAGACATCATCAAGTGCCATCATCAAGTGTGGTCATTCATCAAGTGTAGTCCTCCATATTTCATCAAGGGTTAAGGTCTAGATCATAAAATAAGGCACGTGATTAGAGTTTGGCACTTGGAACTTCTTAAGACTTCTTCACTAGTGGCTTGACATATTAATTGATGGCATCCTTGTCAAACAAGAGTCATGACATCATCATCTAGAACAAGGCATCTCAAGAATGTTTTCCATCTCAGCCAATGCCATATTGACATCAATGACAACCTTGATTAAGAACCTCCCCCTTTGTCATTGATGGCAATATTTTTACCCTTCCAACATTCTCTCCCCCTTTAACATCAATGGAAAATGGGGTGCCCAAGTACTCTGCTTGTCAAGCTATTTCTTTTCATCATATTTTCTTCATCAATAGTAGTTCTTCATAGGTATATTACTCCTCCTTTCATGGTGCTCTTTCATATGGAAGTATGGTCCAAGTTGCATTTCTTCATGGAGGAACCAACTCCCCCTATCTACATAAACTCATCTACCTTAAGAAAGATTATTGTCTTAGTGATCAAAAAGAAGAGATCCTCAACAATAGTCCATTGGATGAGAAATGGATCATATTCTTCAATGGACTTTCTCTCGAGAGAATATCTATCAAAGGATGATTTTCCATGTATGACTCATCAAGGATTTCATTGGGCCCATTTATGGATAGCTTCTCCAAGAATTCTCAAGAATCAAAAACTCCCCCTAACTGTATGCATGGTATCCTTTTTGGCAAAGCCTCACCATAAAATATTTGGAATATCAAAGATGACTTCATCAAATCAACAACATGTATTATTGGTTAGAGTGGTCAAGAGAATTTTGGATCCAATTTGCTTCCTTCTCCATACTTGTCTAACTTTCTTCTCTAGCTTGGTTGACATAGTTTTAGCTTGTTGACAGACCCAAGTCAAGTTACAATCACATTCCATATGTCCAATTTTATGGCAATTGAAGCACGCCATCTTTTTCATGAATAAGAAATCGTGACTTCTTCTTGCAAAATTGCTTCTAGGAGATTGACGGGGACCATTATATTTGTCTTTGTGATATGCCCTACAATCTTTTTCCACGTGCCCAAAGTTTGTACAAGAATATCAATAACCAAGAAACATACTTTGATACCTGGGAGAACAAGGTTTCCTTGATGTACTTCTGAAGTCTTTTTTCCTTGGGATCCTTTCATGATAACCATTGCCTCTTGCATCGTTGACACCATATGCATTTCTTCTTGGAGGAGGGTTTCTTCCATAGTTGTCTTGACTCTTCTCCTTGCCTTCACTAGAACTAGGAGCATCAACATTTCTTCCAGGCTTCCTCACATCCTTGTTATTTGAAGCATTCGAGTTTGTATAATTCTTCCTTGAGGATTCACCTACATAGCCAAGACCTGATTTATCGAGGGGAGACATTTGATGACTTAGGATGTCATCTAGGATTTGAGAAATTTTCAATTTATTATTCAACAAGTCGACTTACTTTTTAAGAAAGACAATTTATTCCTTCATTTTCTTGCATTCTCCATCCTTATTTGATAGAATGATCTCCATTTATTCCTCCATCTTGGTTTCTTCACATGATTGGGCCTTAAGAGAAGTGATTTCTGATTTTAACTTGGTGATGTCATCATCCTTTTCTTCTAGTTAGCATATCATGGTGTTTCTCTCCTTTTCTGCTTCATCAACTTGTCCTTCTATGAATGTCAAAGCTTCCATCACCTTCTCAGCTCCTTGTGCTTGTTTCCTTGCTTCTTATAGTTGAGATCTAAGGGAGGAGACATCTTCCTTGTATTGACCAATCTTTGCTTCAAGTTTGTTCAAGCTCTTGTGCCTTTGTTCAAGGTGGCTTGAGAATGTATCTTCCCATTTCTTTTCCTTAACCAATTGATTTGTCATGGATACGACTTCTTCATGATGCATTCTCTTGTTTTGATGAAATTATTCCTTAATCTTGGCAAGCTCCTCATCTCTTTCTTGTACTTGAATCTTGACAAGGTCAACTTCCTTCCTTGCCTTGTTGTGGTCACCAACTTGCACTTACTTCTTAAGTTCCTCATTTTCCTTTTTCAAATTGTTAATATCTTCCATGGTAGTCATAAGTTTAGTGAGGAGTTCTTCTCCAAAATATTTTTCATTCTCTTCTTCTTCTAGGTCTTCTTTAGCCTTGATGTTATCACTCTTATCTTCACCTTCCTTGATGGGCTCTGGATTTCCTCCTTGTTTTCCACCATTTTCTTGACTAGAGATCATTGTCAATGCTCATTTTAAGTGAATATCATGAAGTTTATCCCATATGCCTTTTTGCTGATGAACATTTTTCTAAATTGACCTTCATAGAATCAGGCAGCTCATTCAAGGTTGCTTTCATTACTCTTGTATTATGCTCCTTGGATTCTCCATCCATCATGTTATCAATAATCACCGATTTCTATACTTCAATGTCTTGAGACTTTAAGAAATTACTTATTCTTTTCTCCCATATATCAAAGTTTCCATTTAACAATGGAGCCTTCACAAATTGATTGACTTCAATTTCAGTGGTTGAGGGAAACACACCTTTATGAGGATCAAAGACTTTATTCCTTGGCTTTTCCATTTGGTTTCTAATGATCAACCTTCAAGTTGTTAGGATTTGAGTGAAGGTACTGGCTCTGATACTAATTGTTGGAAATACTTGGGTGGGGTGGGGGGGGGGGGGTGTGGGTGGTGGTGAGTCAGTATTCATTTTCAATTGATAATTTTACTAGTTACATCACTTAAAATTAGAACACAAAATGAACAATAAGAATGAATACTTTTATTAATATCAATAAATCAAGTACAATATTTGTTCAGGGCTGCAATACTAGATGAAGACACCAATATTCAATCTCTTAGGCTCCAACCTATATTTTTCCAACCACCGAGTTGGACTTCCCAAGGCTCAACCTTGTCATTTTGAGGCACCAACCTCTAGGGCTCCAACCCTATCTCTGGTATAGGCACCAACTTGGTCTCTTGAGGACTCCTATCCTCTAGGTCTTGAACCCTATCTTCCAAGGCACCAACCTTGTCCCTTTGAGGTTCCAACCTCTAGGGATCCAACCCTATCTTCTAAGGCACCAACTTTGTCTCTTTGAGGCTCCAACCTTGTGGGCTCCAACCCTTAGCTTTACTTCGTCAAGATATGTTTGGTTATACTTTACGTCTCCAAATGTCTTCTTCAGCAAGCCCTGTCAATATTTAGCTACGCCTTCACTTAGTCTCCACATCACATTATCAGTGACTACCTTGTTCTTCACATAAAGGTGTCACCACTGCTCTTCATTTCAACCAATCAAAATTCTTCAAGGTCACCTCATGATGGCTTCAATGCATCATGGTCTTCAATGATCTCCAAAATTCTTCAATATGTTGCTTCACAAAGTTCTCCAACTCTACCCTATTCTCTTCTCAAGAGAAGACTTCAACAAGCTCTATTTTTTCAATCCCAATAAATCAACACTTCGACCATGAAAATTATGAAAACTTCGACCATAGTAGTTTCAACCACAACAACTACGACAACTTCAACCACGGAAACTATGGCATCTTCGACCATGGCAACTATGGTAGCTTTGACCACGGCAACTACGATAGCCTCGACCAAGACAACTACCACAACTTCAACCATGACAAGTGCGGAAGCTTCGACCACGGAAACTACGGCAACTTCGACCACAACAACTACGGCAGATTCGACCACAACAACTATGGCAGCTTCACCCCTGGCAACTACAGTAGCTTTGACCATGACAACTATGGTAGCTTCGATAAATATTTTATGCCCAAATAGAATTATCCTTTTTTTCGTCCTAAACAATAGTCTCCTTATTCTCCTCGGCTTTCTGTCTTCTTCTGTACTTCGTATCTCTAAGTTCTTTCCCGAAATACTGATCAAAATGAAGTGCTTAGACGTTTATTTATAGATATTTCATTTATAACTGAAGGGACACGTCTATTTGAAGTGGCCGACTTTTATGATTGAGTTTAGGTTGGCTCACTGCTAGGAATAATTTCCTTAAATTAAAAATTCAATATCTAACAACCTATTGGGAGTTTCGGGGAAAATAAAGGATCGTTAGAAAGAGGAAAAAATCCTCTTTAAGATGGTCTAGGATCCATTCGAAAGGATTCCTCCAAGGTTTCCAAAGTATTTTTTCTTTGTGATTGTCCTTAAATTTTATGCATAAAAATTTTGGGACAACATGAGGAATGTTTGGGACAGCGTGGCTTCTTCATTTTTATCAATGTCATCATAGGATCATAGAGTCATTATGTAGGATTTCAACATCCATGTAGCATGATGCATCAAAAATGTCATCATATACTAGTGTATTCATAGTGCAACATCATTAGGAAATTTCTAAGGTGGTCTTCCAACCATCAAATGAGATCATCCACTTCATCATCTAGTCTTCCAACCATGTTATCAAGACCTCATCAAGTGCCATGATCAAGTGTGGTCATTCATCAAGTGTAGTACTCCATATGTCATCAAGGGTTAAGGTCTAGATCATCAAATAAGGCACGTGATTGCCATTTGGCACTTGGCACTTCTTAAGACTTCTTCATTACTGGCTTCATATATTAATTGATGGCATCCTTGTCAAACAAGAGTCATGGCACCATCATCTGGAACCGGGCATCACACGAATATTTTTCATCTCATCCAATGCCATATTGACATCAATGACAACCTTGATTAAGACTCCTATCCTTTCTAATCCAGAGAAATTAATTTCTTGAAGAGTTTGGAAATAAAAATCCCGAGTAACTCCAAACCCTACTTTGTCTTCTCCCGGTAGCAGTTTTGTTCCACAATTTCTTAAGACCTTTCATTTAGAAGAATTTGTGAAGAACCTTGACTTTTCTCAAGAAATCTTATCTTCTCATTAGAATATTTTTCTAGAACCCACATTGGAAGGAGAATTGTTTTAGTCAATGTCCTTTTCTTTTCCAGAAATCGAAGAGATTAAAACAGTTGATTTTTAAGTTTCACATCAATTTAATCAAGATTCTCGATTTGAAACAATGGATGTGGGTAGTCCAAAATGGACCCATACATGGTGAAACAAAAGTTGAGCATTCTACTAAATAGTAATTTGATTTTTACATGTCATCAAGGGACACATCTTGCTAAAACCTATCCACCACTACATACCAGTAGTCATGACCCTTTTTTGACAAAGGAAACCCTCCTACAAAATCCATGGAGATACTCTCTCAAGGATGATAAGGAATAGGGATTGGTGTGTACAACCCCAATTTTCTATTAGTGAGCTTACAAACAGAGCATATCACACACTCCTTTACATATTTTGTTGTAATTTCTTTTATCCGAGGCCAATAAAAAAACTTTGCAAATGAGACAGGGTTTTTCCCACCCCAAAGTGACCAGACACAAGAAAAGTGTGAACTTCTCAAATTACATGGACTCTTTCATTAGTAGGAATACATAAATTGCCAAGATGGTAGAGTAAATTGTCCTGCAAATGATAGTTCTCCACCTCTGAACTATGAGTTAGTCTCTCATAAATGTCCTTAAAATATTCATCAGTATCATGCTATTCAATATAACTATCATGAGATAGAGGCATTGTTTAAAACAATAGATGCATAAATAATAGGTCTAGAAAGCATATATGCTACTTTGTTACTTATACACTTCTTGTACAAGTGAAATTGTTAAAGGAATCCCATCCACCTGAACTGACAAGCCTTCTACAACTTGGTTTGTGATTGGAGATACTATAAAGGATGATGATTTGTGTGTATGATAGTCTCCTTCCCTATAAAGTAATGTTTCCATTTATTGACATTTGAACCAAGGAATAAAAATCTTTTTCACACATAGGATAGTTTACAACAGATTGAGAGAAATTATTTGAATAGTAAAAAATTGTTTTACATTGATGCATCAATATTGCACCCATGGCATATCCATTGGCATATGTCTCAATCTCGAATGATTGTTGAAGGTCTGGCAAGGCTAGTACTAGAATTGTGTTGATCTTTTCCTTCAAGGTGTCGAAAACCTTCTCCTTCTTTCCTCCCCACTAAAAGATCTACTTCACACTAGTTAGGGCATGCAAAGGACATGCAATGACTGAGAAGTTAGCTATGAATATTCTCCAGTATTGAACTTCTCCCAAGAAGATTCTCACTTCTGTTATATTTGTAGGTTTAGGTCATTTTACAATTACATCAACTTTGAAAGGATTAATATTCAATTGACCACCTCCAACAATATGACCCAAATACACCAAAAACGTTTTGCAAAATTCACATTTGGACAACCTTACATAAAATTCCTCCTTTTGAAAAATATCTATTACTTCCTTGACATGTTTTACAACATCCCATGTTTTAGTAAAGACAAGAATTTCATTTAAATATACAAGCACAAACTCATCTAAGAATGGTCTAAATACATCATTGATTACCCTCATGAATGTAGTTGGGGCATTGCAAAGCCCAAATGGAATTACCAGCCACTCAAATAACCCTTGTCTAGTTTTGAAAGAAGTTTTCCATACAACATTATCTACAATGATCCTGATTTGATGGTAACCACTACATAAATCAAACTTAGCGAAATAAACAACATTCTTGAATTAATTAAAAGCATCTATACAAGGGTTTGATAATCCACGCACATTCTCCATGTGCCATCTTCTTTTGGAACCAACAAAATTGGTGAACCATGGGGAATGAACTAGGTCTAATGACTCCTTAGTGCAACAAGTCTTTCACTTGCTTCTTGATTTCTTCGATTTCCATAGTTGACATCATGGGCATGCCTACATTTGGAAAAAGGGCATCTTGTTGAAGATGGATCTCATGTTGAATTTCTCTCTTGGGAGACAATCCAACTAGTTCTTGAAAAATCTCATCATAGTTACAGACAATATCAAACGTTTATTTCCTGTGAGAAGTGTTATCACTCTGATAATTCCTTTGAAGTAATAAGAAGGAAAAACCAAAGGTAACCACTATCCACTTTTGGAGATCAAGACCTAGCCTTCTTGATGCTCAGAGAGGGCTCTCTCTTTAAGTTTTAACTTTGTTTTAGTTAAGATGTTTTAGGCTATCTATGATTGTTCAAGGGGTTTTGATTTTGTTTGAAATTGAGTGGTGGGACCTCTTAAACAGATGGATAAATTGATGTCTTTCACACCATTGGGCTATGGAGTCAATTGATAAGGAAACAAGGCTGGACAAACTCACTGAAGGGGATGTATCAAGGGCAAGATAGCAGAGTGTATTTCAGAATGTCTGAGATAGAGGGATGAAAGGGTTTCATTCGGGGTGAGAGAGCAGTTAAGGGTTCTCAAACCCGGATAATGAATGAGGAAGGAAGATATAATCAAAATCAAAGGGCAGTTAAGAATCCTTTAACCTGGATTATTTATGAAATCAATTTAAACCAAAGAGAAATTAATAATTATTTAATTTAAATATCAGAAGGAAGCATTCAAATTCTTAATTGTTAAAACAGAGTTTGATTTAAACAAGTTCTGAAATAGAATTCTAGTTATAGCATTTAGATTGAAACACATATAAGATTATGAATAACTTTGAGAAAATGACAAAAACACATGAAAATAATTGTCTGAAACTCACTCAACACATGAATCCTTGGAACAGTTTGATCTTTATTAATCAATCCAACTTGCTGGCTCATCAACTGATACAATAACCTTCTGGTTCTTCTTGATCAAAAAGTCTATAGAAATGTCTAATAGAATCCACACTACAGACTTCAAATTGTGAAGTAATTATACAAAAGTTTATTGCAAAATATCTCAAACTAATTTGAGATTTAATCTAGGAAATAAAAATATCTTCTTGCAAGAAGATAGAGACAGTTATTGAACTATTTCATGTTGTCCCTTTTATTTTGCTACTGATGGCTTTTATGGTTTGATTTTAGCCCTTTATGCTGCTTTTTTGTTTGATCTTTCACGCTCGAAGCTTCATTTACTTTAGTCTTTCATCTGATACACTTTGACACTAATACACTTTAACTCTACTGATCTGTCTTCATCTTTTTACCTGGTTGTTTTACTTTTATTGTACATTAACCTTTTTACTGCATATTTCTTACAGTAAATCAGTTAATTTATCCCATGCTTCAGCATCAGGTAATTGGATTTTTATCATCCTCCTATATATTTCCTCTACCTCGGTGTACTTGGAAAAAGTAGGCTTATTGATAAACAAGTGTGTTACCTCATGCTAGAGGTAAAACAAGTTTTCAAATATCTGGTAGAGTACTTTGTCTGTTGGCAATGCCTTGATTGATGATGTGTTGACCTGTCCTTTTGCTAGCTCTCTGATTTTGCTGTTGTAATCCTGTTGTGTCATGAGCTTGTCATTTATCACTAAGGGACTAGGTAACCCTTTCTCTCTCAAAATTTGAAACTTAGCCATAAATCTGTCAATGGCTACCTGCATACTTTAACACTTGTCCTCCAAGTTTAGCATTAAGTTTCTCTTAAAGAGGACCTTTCTCACCTCCAAAATTGTCTATGTTTTGTCCTCTATTTCCAATTCCTTAAGCTCATACTTATTTTTACTGTTAAGGAACTAGATAATTCTAGTAGCATCTTCTGGCATTTCTCCTAATTCTTGTTTTACTCTTTGGATGGCCGTCGTAGCCATCTTTATTAAATCTATCTATTCAAAAATTACCTAATAGATGGTGAAATATCATTGACAGAGTCAATGATATTGGCCCATAGTAGTTCCTTAGCTTGCCCAAGGGGTTCTTTTAGTGTTAGATCCTTCTCCATGGCTTTCAATCTCTCACTCATCCTGGCAGTTTTTTGCACTTCTTCTTTGTGCATGATTTTGGCAACCTTGTAATCATTGTCCAAGATTGCCACCTTTTCTTTGAGCTTATTCATCTATATTTCCTATATGGACATTTCTTCCATAGCTTTAACTAACTTTTTTGCTTCTTCACCTGATGAACCTGCTACTGATGTAGACATTGTTGAAATTGGTTGTGTTGTGGACATAGGAGATGTGGGAACCAATGAGGCTGCCAATGTCAAAGGAACAACCGTTGAGACTACTGGGATGACATTCACTGAGGTAGTGGCAATATCAATCTCCTTTAATTGGATTAGGTTGTCTAATTCCTTCTTTGTCTCCCTCATTTGATAATTTAGTTAGAGGACTAAGTCTATCAACTCTTCATGCCTTGTTTGATTTTACAATACTTCCTATGTTTGGGGATGATGTAGTTGAGGTATCTTCAATTTCTTTTTTAGTGTTGCAATGTCATCATTATTTTAGTTGATCAGTTGTTTAGTAGCTTTGATGTTTTTGGGATCATGTCCCAATTCAATCACTAAGTCTTCCAAAGACTTGATTCATGTGTCTTTGGCCTATGAGGAGACCTTCTCCAACTGATACTGGGTTGAAATGTTGTTCAATGAATTCTGCAACTGATGGGCAGCTATGGCTTTTCCTGTAAGGGTGGAGTAAATCATTTCTCCAACCTGTTTTTGAAATTCAATTTGTTCAATGGGATGAATATCGCATGCCAATACCTCAAAATCAATTTTCTTGAAATATGTTGATGTCCTTGGTTGTTGTACAGTTGGCTTTATGAAGGACATTTGCATTTTTCCTTCCTTGATGTCAAAAGCTGACATCAACCTATTTTTATTGGTAGGTGTAAGCTTGAGATACTATGCATAAGACTATGCCTTCAGTTTTTCATTTCTCATTTTGATTTCTTTAAACATGTCCTTTAGGTCCTTATCTTTATTAGCAGGCCTACTAAATGAGGAGACTTCTACACTGAGCTGCCTTTCTAACATTTTAGTCTATGATGTAGATGGCTCCTATGTTTCTCCAGATGGAGCTGTGCCCTTGCTCATATCTAACTCAGTGTTAGTTATTTCTGTTGAGCCTTTTGTGTCTTCCTATTCTAAAACAGGATTGAGCCTTGGTCTTTTGCTCTGGCTGACTTCATACTACACATTTGAAGTGTCCATACCTGAACTGGAGGCTCCCTCTCTATTTCTCTTGGGATTCTTTTCCTCATTCTGAGGAGTCTGCAAAATAGCAAGGGTATTCATGGTTGCTTCTTGTTGTGGTACCTGCAGGAATGAGCTTTCATCAAGCTGTCTTTCTAAATCACATAAGGTAATTTCAACATCTACCTTTGTACTATCCCTTTCTTTGAGAGTGTTTTCAAACCACTCAGATTGATTGGCATATCTTTCTATCTTTGGTATGGGGTCATGAAAGTAATGCCCCAATTAAACTTTTTGTCTAATTTTAGTCATAAACCCTTGAGGGTCATATCTCCACATGAAACTGTTTTGGAACTTCATTTGTTGCAAAATCTGATCTGCTTCCTGCCTCGCTTCTCTAGAATTACAAATGAAAGGGCCCAATTGATTTTTGACTTTGAACTGAGTTCTTTTCTTCACTGAGACAAAGTTTACTTCATTAGAGTTCATTATCTTCCTATAATACTCTAGAGAAAATAACCTCATGGGAAGGTATTTGGGGAGTTTGTATGGGGCTAACCAGAAACCATAGATTCTTATTTCAATGTGATTTTGGTAAAGGTACCAATCTCCCACTTTAATTTGCTTGGACAATTGGAGGACTCCTTTGATTTCTTGATTATCCTAGGTGGAGGGCTTCCTGTCAGCATGGTCATGGCTGGATGGACAAAAGAGTCAATGAAGTCTGTATAGGTGTATGGTGATGAATACTTGTGGAATAATGGTGTCCAAAATATGATAGACATGGGTTGGTCTCTAGTGTCCAGCTTCTAGAGGGTGAAGAGAAATCTATCTGACTGATAATACAAAAACATGTGGTATAGTACAGATGGGTACTTGAATACTCTTTCATTGTGCATTCTGGTAAATTGTCTATGCATTCTTTCATATATGAATTGGACATAATTGTACAAAGTAGCAGGAGGCCTTCTTGGGGTGAAAATAGACATGAAGGTCAGGACAAGCTCATCAACAAATGCATCTTTAGTAGAATCCAAAATACATGATATCATAATCACAATATGCTTGCCCCTTTTAGAGAAAATGGCAGAAATATATGGAGGGGCATCTTAAGGAATGTGTTGCTCTTCTACAATGAAAGTTTGCAATATTTGGGCTAGTCTAAAGGGAGTCAACTTGATGTACAGGGCTAACAAATCCCCATTGGAGAGTGGGGTCAGGTTTAGACCTGGTTGGACTTGCAACATCTCATTAATTTATTCAGTTGTAATTTTGAACAAAATATTTTGGTCAGGGGACATTATAGCTCTCTGGCTGGGAATGTAACAAGAATGGCACATATGGACAATTTTAGGAAAAATATGTACTTGAGGAAACTGGTATTTGCGCAAACTGGATTCCTAAAGGCCAATGTCATCATAATGGTTCAAATATCTGTCTTTACTCAAAAAATGAATTTTGAGCAGGACTTCATATGCACTTGCATCTCTGATTTGAAAATCCTTATCTGCTAGGGGGAGGTGGTCAAGGTCCAAATGGGGAGTTGTGATACGTCTAACATTCATGGCGATGGGGGTAGGCATAATTCAGTTCTTATGGATTTGAATTTGGCACTACAGGTTTATTTAGAGGTTTTGAAGGAAACTGGAAGCTTTCAGAATGGTTTGGGCATAGACTTTTAAATTTAAAGTAATTTCAATTAATTTTACTTAATTAAAACACTTCAAATACTAAACATTTTCAAATTGAAAGGGTTGTCTGTTAATTTGTCTTCAAATACCTAGAATTTGGTGAATTAACTGAAAATTCGGTGTTCTTAGCAACTACAGGAGTTTGAATGGCTCTGGTATGGACTGAGAGGTTGATTGGGGTATCTGCAGCTTCTTCAAGAGTGGAATTTGAGGTCAATTGGTGATTTCAGCATTTGCAGGTGTTGCAATGGTTCATAGAGGTTCACAAAGAAAATGAGCGAAAAAGGGCTTCTCGACCTTTTTATTGAGCAACGGTCACTTTTTGGCGGGTGATTTTTCACATGAACAGTGGGTGATTTTTTAGGTTGAGTGGGGAGGTAGTTTCCCAAGCCATCACACTCCTTTCATGGAGGAGGCGGTATTTAGGAGGGTTCACCCGATCTATGCCAATGCTTGACACGTAGTAGAGATGGGGCTGAGAAAAACCACTTTATCGGGCAGGTAACATTCGGACATCGGGTGAACCCGATATGGTTGTGGACTGTCAGATGAGGATGATGATGATCGGACGAAAGTCAGGGGAGGGATGTGCGCAGATAATATGAGCATAGGTTTAGGGCGGGGTGGGGGCAGGGCTTTAATCCTTAGCGGTTTGGGATTAATTAGGATTTAATCATGGGATTAAATTATCAGGCGGGGCTTAATGACGGGATTAGTTTAGCTTTATCGCGTAGTGGTGTATTAAGTGGGTTTTGTCAGGAATATGGGACAAAGTATAGTTTATATTAGAACTACAGGTTGGGATATTTATTTGGGGATTTATTTAATATACGGGAAAATATATATCAGGAATTATATAATTAAGTTAAAAATTAATATGAAATGAATGTGCGGAGTGAACATACCACTAAGCATAATATAACATTTGTGCATTTTAGTCACATACACTTTATACTTAGGATAAAATATTTTTGTGGGTTTTTTGAATGAAATGGAATTTAACATAGGGTTATTTACTTTTCATAGGCAAATTGAGTTTAACCTTAGGAAAAGGGATTTTATAATGGTAATGGAGGGAAATGAATTTTATGATGGGAATTCTAACACTTGATGTCCATAAATCATTATGCCGAGGGTCTGGTCCCACCAAAAGTCAGAGAAATGCTCTGAGCCTTTATGACTTGAAGGATTTTAGTACTAGAACTTACTTGTGGATGGGGAAATTAGTAAGTAAAGGGGTGAAAAGAATGAAGGGGAGTTAATTAAATGAACTTGTAAACCAGTGTTTCTACCTTCTTAACCACTCATGCACATTAAAACATATAATCAAGCATGATAAATGTGATTTTATCCAATCAACTTTATACTTTAGCAACCTTTCTTCTACTTACTCATTACTTACTCTACCATTTTTCTTCATATGTTTGGGTGCATTTAGACTAGCAGACCCTTATCATTCATTTTTCTTTTGAAAAGTAAGCTATCTAATTCTAACCTTATATCATCCAAGGGCTCAAATTAAACTGATGAGCTCTTTTTATTTTCTCTACCTATCTAATGATCTGCCAAGATTAAGCTATTTGGTCAAATTTTATTCTCTAACTATAAACATAAAATTCAAAGCATGAAATATTCAAGATTAAGTAGTTTGACTACCATGGGTTGTGGCATGTATGACAAGCTGCAAACAACCATTATTTAAGATAGCAAAGCAATAAAATAGTAGTGGCATTTAGACTTGCACACTTTCATGATCTATTTTTGTTTTTTGGGTTCATATATTTTCATTTTTTTATCTTTTCTTATTCATTTTGTCCTTTGATATTTATTTTAGGACATACCCTCTTTACATTTTTTAAATTTTTAATATGGAAAACATTTGCAGAAAGCAAAGGTATGTACAATATTACAAGGCTCAAACTTAGCTAATTCAAAATTACGAATCCTATCGCTATAGGACTCTAATAGTGGCTCCACTTGGGGGTGGAATTTCCTAGTGAAATGTCAAGAACTCTAAAGATCAGTAGCCTTTGAATTGTGGCTAAAGTTACCTTGCAAAGTTTCCTTTTGTGAATTTTCATTATTGATACTTGTGGCAGTAAATCTTTCAAAGCTTAGGGCCTTCTCCCCAGGGTTCAACTTTAAAGGATTACCCTCCAATCCAATCTACACTCTGAAATTTTATGTACAATGATGGAAAATAAAGTGAACTACTATATGTCAATGGAAAAGTAATGCTTCAGCATCCTACCATTAACAGGTCCTCTTGGAAGATCTGATCCATCTATGTTTCTCAAGAAAAAGGCATTGTTTCCTCTGTAGCCAAAAATGGCATAAGGCCCCTGCCATAGAAAAACAAATTTTCCATGCTTTCCTTTATCTTCCCTCCCTGAATCCCACTTGAGGACTTTGTCTCCTATGTGAAAATCATCTGCTTTAGTCTTTTTATTAAAGACTTTCTTAATTTTTTCCTGGATAATCTGTGATTTTACATACACTTCTTCTTTGGTCCATTACAGGTGTATAGTTTGCTTTATTCTCATTTGAATGTCATTTAGTTCCACCTATAGTTCCTGAAGGATTTTCGTGACTGGCACTCCCAAGGATGATGGGAAAACTGCATCCATCCCATAAACCAACTGATAGGGTGATGTTCCAATGGAATTTTTAGTAGTTAGTCTATTTGCCCATAAGGCATTGACTAACTTCTTGTTCCATGTCTTTTCATTATTCTCCATTAACTTTTTGATAATATTGACTAGGCTTTTGTTGGATGACTCTTCTAGTCCATTACCTTGAGGGTAATAGTTTGTGGAATGGCCAAGGGTGATATGGTATTTATTACAGAAATCTATCATTCTTTTGGACTTAAAGACTAATGCATTATCAGTAATGAGCTTCTGGGGACATCCAAATCTTGAAAGGATATTACTCTTTAGGAAGGTGATTATGACAATGTCTATGACTTGCCTAGAATATATGGCCTCTATCTGTTTGGTAAAATAGTTTGTGGCTGTTAGAATCCACTTATGCTGAGCTGAGGATGGGGGGTGTATTTCTCCAATGAATTCTAAACCCCATTGTTGAAATGGCATCTCAATGGAAATTGGTTTAAGAGGAAAGGGTAGAAGTTTCCTTTTTCCCTCAAAAATCTGGCATTTATGATAGGAGGTCACATGTTTTTTGACATCTGCAAATAAAGTAGGCCAGTAAAAAACAGCCTCTTAATCTTGTTAGCAGTACTCTTACAGTACAAGTGTCCTCCATAGTCCCCTGGATGAAACTCTTGCAAAATCTTGTCAACTTCATCTTTTAATAAACATGTTAAGAGAACACCACTATTGTTCTTCCAAAACAATGCATTATCTATAACACAATATCTCAATGACTTCATTTTTAAGAATCTAGCTTTAGTTCTTGTCAATCCAGGAAGAGCTTGTAAATTTAGTAATACAAATTTAATATCTACATACCATGGTGAATCAGTAAAAGGTTCACTTACCTGTGGAGTCGCCATCTCCTCTTGATCATCCAAAGCACTAATGAAGTTGATATCAAGGGCCTGAAAGTTCGATCCAGCCATGAGTTTGGCTAAACCTTGGCCTTTGATGAGCTTGGTAGGTTTTATCTCTATGTCATATTCCAATATTGTGGAAATCTACTTGCCTCATTTTCCTTCAGGCCCATTTTGAGTCAAAATGTCCTTAACTACATAGTTTGGAACATAAGCAATGATGTGAAATTACAGAATGTATACTCTAAAATCTTTGATAGCTTTAACCAAAGCCAATGCCTGTTTTTTCATGATATTGTATTTTAGTGTGGCATCTCTTAAGGATTTACTAAAGAATGTTATTGGTTGTTCATATCCTTGATTGTTCTTTTGCAGCAACACTGCTGCAATGGTGTGTTCTGAAGTAAATGAAAAAATAATAAAATCTTTGCTAAAGTCAAGACTAATGAGGAATGTAGTTTTGGTTAATGCTTCCTTAATAGCTTCGAAGGATTGTTTGGCCTCCAATGTCCACTTAATTGATGAGTCCTTTCTAAGCATGTTATTTAATTCCCTAATTAATTCTGCTAGATTTGAGATGAATCTCCTAAGAAAATTAATCTTACCTAGAAATGATTGTAGCTCTTTTATGTTTCGGGGATGGGAAATGGTCAAGATGGCTTCTATTCTAGCAGGGTCTATCCTAATCCCATCTTTTGATATGATGTGTCCTAATATTTTTCCCTCTTCTAGACCGAAAAGTGTCTTTTTAGGATTTAAAGAAATCCAAAATTTCCTGCATTTAATAAATACTCTTCTGAGATGGTCTAAGTGTTCATTATCTGATTTAGAGAAAAATGTAATGTCATCCTAGTATACTACTAAGAAATCATGGATTTCTTTATTAAAATCTATAACCATAGCTCTCTGAAATGTGGCACCTGCATTCATTAATCCAAAGGGCATCTTCAAATACATGAAGGTACCCCAAGGAGTGGTAAACGCAGTTTTGGGTTGGTCCTCAGGTTGGACTAATATCTGGTTATAGACAGAGAATCCATATAACAATGAAATCCTAGATGAGCCCACTACCCTTTGCAATATATGGTCCATTTTTGGTAAGGGGTAGGTGTCTTTTAAAAAAACCTTGTTCAAGTTTCTAAGATCTACACAAAGTCTAATTTCACCGGTCTTTTTCCTAGTTGTAACTAAGTTTGAAATCCAGTCTGAGTATCTAATGGGTGCTATTATTTGAGTATCAAACATCCTTTTAACCTCTTTTTCTATGGATGGCATAAGAACTAGGTTTATCCATCTAAGTTTTTGTTTAAAAGGTTTATGATATTCTTTTAGAGGTATTTTGTGTTCGATTATGCTGGTGTCATAAGATTTTAAGTCTTCATAACCCCATGAAAATACATCCTAGAACTCTTTAAACAGATTTATATATTTGACCTTTTCCTCTGGGGGTAAGGCTATAGATATCTTGTTGAGTTTTGGATTATCTTTAGTTCCTATATTAACTTCTTCTATGTCGGCTCTTAGAGGTTCCATCTTGGGCTTTCTAGCTACATCATTAGAGTCAAACAAATCCTCTAGAGGTAGTAATCCTTTAGGCAAAAAATTATCTTTCAAATTAAGAATCTCAAGATCATCATCCATTATTTCATCTATTTCTACATTCTCTAAACTATCTATTTCTAGCTTAGTAAATTTAGTTGGTTTATGTACATCAACAATATTTATATCTAAGCTATTTTATACATTATTGTCTATTGTGCAGTCAATATCTATCTTACAATTCCAAAATTCACCTTCATTGTTCATGAAATCATAGATCTGAGAGTCCTGGGAAAATATCTACTAATACTTAAGGTTATCTGGTATAACAGGCCTGTGTCTGACCTCTACAGTGTACTGGTGGTTTGGTTGAAATGGAAATTTACAAGTGCTAGAAAATGTAACCATACTGTGGGCCTACATGTTTTGTTTTCTTGGAATGGCAGCAAAGTTTGATTCCACAAGGT
Source organism: Pinus taeda (assembly GCA_000404065.3). Taxonomy (NCBI): domain Eukaryota; kingdom Viridiplantae; phylum Streptophyta; class Pinopsida; order Pinales; family Pinaceae; genus Pinus; species Pinus taeda. The sequence goes on along the minus strand of APFE030805681.1, from coordinate 402,828 downwards.
CCTTGACCAAGTCTAAAACAGTTCCCTATATCTACCAAGCCTAAGGTTGTTGACAGAATATACACCACTAATTTTTTTCATAATCAGCTATGAGTCTCCCATGACAGAAACTCTTTTGGCTCCCAAATTCCTAACCAATTGTAACCCTAGAATCAGGGCTTCATATTTGACCATGTTATTGGTACATTTGAAGTTCTATCTAAAAGCATGTCCCTCAACATGGTTATTTTCCATATTATGGGTGCAGACTCCTGCACCAGCCCCTAACCTATTTACAAACCCATCAAAGTCTAAATTCCAAAGTGACTCATGGAATATGTTCTCACTATCAATTGTTCTGCACTTAAGGTCTTTGGCAGTGATTTCTTTTTTATCATTTTCTACGTTGTATAAGATTGAGGAGTCCATATCTGAGTACATGGAGTATATGGGAAATTTTTGGGGCTTCTCCTCACTACTAACCATGTACTTCATCAATGTCTCCCTATATAATTTTCTTGGTTGGCCAAAAACAGATATGGTGGCATAAGACATATCCAACTGCAAAGATCCTCGCAGTTTTTCTCCCCATGAGCAAGATAGTAGCATTCCATATTTTGGTGGGATATCTGCAACTACAATGTTCATTAGACTGCTCTTTGAAGGGCACTAGACAAGAGTCACACATAAGTCTTTGATTAGACCAAGGCATTTAAATTGGATGGAGTCAAAAGAAAATAAATCCTTATAAGGCCTGGTTATGTCTAGGTTCAATCTTTCCATTATTGCTTTTGAAATGAGATTATGGGATGCTCTTGAGTCCAACACAGCATTATGCAAAATTTTATCATGAATATTTAGGATGATGTAAAAAGGAGGAACTCCCCCTTGCTGATGAATTCCATTGGCCTCAGGGTCAAACAACAATTCAGGTTGGTCATCATTCAAATTAACAGAATTCTCTCCCTCTCCTATGTTCAATGTCTCAGTTATCTGTAACCTATAAGATGTATTCTTTGCCATTTCAGTCAGAGGAACTGATATCTTTAACTTAGCTATCTCATTTTTTATATTGAAAGGGAGTTGAGGTTTGTTTGTTTGATTCAAATCTTCCTTAATGTGTGCATTTTGAGTGTCTTTATCCTATTTCTCAGTGGTAGGCATTTCAGTCTGTGTTTCTACTATTTTACCTTGATCTCTTTTATCTTGATTGTTTTCAATGATTGGTTTTGTTTGGGTTTCAATAGAGGTTATATCTACAATCCTAGGGGTTGAAGTTTCAGTTGTTCCCATAGGGAGAATTTGCAATATTTTTTTAACTGGAGCTTCTTTTATTATCTTAGTCTGAGTTTGGATGGATCTTTTAATGGGAGTTTCGTTATTCTTCTTACTTCTCAAGCTATATTGTTTATGTACTGATGAGCCCCAAAAATGGGTAATTTATTGGGCTCATTATTGCCTATTGTTCATGATTAATCCATCATTATTCATAATTAATGCATGCTTTTGAGTATATTTATGTTGATTGAATGAATGAGAATAGTCACTTGACCATGGAGGCTAATACGTGGTTATTGCAGATTTTTGGAAAACGTTTGGACCAACATCAAGCATTTGTGAGCCAGTTGACAGCCAAACACGAGGGAACAAGGCTGAGGATTCGTAGGAAGGGTGTCTCCTACACTAAATGGCCCCTTCCTCGAATTCTCCACCATTAGCTCCGAGTTTAGCAAGCCACCGAAGATGATTCCCAAGGGCAGCCAAGCAGCTTTTTGTAAAGTGGCTGATTACTTGCAGTTTGAGCAGCCGCACCCCTTGAGTTAAGGAGGGTTGTTGGAGGTCCTCGTAGTGTATAAGAAAGAAGGATTCTAGCCTTCATAGTTTACTTTTAGGAACATTTGTATTTTGCACTCTAGTGCTACTCTGTTTTTGCTCATTTTTGGAGCTTTTGCTGTAAACATTTTTTGTGACATGGTCATTTTCTGAATAATGGAGATCAGTTTCATTTTGCTTCAGCTCTGAGCTTCTTCTTAGGAGCCTATAGCTCTTGGGGTTGGGCCCAACCCAAGTGCCAGGACCTCCTCTGTGTACTGTTATATGTTTTTGCTGCCTTCAAATAATTTCTGCTAGTAGGTTACAATCTTTCTTGGTTACTTAGTTCATTCTCAATGATTGAAATAGTTGTTCATGTTTCAAGTGATTTAACAGGTTGGTAACAAAAAATATCTTCGAAAAATGCCATCAAGCAACCCTTGATCTCACCTCTCCCTCCTTAGGACCATGAGCTGAGACCAAGGTGTCCTTGCTACCATAAAAACATTGTTCTTGCTTCTTCACGCAATTTCTAGTGTTAGATTCTTAGTTGCAAAAGTTGGTACCAGTTGTGATTACATGCTTAGATCCATTCTTGCTTGGTTTTCCGAGTTGTCTTACATGATTTTCTGCGAATAAATTTTTGTCCATCATGATTTTTGGTAATTAGGTCAAAATTAGGTTAAAGTAGCTAGATCTTTGGTTTTCCTAGTCTTCGTTTGAACAGTTTGGGAAATAACGTGCAGAGCACCTGTGATACCTCCTCCCCTACCCTTACCCCATCAATGCAACTTGCTTCATCCTCTAACTCAGATTCTTGCCTCTCATTTGCCACATTCCCTCACTTTGCCCTACATTCTTGCGCAACATTTCTTCTCCTATTTTCGAACCAACCCAATCGCCTTAACCACTCCTCATCCTCATTCACCAAGTCCTAGACCTCCTCACACCCTTATCTCACCTCCATACCCACTTCTTCACCTTTCTTCCACCATCAACCCTCCAAAATTCCCTTTTGGAACATCTTATAGACGCTGTAGAACATCGTGTAGAAGCTACAGAACATCCTGTAGAACCTCTGCAGACTTCCTGTAGAAGCTCACAAAAGCGGTTTCTTGAGATCCAATCATTGTGAAACTCTTTGGAAGGGTGATAGGAACCCCTTAGGCCATCTTCTCACCTTCCCAACCTCCTGCAAGCATTTCCTTTCGCCAATCAACCTCTGCACAGTAAAAAACAGTTAAAGCACATGCGTAATAATTCTGACGACTTACTCAAAAATACAAAAAGATGTTTTTTCCAGATTTTACTACAGAATTAACTTAGTCACATGCATTTTACCTTTCTAAAAGTCAATGGCATCCATTTCCACCACTTTCATCTCTTTTCTTGCAGTAGTATGGTTAGTCGGTAAAACTAGGGTTTGTTAGGGTTTGCATTTCCTTTCAACTTTCAGTTTCTTTCTGAGTTAGCTTTCATCCATCACAGTTAAAATCTTCTTCTAAGAGCTCATAGAAGTTGGCTTAAGCTCCTAGTGGACTTGTGCCAGCTAATCAAGTGATAGTCGCGACAAGAGCTAGTACTTGTGCATATAGCACCGTTGCTTCCAAGTTTGTTACGAACTACCTGGTTGATAAAAGTAAAGAAGGGAGTCTCAGGAGTTACAGCATTATTGTTGCAATACTAGAGCCCATCATCTTTTTGGCGTCGTTTCCGGGGAAGCGTCAAAGTATTTGTGATTGCTGCTTTTCTTCTATTTTCTACTACAACCTTCTGTTAAGTAGTTTATTTCAGCAAGAGTAGAGTAGATGTTTTATTTCTATTCCGCAATTTCATTTCCGCAAAAGTAAATTAGACATTTCTTGCTTTCCTAGATTAGCATTTCAATTCTGCAAGCGTAGCTTAGCATTTCATTCCTGCAATTTCATTTCAGCAAAATAGATTAGTCCTTTCCTGCTTTCATTTCAATTCGGCATTTTCATTTCACCAAGATAGATTTTAGTTAGTTGCAGATCAATTTATTTCAGCTTTGCAGGTACAAGTAGAAAAAACAAGAGAGCAACCCAAAATATTTCATTTCATGCCTCGTAGGAATGGAAACAATACTGGAAAAATCATACCCAACACCCCCACCACATCACTGAGTCACCCTTCTCTCTTCTTCGGTGGTAGTGATCCAGAAGAACCTCTAGGTGAACCTTCAAAGATATATGAAGATCCTATCATAGAAGAAGAGCAAGAAAACATTCCTCTTGAGACCATGGCTGAACACAGAAATGGTGTTGGAGATGAGGAGAGAATAGAAGGTGCCTTCCCCATCCGAGAGACCAATGGGGACACGAAAATGAAAAACATAAGTCCCTAAGCCTTACCTCACTTCCATGGATTGACCACTGAAGACCCTGATACGTTCTTGTTTGAGTTCGTTGTCATTTGTTGAACTTATGACTATGCAGAAGACGAGAAAAAGTTGAAACTCTTTCCCTCTACCCTCAAGGATGCATCCCTACGCTAGTTCATGGGGTTACCTAGAAACAGTATCACAACTTGGGCTCAAATGTAGCAAGCCTTTAACAACAAATATCGAGACTACTGTAGGTCAAAGGAAACGAAGGGAGAGATCTTTCGAATGACCATGGGAAGTGATGAATCTTTAGAAGACTATGAAGAAAGGTTCTAACTTAGTTATAAAAGGGCCAGGTGCACACTTGACCCTGAATCTCTGAAGCTGGTTCTGTTCCGAGGAGTCCGTGAAGACCTTCTATATACCCTCCATTTGCTAGCCAGCGGAGACATCTACCAACTACCTTATGAGGACATAAAGACTGTGTTTAGAAACCACTCTATGGCAGCCTGAAAAATAGGTAGGGGGAGTCCACTTTCAGCCAGTGCCACCTTCTCCAAACATGAGTTTACAAATCAAATGGAAGACCTTAAAAGTGAGATGAGACAGACCATTGCCATGCAACTGGATACTTTCCAAATCCAGCAAAAGAAAGAGGAAGCTAAGAGGGCTTTGGCCATCTTTTGTCCTAGATGCACAAGGAAGCATCCTAAGAATGAGTGTCCATTGCACTCAGTGGAGGTATGTTTCATTTGTGAGGAAGACCACCCTACAAACAAATGCCCAACCTTGTCTAGACTTAAAGCCATTTACCAAGGGGCCAAGGGAGCCACTGAACCACTCTACTTCCTCAACCAAAGGAGGCCGCATGGATCCAGACCTTACTAGTAGGGGGTGCAAGGGACATCCCAAACTTATTAACACCCCAACCAATCTGCTCATATACCTTCTTGGGGCCCCCCTGCTCATCGTTCCTGGTCCACACTTCCTCCTTGGTCTTATCCATCTCAATACAATACTCAACCTGTTGCTCATTCGTTTCACTCTCATGTTCAGCCACAACCTCAGTGGAATGCACCTCAGCTGGGGTGGAGGCCCCAATACAACTCTCCTCCTACCATTTTGCCTCCACCACCTACTCCACCTCAATCATTACCTCCTACTCCTCCAAGACAACCCCAGATGCCTGCTCAACCAAACCCGAACCCCAATAACAGACAGGCCCAGCAGGTATATACTGGAGAGACAACATGCCCTACCTACGCCGTGGAGATTCAAGAGATCAATCAACGATCTAGGAAGGTCCTTCCAGATCGCTAACTTCCTCCGGAGGATGAGGAAGGGAAACTAGAAAGTGAACCCAAAGTCATTCCACCCTTTCCTGAGAGACTAACGGTAACCATGCAACCAAACCCATAGGAGACTGAAATTCTGGGAGAACTTAAACAGTTGTGTGTGAAAATACCACTTCTCCAAGCCATAAAAGATGTACCAATCTACAACAAATTGATCAAGGAGAAATGTTTCAAGCACCCAGGCAGGCACAAGAAAGATGCCCCAACTATCAATGTCATAAGACAACTGTCCGATCTAATGTTGGGACAAGTAATCTGTCCAAAATATTTGGACCCTGGGAGTCCTGTAGTTGATGTCCACATCAATGGCACTGTGATGCAGGAAAGTGTTCCCTCTGTGGATAGAGGCAACCCCTCTAGCCCTAGAGTGGGTCTAGTCACAAACAAGGACAGATCAAGAATAGCTTTCCTTAAACAGTTAAAGTTGGAGGCCTACCTCAACCGATGGTCGATGGAGTTCCTTTGCGCTACTCCAGCTTCCGCTTCCTTCTCCTCAGTGAGTAATCAACCTGAAACAAAGCAAAGGAAATACAACAAAGCATGTAACCGGATACAACAATGAACTATTTACTCACAAAGTCAAGAAGTCATGAGCTATCAAGTACATTACATACAAGACATAGGAAAACATCATTGATTGCATTAATAATGAAATAAGAGTCAGCTTACAACCAAAGTCTTGACGTCACAAGCCTTCTCAGAAAGGTCCAGCCAGCATGTTCTTCAAGCATTCACTCTTTGGAGATGGATCTCCCAACATACAAGAGTTGTCTCACTCATAAGCTTTACACAAGATCAAGGGCACTTCACAACCTTCCACAAGCTATCAACAATCCCACACTTGCCACACTCACACCAGCTATCTAGAAAACTCACAAAACACTAACAGCACTACTCAACTAGCCAACTATCAGAAACTAGCAATACATATCAATGGTGAGAGTTTAAATAGGAGAAGGAGTCTCCACGAAAGGTGGAAAGGAGAGCTTATCATCAAAGGAAGGTAGCACAATTGACGAAATTGCCACACCAGGGAAGGAAGGGTGACATAAACTAGGCCAACAACCAGGTCTGGAGTCATCTGGAAGGCCGACTATTGGAACAAATTCGCCCAATCTGGATCATCGCGGGAACATAACTGAGCTTCAGCGCTGACATCGCAAGTGATCATTACAGCTAGTCAGATCATCGTTGAAGGAAACACATAGCCCCGCGCTGGTGCTTAAAATCGGTCCATCGCGAGAATCAGGTGTACTTCCGCACTGGCAGCGTGAATAGACTGTTCATGCATGCCTTTCAGCGCATTTATTAAGCCTATATCTGCAATGAGGCAAATAACTTAGGAAAAGTGGGTCAATTAGCAGCATAGGAGAGCATTTGTCTATCATAAACATGTTTGACTTGGATACAGGACACAGTGAGAAGACCGAGAGTGAAAGCAGTGATAAATTACTGTGTAACAGGCACCATAATCCCCCACACCTTGATTGATCTCAGGGTTGCCATTAATGTGATGACCAGGGACACCATGCTCAAACTTAACCTTAAGAGTTCCTTGAGAAAGACCTCGACAGTACTGTAGTTAGCAGACCGCTCCATTATGACTCCCAAAGGGATTGTGGAAGATGTCCTGGTCTCTGTTGATTCTTAGGAGTACCCTACGGACTTCTTGGTCCCTTAGCCAAAGGCAAAACTCACTGAATACCCCCTCATTTTGGGAAGGCCTTGGTTGGCTACTGTGGATGCTTACATTAGTTGTCGAGTGGGGAGCATGACCATCAAGAATGGCCCTATGTCCAAACAGCTAGTCCTATACCCTCCTGCCCAACCTCTATTAGAACATGATTTGCCTCTCTGGTTGGAGGAGGGAGATGAGGATGAAGTCTACTTTGCACCATTGTCAACAGTAGAAGCCACCAGGAGGTCCTCAAACCGAGGATGACCTAATTGAGAATTTGATTCGAAATCCACCTCCCAGTGTGCTACCATTCGAGGAATTGGTGGAAGGTACCTAAGCCAGCGCTTTAATAGACCTCTGTGTAGTTGATCCGACCTCTCCTAGAGTTAAGAGTGTGGAATTTTTCCCTGAACGAACCTTGAAGATCACCTCGTCCCTATCCTCTTCTCAGGAAAAGGAGCTCTGTAGCCTTTTGAACCACCATTTGGATGCTTTCGCTTGGAGCTATAAGGAGATGAAAGGAGTCCACCCTTCGGTCTGTACCCACCACACTTACATCAAAGAGGATTGTAAACCAGTTAGGCAGCCTCACAGGAGAATGAATCCAACCCTTAAGGACATTGTCAAGGAAGAATTGCAAAAGCTGTTGGATGCAGGATTCATCTACCCCATCTCTGACAGTGAGTGGGTCTCTCCTTTGGTGCTTGTGCCCAAGAAAAACAGGAAGTGGAGAATCTATGTAGATTACCGAGAACTTAACAAAGCCACCAAGAAGGACCATTTCCCTTTGCCTTTCATAGACCAAGTGTTAGATGGACTGGCAGGGAAGAAATTATTTTCTTTCCTAGATAGGTTCAACGAATATAATCAGATCCAAATCAGCCCGGAGGACCAAGATAAGACAACCTTCACTTGTCCATGGCGTACCTTTGCCTATTGGTCCTTCCCTTTGGGCTATGCAATGCCCCTGCCACTTTCTAGAGAGCAGTACTAAGCATATTTTCTGAGCTGGTTCATGATTTGGTAGAAATCTATATAGATGACTTTACTCCTTATGGTTCCAACTTCTAAGAAGCGTTGGGTAACCTAGGAAAAGTTTTAACCAAGTGTGTTGAGATGAACCTGTCCCTCAGTCCCGAAAAATGCGAATTCCTGATGATTGAAGGGACTGTGCTAGGTAATACAATTTCTCAGCAAGGATTACAGGTGGATCCCAACAAAATTGCTATCATCCAAAAGGTTCCACCTCCTCAAAAGGTAAGAGATGTTCGGAGTTTTCTAGGCTTAGCAGGATATTATAGAAGATTCATTAGAGATTTAGTAAGCTAGCTTTTCCATTGTTTGGTATTTTGGGGAAGGATGTTGAGTTTATATGGACTGACAACTATCAAGAGGCTCTGGATGAGTTGAAAGATAATCTAGTAACTGCCCCGATCTTGAGAGGTCCAAACTGGGCCCTACCTTTCCACATCCACACTGATGCCTCGAACAAAGCCATAGGTGCAGCCTTAGGACAAGTTGAAGAGAAACTACCATATGCCATCTACTTTGTCAGCAAAAACCTGTCCAAGGCAGAGTTGACTACACTGTAATCGAGAAAGAGTTCATGGTCGTAGTCCATTCCCTAAACAAGTTTAGACACTACATCACTGGTTATCAAACATTTGTGCACACTAATCATGTTGCGATTAAGTATTTAATGAATAAACCTGATGTGAATGCTCGTATCATTAGATGGTTACTTTTGTTGCAGCAATTTGATTTGACCATTGTTGACAAGCCAAGTAAGGAAAATGTTGTTGCTGACTTTCTGTCTAGACTAGATTTGCCTGCAGGTGAAGACAAGACGGTAGATGATCAAATGCTAGATGAACACCTATTTGCTATTTCAGTACTCTCTCCCTGGTTTGTTGATATAGCAAATTACTTGTTCTCAGCACGATTCCCTCCGCACCTATCCTCAAAGTAGAAGAGAAAAATTGTGAGGAAAAGTGCCCCATTCACTTGGATTGGGGGCAACCTATTAAACTTGGCCCAGATCAGATCTTGAGGCATTGTGTTAGGGACGAGGAAGTTTATGACATCCTCCTAACCTATCATGATGGACCGTGTGGAGGCCACTTTGCAGCAAAAAGGATTGCCTTTAAAATTCTACAGGCAATCTACTATTGGCCCACTCTTCATCAAGATGTCAGAAGATACATCAGCCAATGTGACCGATGTCAGAGGGTGGGGAAACCGACTCCGAGGGATGAAATGCCCCTCCAACCTCAAGTGACTTTCGAGCCATTTGAGAAGTGGGGCATAGACTTTGTGGGTCCTATCAATCCTCCTTCAAAGCAGAAGTCTTACATCATTGTGTGCATGGACTACCTGACCAAGTGGGAGGAGACAAAGCCAATCAAGGCAATGACAGAAGAAAAAGTGGCTAATTTTTTGAGAGAAAATATCTTCTACAAGTTTGGCTACCCAAGGGAATTAGTTACAGATCAAGGAAGTCAGTTTACCTCTAACCTGATTGAAGACTTGCTCGCTCATCACAAGATTAAGCACAAGGCTTCCACCCCTTATCATCTGCAAGTAAATGGGTAGGTGGAAGTCACTAACAGAGCTTTGGAGGAGATTTTGACTAAAGTGGTGGGCAGCAGCAGACAGGATTGGGCAGATCGCTTGGTTGAGGCCACCTAGGCCTACAACACCACTTGGAAAACTACGACCGGTTTCACACCTTGTGAGCTGGTCTATGGGAAGAAGGCTTTGTTGTCCATAGAATTCGAGTACAACACATTGAGGTTGGTAGCTCAGCTGGACCTAGACCTCAGCCATGCACAACAGGACAGATTACTACAACTGAATGGATTGGATGAACAGAGAATGCAGGCCTTCCTCCACTCAAAAGTGGTCCAACTCCAGAGAAAGATATGGCATGATCGGCACCTCAACGAAAAGCAATTTCATCCAAGAGATTGGGCATTGTTATATGACTCAAGATACAAGGATTTCAAAGGGAAGTTGAGGACAAGGTGGCTAGGACCATATACAGTGGAGAAATGCAACGACAATGGTTCAGTTCTCATCAGGACCATTGATGAAGAATCCATCCCCATGCTCGTCAATGGGAATCGATTGAAAATCTACAAGAAACCCCTCTCTAGGTAGGAGTTCGTTGAAACTTTGGACAAATCAGTGTTGGTAGTGGAGCAGGGCCCTGTCTCTACTCCACCCACACCTTGATCATAAAAAAAAAAAACAAAAACAAAAACAAAAAACAAAGCAGAAAAAGAATAAGAAGATCCTTGGGTGAAAACCTCTTAGAGACGCCCGGGGTAGACAGTGAGGGTGAAAACCTCCTGGAGACACCTTAGCTGTCTCTCTCAATATTAAAAAAACAAAAAAAAAAACAAGGAACCAACCTAACTTATGTTGAACAATTGAAGGTTGTAGGGAAGACATTGCAGGTTAGGAGGGTCGCATAAAACAAGGACAAAGGTCAACCTCAGGCTGCAAGCACCCCTCATAAGCACTTCCTCCATGACCACTCCCCTTCCCTAAGATTTGATCACATTCGGGTCAAGATTTCGCCTTCTACAGGAAGTTCTGGGCCTTCTACAGGAAGTTTTGTAGCTTCTACAGGAAGTTCCTATAGACCCTTCAGACAGGCCAAAATTAATCTTGGGAGAAAATCTGAAGGTTGGAATTTTCCTGTTAGGTCTTCAAGCACCCCTGCTTCCATCCATCACCATATGTCACCCTGTTTCATCTCATTGCACCTCCACTACACCCATCTTGTTTTTTGTTCCTACACAAAAAAAAAACCTATTTTCTTCATCCTGCCAACAAGAACTTTTAGTAACAACTCAAGCAGTATTGTCTCACTCACCTTACTTGTCAATCTCCATCTGGACTCCTCATTAGCCAAATCCCTCGTCAACAGTATAACCCTGCTCGTTTAGCTTGCATCCTAGGAGGAGAAGCAGCTACAGGACATCCCACAGGAATATTGTAGCAGTTGATCCCTCTGGAAGACATACTCTGGAGACAAGGGCAGCCGAAAACGACAAAAGAAACATGAAAAGGGCTCAGCTTGAACGTGAAAATATCATCAACAACCAAAGCCAAACAAAACCTGTGCATGTAGCATCAACGAACGAAGGAAAGATTCCAAAACCTGTGCATGCAGCATCAACGAACAAAGGAATGGGTTCCAAAACCTGTGCATGAAGTAGCAGCACATGAAGGAGTGGTTCCAAGACCCGAAGTCTACGTAACGTGGTTGTGACCACACAGGTAAGTGCCTAAGCTCATTCGTCAATTGCATAGACTATATTTCAAAAGCTGCATGTCTATGCAAATGGTGTGAATCGAATGGAATCGGTGGCCATTCAACTCGCCACCCTCAGCCAGTTACATAGCCTCGTGAGATCCGAACGAGACCAGTTACATTCAAAATTGCCGATGGGATGTGCAACCAACACATGTGGAGTGTCCATTCAAGGAAAAATCGTCAGGACTGGTAGTGGTGGCAGCGGTTAACGGCAGAGGCGAGGTGATGGCAGTCAGAAATATGCAGAGAAATCATGGCTATGACGTCGGATCAACAGTCTATTCTAGCCACCTCATTCCCTCACCAAAAATCACGTCGAAGTTAAAATATGCTCCGTTGAAACTCACACCACCTCCTGTTCATTTTTCACTTGCAACGTCCTCGACTGGAGTACGCGTCCTCTGCTTCCAAAAACTGTTAACTAGTCGTCTTCCACTGGATTTTCTACCTGTTTTCGAAAATCTCTTGTGTATCTGGCTCGCTCAGAGGCGCAGTGATATTCTACAAGAACCGGGGGGGGGTCTTCTACAGGAAGAATCCTACAGGAAATATTGCACAGCTTTCCGGAGCCGGGAAGCTAGGGATTTTTCTTTGTCGAATTAGGAGCTCCAAACAAGGTAGGCTCGGAAAACTCTTCTATGCATGGTATGTTTTGAAAAGGTGGTGAATTGAATGGCATCAGATTGGGGAATTAGAGGAAAACAATCTACCTGTGAATTGAGAAAAAAAGTTTGCCTGTGTATTGCACTAGGTTTCCCAATTGTTTCTGCATCAAGATTCTCTTCCACGTTTCCTGTGTTTTCTAAAAGTTCTCCTGTAGAGGGGATATATGCAGCTCTGGGGGCCAGCCTGTGTATGGAAAAATTTTAAACTTGCGTATCTGAATGTGTGCTGAGAAGAAAACCTGATCTTTGTACTCCATCTGTAGAAACAAAATTCTTCCTTTCATAAACAGATAGTTGAGTCTTGGGTAACATCAATCTTGAAATCAAGGAATTGATTGCTAATTGACATTGAAGAGCCGAGGAATCCTTCCTTGAGTCCAGGGGGAAACCATAAACAATATTCCCTTTCCTAACCAAAGAAAAGAAGCAAAAAAAAACACTCTCACCATGCCAAGGTGATTCATAAGGAAAGAACCCTCGGACTCCAGCAAATTGCATGAGCACCCTAAGGTGGTGAACCTTTTCACGCAGGCCAATTGGATGTCGTTCTTTAACAAAATTCACGAGGAGATAGCTGAGGAATTTTTAATGTCCCTGAGACCTCAATCAAAGGCACAAGCCACAGTTAGTTTTAGGGGTTTGACCCTAGAACTTACCCCTGAGCTCATCAGTCGAGTTACCAGTCTACCATTGGGGCTCCCTTGGAGCAAAGAAGAGAGGGCATTAGGCCAAGCTACCAAGAAAGCATTCTTTCTACCCGAGGAACATTCTGTAGAAGACAAAAATGGGGTGAGGAGAACCAACTTGCCTCCTCTTTGGAGTGAAGTCAGTTTCCAAATCATGAAGTACATTACCTGTGAAGGAAGATTTAGCATCGTCTATGGCTATCATTTCAAGTTGATGTATGAACTTAGACATGGAATTGATTGACCTCCATCAATGAAATTGAGCATTCCCTATTTTATTCTTCAGTCACTCATTGAATGTGGTACAAAATTGAATGAAGGGTTCCCAGATCAGCTAGCACATCATGGGCTCATCAAACTATTAGTGGAAGATGCTCTGCACACCTACTCTATCCCCATATCTTGGGAGATCTTCCGAAACATGTCTAGGGGTGACAACATTAGAATTTTGGCTGAAAATATCGCCCCATCCAGCAATGAGGAAGGGGAACACATTGAAGAAGGTGAGAAAACCAATGGTGAAGGAACACAAAACATTCAAGCACAGCAAGAACAGAAAGGAAAAGGAGAAATGGGCCAGGTTGTTGAGCCTAAAACAGCAGCGTAGACAACAGCACAAACACTACGGGAAAAGAGAATTCAGAGTAGAGCAGAGAGGGCTGAAAAACCCCAAATGAAGGATGTCACAGCCACAACACAAACACAGAAACAAAAGGAAAAGACACATCCTGAAATAGCAGCAACACAGACAGAAACAGTTGACACAGGGGCTTCTATAGGAAGCAGGGAAAAAGAACAGCAAAAGGAGAAATCACCTGAGATTTTGGCAAGGGAAGTAGCAGCTGTGCTTGTCGCCTTAAGCACACCTCCAAAACAAAAAGGGAAGAGAAAAAGGAAAATATCCATGTACTTTAAAGCAAGGAGGAGCACACGGATTAAAGCAGGTAGACCCCAACCTCAATCAAAGGTGCCAATTGTCATCGAGGACACATCACCTAAACCAAAAGAAGGATCTCCTTCAAAGATATCTGTCACCTATGAACGAGGAAGCCCGAAAACCTCCACCTGGAGAGAGAGAATTAAGATGATGGACTCAAAAAAAATTCTACATGAAGCTGAGAAATCTCTACAGGAAACTCTAGCTAAGCTAAGGGAGACCGAGAAACTGGAGGAAAAGGCGGCCAAACCATCACAAGGAGAAGAGAAGGCAGAGGAAATATTGGAACCAAGCCCTCAACCTAGCTTGGGCTCATAATATAACTTATTAGAAGCCAGGAAGATAATTCCCCAGAAATTTGCGGTGCCACTTTTCTTTGCACTGGAAGAAGAAATAATTAGGACTCGCACTTGGATGAGGATTGCTAAGTCCAAGGGTGTGGCAGACATAGGCCACCTGGAGGAAGAACTCAAGGAATCAAGAAAAGAATTGGCCATGGTAAGGCATGTGGAGAGCAGTCAAAGGGCCAAACTACAGGAAGAAAATGAGCTACTGAAACAGCAGTTGCAGTTCTAGGGAAGTCATAGGGAAGATAGGCCCCCCATCTGGGGAGAACAGCAATAGCAAGAAAGGCCTCTAGCAGACAAAGAAATCTCTGATGAACAGCAGAAAGGGGACGGGCTGCAGGCTGAGGTTGAGGCACTAACAAAGCGGCTACAGGAGAAAGATTTACAGGCAACAAAGGAAATACAGTCTCTAAAACAACACATACAAGAAAAGGAGGCCCAACTAGCCTGCATGGCCAGCTAGGCAGTAGAGGCCTTGCAGTGTAGGCAACCTTCCAAGTCATATGCCTTATATCTGAAAGATCAATGGTTGCAGTTCCAGATTAACACCTTGGCCCAAATGGGCACCATTCCATTTCAAAATCACCATCAATTCATGGCTTTGTGTGACAATAGCTCAGCAGAGGATAAGGCCAAGTTATCATAGTTCTACTTACACAACTTGACCCTTCTTAGCATGAACCTGTGGGACCCCAACGCTGCAGTGGGAGATGTGCAACTTATGGCCATGGCCTCTTGGTTAAATCATGAAGAAAAAAGGGCAACAGAGATTCAAAATCTCATGAACAGGGCGCTAAGTGAGCCACTCATGATCAAAGAAGAGCCGGAGGATCCCTCGGCCTTGATAGATGCCCACCAACACCTGGCCAACAATCCTCAGGTTCTGCCAGATTACATTGAACGACAAGCTCAAGCCATTGCTCATTTTGAGGACATGGAAAGACTGTTGGGGGATAACTACATTCATGCTTGCACAAGGAGGTGGAACACACTATCCCACAGTTTGAAGATAAGATAATATCACTCCCCAACAAGGATGAGGGAGGCTTTGGCAAGAGTACCCCTCTATGAACAGTCAATGCAAAATCTGCAGGCCAACTGGATCGGCCTAAAGTTCTGTCCTCCCTTGCTTTTAGGACTGCTAAAAGGAGTCAAAGAAAAAGAGGAACACGGGCAGTGGGAGGAAGTACTAAGAAAAGCAGGATTTCATGACCAAGAAGAAGACATCACCTCAGAAGCCTGGGATGTGAGAGAATCAGTCAAAGCAATCAAAGATGATGAGCTGGATTAGTTGCTCAGAGGATGAGCAACCCTTTTTGCAGGGGGGTGATGATGAGCCCCAAAAATGGGTAACTCACTGGGCTCATTATTGCCTATTGTTCATGATTAATCCACCATTTCTCATAGTTAATGCATGCTTCCGAGTATATTTATGTTGATTGAATGAATGAGAGTAGTCAATTGACCATGGAGGCTAATATGTGGTTATTGCAGATTTTTGGACAACTTTTGGACCAACATCAAGCATTTATGAGCCAGTTGACAGCCAAAACGGGGGAACAAGGTTGAGGATTCGTAGGAAGGGTGTCTCCTGCACTAAATGGCCCCTTCCTTGAATTCTCCACCATCAGCTCAGAGTTCAGCAGGCCACCGAGGATGATTCCCAAGGTTAGTTGAGCAGCTTTTTGTAAAGTGACTGATTACTTGCAGTTTGAGCAGCCGAGCCCCTTGAGTTAAGGAGGGTTGTTGGAGGTCCTCGTAGTGTATAAGAAGGAAGGCTTCCAGCCTTCGTATTTTACTTTTGGGAACATTTGTATTTTGCACTCTAGTGCTGCTCTATTTTTGCTCATTTTTGGAGCTTTTGCTGTAAACATTTTTTGTGACATGGTCATTTTCTGAATAATGGAGATCAGTTTCATTTTGCTTCAGCTCTGAACTTCTTCTTAGGAGCCTGTAGCTCTTGGGGTTGGGCCCAACCCAAGTGCCAGGACCTCCTCTGTGTATTGTTATATGTTTTTGCTGCCTACAAATAATTTCTGCTAGTAGGTTACAATCTTGCTTGGTTAATTAGTTCATTCTCAATGATTGAAATAGTTGTTCATGTTTCAAGTGATTTAACAGGTTGGTAACAAAAAATATCTTCGAAAAAGGCCAGCAAGCAACCCTTGATCTCACCTCTCCCTCCTTAGGACCATGAGCCGAGACCAAGGTGTCCTTACTGCCATAAAAACAATGTTCTTGCTTCTTCATGCAATTTCTAGTGTTAGATTCTTAGTTGCAAAAGTTGGTACCAGTTGTGATTACATGCTTAGATCCATTCTTGCTTGGTTTTCCTAGTTGTCTTACATGATTTCCTGCCAATAAATTTCTTTCCATCATGATTTTTGGTAATTAGGTCAAAATTAGGTAAAAGTAGCTAGATCTTTGGTTTTCCTAGTCTTCGTTTGAATAGTTTGGGAAATAACGTGCAGAGCACCTGTGATACCTCCTCCCCTACTCTTACCCCATCAATGCAACCTGCTTTGTCCTCTAACTCAGATTCTTGCTTCTCGTTTGCCACATTCCCTCACTTTGCCCTAATTCCTACATTCTTGCGCAACATTGTTTCTCATATCTTCGAACCAACCCAATCGCCTTAACCACTCCTCATCCTTATTCACTAAGTCCTAGACCTCCTCACACCCTTATCTCACCTCCATACCCACTTCTTCACCTTTCTTCCACCATCAACCCTCCAAAATTCCCTTTCGGAACATCATGTAGAACATCCTGTAGAACCCCTGCAGACTTCCTGTAGAAGCTCACGAAAGCAGTTTCATTTGATCCAATCACTGTGAAACTCTCTGGAAGGGTGCTAGGGACCCCTTAGGCCCTCTTCTCACCTTCCCAACCTCCTGCAAGCATTTTCTTTTGCCAATCAACCTCTGCACAGTCAAAAACAGTTAAAGCACATGCGTAATAATTCTGACAACTTACTCAAAAATACAAAAAGATGTTTTTTCCAGATTTTACTGCAGAAGTAGCTTAGTCACATGCATTTTACCTTTATAAAAGTCAATGGCATCCATTTCCACCACTTTCATCTCTTTTCTTGCACCAGTAGGGTTAGTCGGTAAAACTAGGTTTGCTAGGGTTTGCATTTCCTTTCAGCTTTCAGTTTCTTTCTGAGTTAGCTTTCATCCATCACAGTTAAAAGCTTCTTCTAAAAGCTCATAGAAGTTGGCTTAGGCTCCTAGCAGACTTGTGCCAGTTGATCAAGTGACAGCCGCAGTAAGAGCTATTGCTTGTGCATATAGCACCATCGCTTCCAAGTTTGTTACGAACTACTGGGTTGATAAAAGTAAAGAAGGGAGTCCCAGGAGTTGCAGCATTATTGTTGCAATACTGGAGCCCACCATGTACCTCATATATAGCTAATTCATATCCCTACTTCAAATCAAAAGATTCACCAAATTCTAACTGTAACTATTGAAGCATATATAACTCATGTTCTTCTTGAGTAAGAAAAATAGTGTCTTCCTCTGTGGTCTCTAGTAAGTTAGTACGGGTATCATCCTCTACTTCTTGGTTTTCTGATTCTTCAACATAATTTTCTTGCAAGTGTGGCCTAATCTGTTGGTCTGGTGTAGTATTTTTTGTAGCATTAGGGTTCTTCCTAAAATATGGGTTTCTTATCGGGGGTTGTTGTTAATGATTGTCCCATTGATTTTTCCTATCCATGATATCTAACCTATCAATAATTCTTCTAAAATTTTAGCTAAAACATCTACATTTCCATCTGAAGTTGAAGCTTCTTCTTTAAATACAAATTTCTTTCCGTTCCTCTTTCGTGCTTTCCTAGCAAACAGGTTGGCTTCTACACAGATAGCATTACTCTGCATTTGTTCAAGGGTTTCAGGATTTCTCTCCCTTAGCTGGTATGACATATTAGCATCAAAACCATCAGGGAACTTAATTAATTCTAGGTCAAGTGGAGGCTTTATGTTGGCTGGAATTGCATTATAGATATTATTATAACTAGTGCAATAGTCCTGAACTGACTCATTGGGAGCCCTCCTAATATTGTCATATTCAGAAAGTATTTGCAATGGGTTCTTTTTTCTTTCCCATCTATCAATGAATAACCTTTGAAAATTTGCTAGGTATACAATGTGGTTGGCAGGAAAGGCTTTAAACCACTTCTTGACATCACTATTTAAAGTCTGGGCAAAGAGTCTCATTTGGACATCTGGCTCATCTATTTCATGCAATTCAAAAAAGTTAGACATCTTGTTTACATGTTGTTGGGTAGTGTAATGACCAGTAGCATCAAATAGGAAAATATTACTCTAATAATCTACAAGCATGGCATGAAGTTGGGCAAGTAGAACAAGAGGAGCACATCTGCTTGCCATTGTTGTGATTCTGGTTTGATTGGCGGGTAAAGTTGAGGTGGTTGAAGAAGGGCTTGAAACTGATGGAGATGAAATAGATGATGATGAATATGATTGATTAATATGTGATTTAGGTGATTGAATTTTGGTAGATACAATTGATGAAGTTGTGGTAAAGGAAGGTGGATTTACAGTGAGTGATGATTGTGAAGAAATTTGAGATGCAACGGCAGTAAGGCAAGCTAGCTCTATAGATTGCTGAAGATAAGCACTATCTATATTACTAATCAACGCAGAGGTCAGGCTTCTAATTTGTCGAAGCATCTAAGACATATTTGTCCAAATTTGGATGAATAACCCTTTTTTATTCTATGAGTTGAGTAAACTCAAGGCCTAAAACTGTTTCATGGATATCATTCACAAATTTGGTTCTAAATAGTGAGAGGTCAAATGACAAATCAAAAGGGAATTCTTGTAAAGTTGAAAACTCCTCAAGGAGCAAATTGGCTCTATCTAGCTAGCTACTACTGGCTTGAGTTTTTGTTGTTCTAGGTTGTCTTAAAATCCTCTCTGGGTTATCCACTACAGTTGCAGGGTTTGGATCTGGGTTTGCCCTAGTGTAGTGAATCTTTTTAAAAGCCATAATTTTAAGTTTTTAAATTTTTTTTATGAAATTTTCTAAAAACATACTTTGGGTAATGACCTTAAGGGGCTCAAGATTTGATTGAAGGTTTCCTTAAAGTTTTTATGAGACTAAGGGTCGAAGTCCCCAGTATGGTTGCCAAAAATGTTATCGCTCTGATAATTCCTTTGAAATAATAAGAAGGAAAAGCCAAAGGTAACCACTATCCACCTTTGGAGATCAGGACCTAGCCTTCCTGATGCTTAGAGAGGGCTCTCTCTTTAATTTTTAACTTTGTTTTAGTTAAGATGTTTTAGGCTAGCTATGATTTTTCAAGGGGTTTTGATTTTGTTTGAAATTGGTTGGTGGGATCTCTTAAACAGATGGATAAATTGAGGTCTTTCAAACCATTGGGCTATGGAGTCAACTGATAAGGAAACAACGTTGGACAAACTCACTAAAGGGGATGTTCCAAGGGCAAAATAGCATAGTGTATTTCAGGATGTTTGAGCCAAAGGGGTGAAAGAGTTTCATTCGGGGTGAGAGAGCAATTAAGGGTTCTCAGACCCGGATAATGAATGAGAAAGGAAGGGATAATCAAAATCAAAGGGATGAAATCAATTTAAACCAAAGATAAATTAAGAATTATTTAATTTAAATATCAGAGGAAAACATTCAAATGCTTAACTATTAAAACAGAGTGTGATTTAAACAAGTTCTGAAATATCATTCTAGTTATAGCATTTATATTGAAACACATATAAGATTATGAATAACTTTGAGAAAATGACAAAATCACATGAAAATACTTGTCTGAAACTCGTTCACAACACATGAATCCTTGGAACAGTCTGATCTTTATTAATCAATCCAGCTTGTTGGCTCATCAACTGATACAATAACCTTTTGGTGCTTCTTGATCTAAAAGTCTATAGAAATGTCTAATAGAATCCACACTACATACTTCGAATTGCGAAGTATATATACAAAGTTTATTACAAAATATCTCAAACTAATTTGAGATTTAATCTAGGAAATAAAAATATCTTCTTGCAAGAAGATGGAGACAACTATTGAACTGTTTCATGTTGTCCCTTTTATTTTGGTATTGCTGGCTCTTATGGTTTGATTTTAGCCCTTTATGCTTCTTTGTTGTTTGATCTTTCACGCTAGAAGCTTCATTTACTTTAGGCTTTCATCTGATACACTTTGACACTGATACACTTCAACTCTGTTGATCTATCTTCATCTTTTTATTGGTTGTTTTACTTTTATTATACATTAACATTTTTACTACATAGTTCTTATAGTAAATCAGTTAATTTCTCCCATGCTTCAGCATCAGGTAATTGGATTTTTATCATCCTCCTATATATTTCATCTGCCTTGGTGTACTTGGAAAAAGTAGGCTTATTGATAAAAAAGTGTTTTACCTCATGCTGGAGGTAAACAACTTTTCAAATGTCTAGTAGAGTAATTTTCCTATTGGCAATGCCTTGATTGATGATCTATTGACCTGTTCTTTTGCTAGCTCTCTAATTTTGTTGTTGTAATCTTGTTGTGTCATGAGCTTGTCATTTATCACTAAAGGATCGGGTAACCCTTTCTCTCTCAAAATTTGAAACTTAGCCATAAATCTTTCAAAGGCTACCTTCATATTCTGACAATTGCCCTCCAAGTTTAGCATTAAGTTTCTCTTGGAGAGGACCTTTCTCACCTCCAAAATTGTCTTTGTTCTGTCCTCTATTTCCAATTCCTGAAGCTCATACTTATTTTTCTGTTAAGGAACTAGATAATTCTGGTAGCATCTTCTGGCATTTCTCCTAATTCTTCTTTTACTCTTTGGATGGCCTCTATCGCCATCTTTATCAAATTTGTCTGTTCAAAAATCACCTGAATAGATGGCCAAATATCATTGACAGAGTCAATGATATTGGCCCATAGTAGTTCCTTAGCTTGCCCAAGGGGTTCTTTTAGTGTTAGGTCCTTCTCCATGGCTTTCAATCTCTCACTCATCCTGGCAACTTTTTGCACTTCTTCTTTGTGCATGATTTTGGCAAGGTTGTAATCAATTTCCAAGCTTGCCACCTTTTCTTTGAGCTTATTCATCTCTGTTTCCTATATGGAAATTTCTTCCATAGCTTTAACTAACTTTGCTGCTTCTTCACCTGATGAAACTGCTGCTGATGTAGACTCTATTGAAACTGGTTGTGTTGTGGGCATAGAAGTTGTGGGAGCCAATGAGGTTGCCAATGTGGAAGGAACAGTCGTTGAGATTGTTGGGATGACATTCACTGAGGTAGTGACAATATCAGTCTGCTTTAATTGGATTAGGCTATCCAATTCCATCTTTGTCTCCGTCAATTGATCATTTAGTTTGATGAGTTGGCTTTATGAAGGACATTTGCATTTTTCCTTCCTTGATGTCAAAAGCTGAAATCAACCTGGTTTGATTGGTTGGTGTAAGCTTGAGATACTGTGCATAAGACTGTGCCTTCAGTTTCTCATTTCTCATTTTTATTTCTTTAAACCTGTCCTTTATTTCCTTATCTTTATCAGCAAACCTACTAAATGAGGAGAATTCTACACTAAGTTGCCTTTCTAACATTTGAATTTGTGGTGTAGATGGCTCCTTTGTTTCTCTAGATGGAGTTGTGCCCTTTCTCATATCTAACTCAGTATTAGTTATTTATGTTGAGCCTTTTGTGTCTTCCTATTTTGAAACAGGATTGAGCCTTGGCCTTTTGCTCTAGCTGGCTTCATACTGCACATTTGAAGTGTCCATACCTGAACTGGAGGCTCCCTCTCTGTTTCTCTTGGGATTCTTTTCATCATTCTGAGGAGTCTGCAAGACAACAGGGGTACTCATGGTTTCTTCTTGTTGTGGTACCTTGCAGCAATGAGCTTTCATCAAGCTGTCTTTCTAAATCACACAAGGTATTTTCAACATCTACCTTTGTACTATCCCTGTCTATGAGAGTGTTTTCTAACCACTCAGATTGATTGGCATATCTTTCTATCTCTGGTATGTGGTGATGAATGTAAGGCCCCAATTTGACCTTTTTGCCTAAGTTTAGTCATAAACCCTTGAGGGTCATATCTCCACATGAAACTGTATTGGAACTTCATTTGTTGCAGAATCTAACCTGCTTCCTGCCCCACTTCTCTAGAATTACAAATGAAAGGGCCTAACTGATTTTTGACTTTGAACTAAGTTCTTTTCTTGACTGAGACAAAGTTGACTTCATCAAAGTTCATTATCTTCCTATAATACTCTAGAGAAAATAACCTCATGGGGAGGTAATTGGGGAGTTTGTATGGGGCTAGCTGGCAACCATAGATTCTTATTTCAGTGTGATTTTGGTAAAGGTACCAATCTCCCACTTTACTTTGCTTGGACAATTGGAGGACTCTTTTGATTTCTTGACTTATCCTGGGTGGAGGGCTTTGTGTCAGCATGGTCATGACTGGATGGACAAAAGAGTCAATGAAGTCTGTATAGGTGTATGGCGATGAATACTTGTGGAATAATGGTGTCCAAAATATGACAGACCTGGGTTGGCCTCTAGTGTCCAGCTTTTGGAGGGTGAAGGGAAATTTGTCTAAT
This sequence comes from Pinus taeda, assembly GCA_000404065.3. NCBI lineage: Eukaryota > Viridiplantae > Streptophyta > Pinopsida > Pinales > Pinaceae > Pinus > Pinus taeda. The sequence continues at coordinate 380,099 of APFE030805681.1, read as the reverse complement.
TGATAATACAAAACATGTGGTATAGTACAGATGAGTCCTTGAATACTCTTTCATTGTGCATTCTGGTAAATTGTTCATGCATTCTTTCAGATATGAATTGGGCATAATTGTACAAAGTAGCAGGAGGCCTTCCTGGGGTGAAAATAGACATGAAGGCCAGGACGAGCTCATCAACAAATTCATCTATGGTACAGCCCAAAATACATGATATCATAGTCACAATATGCTTGCCCCTTTCAGAGAAAATGGCAGAAACATATGGAGGGGCATCTTTAGGAATGTGCTATTATTCTATAATGAAAGTTTGGAATATTTGGGCCAGTCTAAAGGGAGTCAAATTGGTGTACAGGTCTAACAAATCACCAATGGAGAGTGGGGTCAAGTTTGGACCTGGTTGGACTTGCAACATCTCATTAATTGATTCAATTGTAATTGTGAACAAAACTTTTTGGTCAGGGGACATTTTAGCTCTCTGGCTGGAAATGTGACAAGCATGGCACATATGGACAATTTCAGGAAAAATATGTAATTGGGGAAACTGGTATTTGGGCAAATTGGATTCCCAAAGGCCAATGTCATCAGAATGGTTCAGATATATGTCTTTACTCAAACAATGAATTTTGAGCAAGACTTCATATGCACTTGCGTCTCTGATTTGAAAATCCCTATCTGCCAGGGGGAGGTGGTCAAGGTCCAAATGGGGAGTTGTGAAAGGTCTGACATCCATGGCGACAGGCGCAGGCACAATTCAGTTCTTGTGGATTTGAATTTGGCACTATAGGTTTATTCAGAGGTTTTGAAGAAAACTGGAAGCTTTAAGAAGGGTTTGGGCACAAACTTTTAAATTTAAAGTAATTTTAATTAATTTTACTTAATTAAAACACTTCAAATACTGAACGTTTTCAAATTGAAAGGGTTGGCTAGTAATTTGTCTTCAAATACCTGGAATTTGGTGAATTAATTGCAAATTTAGTGTTCTCAGCAACTGCAGGAGTTTGAATGGCTTTGGTACGAACTGAGAGGTTGATTGGGGTATTTGCAGCTTCTTCAGGAGTGGAATTTGAGGTCAATTGGTGATTTCAGTGTTTGCAGGTGTTGCAATGGTTCGCAGAGGTCCACAAAGAAAATGAGTGAAAAAGGGCTTCTCGGCCTTTTTATTGAGCAACGATCACTTTTTGGCAGGTAATTTTACACATGAATAGTGGGCAGTTTTTCGGGTTGAGCAGGGAGGTGGTTTCCTAAGCCATTGCACCAATTTCATGGAGGAGACGGTATTTAGAAGGGGTCACTCGATCTATGCCAATGCTTGACACGTAGCAGAGATGAGGCCGGGAAAAACCACTTTATCGGGCAGGTAACGGTGGGACATCGGGGTGAACGCGATATGGCTGTGGACCGTCAGAGGAGGGCAATGATAATCGGACGACAATCGAGGGAGGGATGTGCGCGGATGATATGAGCATAGGTTTAGGAGGGGCCCAGGGCTTTAATCCTTAGCAGTTTGGGACTAATTAGGATTTAATCATGGGATTAAACGATCAGGCGGGGCTTAATGACGGTATTAGTTTAGCTTTACCGCTCAATGGTGTATTAAGTGGGTTTTGTAGGAAATATGGAACAAAGTATAATTTATACTAAAACTAAGGGTTGGGATATTTATATAGAGGATTTATTTAATATACGGGAAAAGGTATATCGAGAATTATATAATTAAGTTAAAAATTAATATGAAATGAATATGCGGAGTGAACATACCACTAAGAATAACGTAACATTTGTGCATTTTATTCACGTACACTTTATACTTAGGATAAAATATTTTTGTGGGTTTTTTGAATGAAACGGAATTTAACATGGGGTTATTTGCTTTTCATAAGTAAATTGAGTTTAACCTTAGGAAAAGGGGTTTTATTAGGGTAATGGAGGGAAATGAATTTTATGATGGGAACTCTAACACTTGATGTCCATAAGTCATTAAGTCGAGGGTCCAGTCCCACCAAAAGTCAGAGAAATGCTCTGAGCCTTTATGACTTGAAGGATTTTTAGTACTAGAACTTACTTGTGAATGGGGAAATTAGTAAGTAAAGGGGTAAAAAGAATGAAAGGGAGTTAATTAAATGAATTTGTAAACCATTGTTTTTGTCTTCTTAACTGCTCATGCACATTGAAACATATAATAAAGCATGATAAATGTGCTTTTATCCAATCAACTTTATACTTCAGCAGCCTTTCTTTTACTTACCCATTACTTACTCTACCATTTTTTCTTCATTTATTTGGGTGCATTTAGACTAGCAAATCCTTATCATTCATTTTTCTTTTGAAAAGTAAACTATCTAATTCTGACCTTATATCATCCAAGAGCTCAAATTAAATTGATGAGCTCCTTTTATTTTCTCTACCTATTTAATGATCTTTCAAGATTAAGTTGTTTGGTCAAATTTTATTCTCTAACTATAAACATAAAATTCAAAGCATGAAATAGTCAAGATTAAGCAGTTTGACTACCATGGGTTGTGGCATGTATGACAAGCTGCACACAACCATTATTTAAGATAGTAAAGCAGTAAAATAGTAGTGGCATTTAGACTTGCACACTTTCATGATCTGTTTTTATTTTTGGGGTTTATATATTTTCATTTTTTGATCTTTTCTTATTCTTTTTGTCCTTTGATATTTCTTTTAAGACATACCCTCTTTACATTTTTTAAATTTTTAATATGGGAAACATTTACAGAAAGCAAAGGTATGTACAATATTACAAGGCTCAAACTTATCCAATTCAAAAGTATGAATCCTATCACTATGGGACTCTAACAAGAAGGATTAGAACCTTTGAAAGTATTAGATGCTTCAACATATTTTGTCCTCACAACCATGAGAATACACTTCTTGTTGGAGTTGATAAGTCTCTTTATCTGTCTTGCACTAACAAGGGTTGAATTGACTTTCATGCGGTGAGCTCTAACAATATATTCCACCCCATTTTTGGTGAAACGGTACTTGTTCTCATGCCTGAAGAAGATTTATTGCCTATCATACAAGTATAGGCTTCCCAAGGCTATGCCACAAATTTCAAGTGGGACAACATCTAAATCAGCCTCATCTATCAGCTTTGAAGCAATGGCAAACCTAATCTTGCATTGCTTGGTGACATTGAGTTTTGCATTATCGCACACCCAACCAAGAGGATGGGGTTTTGGATGAGGTCTCATTTCCAAGCCCAACTTCTTAACAATTGATTATGAGATCAAATTAACTTAAGAAAGCGGATCAAATAGTGTATCTATTTTTGTGTGCTTAGATACAACTCTTATATGAAACAGTTTGCTTCTTTTTCTTTCATCAACATGAGCTTTACTTTCAGAACTTCATCTAGCATGAAAGGAACCTTTACCGTGTACCACAACGAATGTGATCTACCTCTCATCACCGGAATCAGAACCAAGGTCTTGTTGAGTTGTAGCAATGCTCTTCTTCTTCCTTTTTCCACCAAACTTCTTAGGCTTTAATTATGGATGCAACTTCCAATAGTGCTCCTCATCATGCCCATCTTTCTTGTAATGAGTGCAAGAGGGCTTCCCTTCTTCTTTTATTGTTTTAGATATCTTCTTTCCCTTTCCTTTTCCTTTGAACTCGTTGTTTTGAGGCTTGGATGAAGGATTATTTGGATGATCTTCTTGTCCATGCTTTCCCCTGATTTCAAGATGAATTTCTTTCACACTAGCTTCATCTAGATTAGTTGGATCAAACAACAACAATGAATGACAAAGATAATTGCGTAAAGCACCAATGTTTTATCAAAATTTCTAGTGATTCTAAAGGAGTATTCAATGTCAATGCTTGCTTCCTAAACTCCTCTGTAAAACTTTGAACATTCTGACCTTTTCCATATCTCAGGTTTTGGCATTCCATCAATGTTTTTTGTTTATAACCCAATGGGTAAAATTTAACCCTTAATGCAGAAACAAACTCATACCATGAAGAAAGGATTTGACAATTATGTTCACTACCTTTATGAAGCTTGTTCTCCCACCATGCAAGAGTTGTGCCACCCAACTAAAGAGATGCCAACTGAATCTATGCCTCATCCTCTTCGATATGTTGCATAAGGAAATACACTTCAATGTGTCTAATCCAATTGTTTAGTTTCTGTACATTAGCTTCTCCATTAATCATGGGTGAATCAAGTTTTACGTCTAACTTTAAAAGTGGCCTTTTAGAAGCATTCTTTGATGACTATTTGAATGATGAAAATGAGGGGAAGAGGAAGATCTTGAACTTGAAGATGGAGATTCAAGAGGTTCTCCTCCACCTCCTCAGCGTATTGATGCATTTTCTGCTATAACTCTCTCTCTTTTTCCCTCTTTTTCCATTCTCCTTTCATAATCCACAAACAATTTTTCCAACCAATTTTCCATCTGGTAGAAGGCCTTGTGGAAATCCTGCTCATTCTCTGTGTCCATGTCCTTGTCCTCCATTTTCTTTCTTTGTGTTGCACATCTAATCTCAGGGTTAAAAAACTTGAGTTTTCCTTCACCCTCTTTGAATTTTGGCCTTGGTAAGCATCAGCGCTCACAATTCACATCAAAGAAGACTGCTCTAATACCAACATGATCAGGGATCTTTTCTTTGGTGATGTTAAACAAAATTGCTTAAAAAGCATGAAAATACCATAAATGCAACACCCATGAAGAAGAAACACAAAATGAAGACAATATACACGATGCACCAAGGTTTTGTTAATGGAGTTCACTCACAATGTGTGAGCTACATCTTTGGGCCCTGCTTCAAGGTGGAGATGCCTTTATATTATGTCAACAAAATAATGACAAGTACATGTCAAAATGCATGGCAATACCTCACTTATAAAAGTGACTTGAAAATATGTTGCTCAAATCCCAATTTCCACTGCACTAGTGGATTCCTTGAAAAAAATTGTAAAAAATGAGTATAAACTTGATCAGGTTTTGTAACTTTCACCTCTGGACTCCTTAGGGAATCTTCAAAATGCCACAACAGTGGAAGTATTCCAGGAATATTCTTACAAAATATTACTCAGAATATACCATGGAATATTTTCTTAAAAAGCACGCCCACCCGACATGGTTTTCTTTTCGCAAAGTTAAACTCGGCCTTCTCAATGCTCCTCCTATGTTTGAATGCCTTAGCACATTTAAATATTATTGGGCCAACAGACTTCACAAAGTCTCATTGGTGGTTCGTTGGCAAGTGGTTGTTTTGGTTTGTGGGTGGCCTAGGATCAAACCCCATGGGCTCCCCGCTTGTGCGATTGGTTATGTTTTATATGGTAATATGGTTCGTGTGAACGATATATATATATATATATGGTTGTCGTTGTGTCATTTAATTAAATTGTTGAACCACCAATTTTGACTCTGATTGCCAATTTGTCACGCTGTTTGCCAAGTTGTGGACTGGTTGGGCCCACATGGTCACCAATTGGGTGCCATGTGGAACCATTTGATTGGCCATGTGGCACCTTCCCATTGGCCCACGTGCGTGCCCAGCGACCCTAGTCATGCCACCTCATACGCCCAATAGGATGCCGCGTTATGCCACATGGAACCCCTATTATGTGACATGTGGCACCTTCTGAGGGTGCCACGGGGTGCATCCTGGTTGTTCCATGTGGCACTATTAGTGCCAAATTTTTTCATTTTTACACAAAAGTTTAGATGAACATAACTTTGTTATACAAACTCAAATTGAGGTTTCATTTGCATCATTAGAATCATCTCGACAAGATCTATGACTTGGTGTTGGTTTTACTAAGGTTTGAGGACTTCAAATTTTGAGCATTTTGGGATCCTCTTGGATCACACTCCTTTGGATCAATTTGCGGGCGCCAACCGGCTAGAGGCATCAACCCCCTTAATCAACATGGACCACTCTTTCATCCATTTTCACACTGGATCCACTCCTTTTTACAATAAATTCAAAAATCAATATAGACTTCTTCACTATTCAACCATAATTATCAGTATTACAACATTATAGCCTCAATACAAAAGAATCATTATTCCATCATCAATAATAATAAAATACTCCACAATATTAGCTCTGCTCAACACCACAAATCTCTGGTCATATTGTCACTAGATTTTCAATGTCACTATAGTATTGTCATCTGCAACACATCATAAGTACTCATACAATCTTACTAGCAATATTATCAATGCAACCTAATCCCTGCTTTAGTCTTGCAATACAAACACATCATTTACAAATCCTCTATCAAAACCCTGATCACCACAAGCTCAGCGGCATAGCGCCTTGTTATATTATCACCAACAACCTCATTCATCAAATATTTGGTTAGATCAAAATACATACACTACAAAGACTCTAGTCATACAATTAAAACTCTAAAGGAATAGCAATACATTCCGAGTAGTAATGTAAATCTCTTTGTGTCAACAATACATATGCTACAACCATAATCCTTCCAAGAAGCACAATCACCAAGCCTGTACAAGCTACCTCTAAGTACAATTCTAAGAGTTAATGAATTACTTTTTTTATCACAAAAACATCCTTGAGGAGAACAAAGATATGTTTAATAAATAAGTTTCAATGTTGGCCAACAACTTTGGGATAATCGAGTGATACCAATAAGTACTTTGAATTCACGTTATAAAAGTGGTTAGGTCATCAAATACACTGGTAGATCTTACTAGAAATGGGTTACCAATAGTCTTAGATTTGATCTCTTGATACCCAGACTCATATTTATATACCATATTAGAATAATCAAGTTTCCATACCTTAGACCATAAGATGAATGTGCACCTAAATTTCATTACATTGTGCCTCATCACATCAATCTTCAGATAACCTTTGAACATCAAACATATAAAGGAAAATTGGGATATGAACCTACAGCAACAACAAAGCATATCACGGTTCAATGAATGTAAGTGTGCCCTGCATCAAATCTTCGCAATATTCACCAAACAAATCAACAGCCACTGTGCAATCTACACCAAATCGATCATATTACCCGCAGATTGACACAGATCACCCTTTGACATATAATCCAAACCTCATTACACCAAATTTTACCACATTCATGCTTCACCAAAGTATTATGACTTTAGTTAGCACGTCATTGCCACACAAACACACCACATTCTCAAATCATTGATCCACTACTTCAAACTTTGGATCACAAAATGCCTCAAATCAAGGGATATAAATATGGCAAGAACTCCCAAGTCAGAGGTTTGGTGCAAAACTTCCACCACAACCTCATACCATTCTTTCGATCTTTGCATATCAAGTCAAACATATACCCGAGTCTTTACTCATATGCATCAATTGGCTTACTCACTGTGTCACCAACATTTAATCATGTCAATGTGAAATTAGATCTACTAGGGCAGAACAATGCAAATATCATGCAATAACAGCGCCTGCCTTAGATTGCGACCACCATCATACTGCACACATAAACGATCACTACAAATATGTTCCCAGATCCATGATCACATCATCATATGGCTATATCAAAACAAAAATTGATCTCATATTAGGTAAGTACCTATGCCAAAACAAAATAAACAATTCAAACGTTGATTACACCATTATCTCAATCATTTTGATCGCTACCTTCACAACATTGTCGCCCTCTACTAGAACACACACAAAAATAAATCGACCCACAAATGACTAACGCTGCCCTTTGTGCTCAATACAATAATTTATAGATGTTGCTTGGAGACCAAAGCAAGCCAACCCATTGGAATACCATGAGCAAAAACAAATGTGAATTTTGATGGTAAAATGAGCCAACACATCATTGTTGTGAGACGAAACCAAGCAGAGAAACCATGGCTTTGAAACCTTGCATTGTTCATAATGACTAGGAATGCAAACACTAGTTGTCCATGAGCAATCTGGGTTGCCGATGTAGGTTGTCTGTATGCAATATGGGTTGTACACGCGAGTTGACTGTCTTTAATCTGCATCTATATTTTAATAAGCCTAGGTCTCCTTCAAGCCTGATCTAAAACCTCACATGACCATCATCAATTGTTCAATCATACTCCAACTGCCCTATGTCAAGTTGACATCAATGCCAACATCAAGTTTGCCAACCATTATGCTAATACCAAATTTTCCAACACCGAAAAGGTTGTTGAGTTCCGTTAGCACTGGAGACTAATGCTTGTCATCACTTAAGGGATTTCCCGACCCTCGGGACCCAATAACCCAAATGCTTGGCATCCAACCATTAAAGGGCCCAACAACAGAGCATCAATGTGATGGTATAATCTTTTGTAGACCAATGACATTTCCAGGTTTATCAACATCGAGCCTTCACATTAGAAATTACTTGTTGGTTAGTCTTGATGCCCAACTCTGGATAGCTCAATACTCCACCTTCCTGGAATTTAAGCCCCTTCTGGCCAAGCATTTAATCACGGCCCCATACTGGACCATGTGACTGGGGGCTAACACTATCAATCACTATTTACCCATGTCCCAACAACCCAAGAGTTGATGCAATGTTGACTTGATGATGGGGAAATTTCTCATTAGATGACAAAAGTTGTCAGGATCTATCAATGCCAAGGAATTGTGATAGATTAGTTTCGATGAGCCACTGATCCCCTAAGGCCCAATAGCCTAATACGTCAATATTGACAGCCCAATAGCTCCCTTTTTTGCTAGCGCTTGGTCATAGCCCCCAAAATCCATGTGACCAAGGGTCAAACCAAGGGACTTTCAATCCACAAAACTTAAAACTTCACCCATATAATCCCAAAATCAAAGAAGTGTTTTATCCCCAAAACTTCTGAGGGCCCATCACACAACTAGTCATAGTAATACCAACCACTTAAACAAAACTTACAAGAAGATCCTTAGGCCCAAAGTAACTTATTTATCACTTTTTTATCCATAAATTTCATATGATTTAAAGGCAGCAAGCCTCAAGAAATACCCCCATACACAAATTTATTCACATAAGGTAACTAGCGACCAAGCACACTACACATTTGCCCATTTCATTGTTACAATATACATGAGTGAACTAGCAATCATGATCATCAAATATTACACAACATTCACTCATTGAGAAGTGCAGGTTGTTAACTAAGAAAAATTATATGATACTCGGTAATGCATTCATGTGTACTTATTAGACATTAAAACCTGTATAATTTCATCATTGCAAGCAAGCATAATGATCAGTACAACAATATTTATGAAGCTTTGGACTATAATGTCATTCCATTAACAGTATGTAGATATGCTCATCTAAGTTACTTTTAAGCTTTTCCTGAAAATAAAAAAGGGAGAGCCACTATCTACCCAACCGTATGCACAGTTGCACTGCAGTCTTTCTTACAGTTGGCCACCACCGAGCCAAATCCAAAGCCTTAAGGGAAGATTTAGTCAGGATTCACAAGGTCCAATTCAGAGTAGAGTCTACAAAGGTCACTCTCCTTCATATACAAGCAAATCATAGTTTATCCTTTAGCTTGCTAAGTCAAGTCCTCTTAACACTCAAAAGTATAGCCAATTTGAATCTATAGTCTGTCAATGCTTCCCTCTTGTGCTTTGTGTGCTAATTCAATAGCAATTTTCCTAAACATCTTTTGGCCTCTTGCTCAACCTGAAGGCTTACAAACTGATTTCCTTCTCAGATTCAATCAATTCACAATGCCCTACATCTTGTTGGGTCACAAAGGTTCATTCTCTAGTATCTTATTGTTAAAAGTCATTATTTTCGGCGTCCACCACCTGTGTTTCTCCTTCATTCTCCTCTATGTTTTCATGGTCTCATCCTTTCTCTTTTTTGTTTTCCTACTCTCCCCCTTCCCTTCACACACTCGAAATGAAGATACTCAGGGTTCCCCTTTGGGACACATGGGCCAACATAAACCTCGACGGTGGGATGTGGCCCATACACCTGGGGCAGTTTAGTAATTTTGTCTGCTAAGTCATAGGTTTTAGCTAACTAATTCATGTAGATAGGAAAACCTCCCAGATTCCCCCTTACAATGTACCCTCAAGCATTAGGATGTCTTTTGGCTGCACTCTTCTTCAGCTTGGCATATACTAAAATTGAAATATTTACATCAAATAAAACTTTTTCAAAGTATCCATACTAGTCATCCCAATATTATCAGTCTTAATTACATATTACAAAATGTTATGGTTAAACAGGGGTGTTGCATCTAACCAATTGATCACCCATCAAAACACAAGCTAAGGTTAAAGAGTGCATTACAAAATGTTATGGTTAAACAGGGGTGTTGTATCTAACCAATTGATCACCCATCAAAACACAAGCTAAGGTTAAAGAGTGCCCCCCATACTCGCATTTCTCTAGAATTCTCAACAATAAAGAGTTTTATATTGTTACTAGTCATAATATTATAATGATCCCAAGTTATTCTAAGTTCTTGATAACATTACTACCATGATTTTTCTAACTTGAAGTTTGTTGTATGTCCATACATTTGTGAAGTCCAATTAAGTTGTATAATCCCCAGATTTGAAGAGCCTCTTTCACCAACCACGAATTTGCCCCTAAAACCAGGATTTTAGTAACATTGACACTAAACTTTTCAATGGTACAATATACATGAAACCTCCCCCTCAGCAAAGAGGAACCAGAAAGAGGAAGTTAGCATCAGCCATTCATTTACCCTACACGCTTTAAATATGTCAAATGCAATCTTTTATGTATTTTGTATATGCAGGGCCAATACAACATGAGCATTTAGCTTTAGTAAATTTTCTATAGGAAAAAACCCTGAAAACATTAAGAAAAAAGGAACATGGGGAGTATATTTCGTCACTAGAGTATGGCCAAAGCGATAATTTGGATCCTTGGAGGCTTGAGCCTCAAGTACACCTTGTCAAAGTTAGCTTTCAATGGAGATTATGGTGTATAATGTGAGGCTTTAATGACGGATTATTCCTGGCAATGATACCATTATAACAGTTGATCACTATTGAAGCTAAAAGGCACCCATGTTCCAGGGGTTCATAATTTCATTCTGCTTATGTGTGCCTTTGCAATGATCAAATCAGAATTATATAAACAGCTAAAGCAGTCTTTTGTATAAACAGTTGCATTTTAAGCTCTAACAAAAATATATAATTGAGAATAAAATGATGAACCATTTCACTACCTTTCTCCTGCTCAACACAAAATCATAATATCTTTGAAATATGCAAACTGATCAGATTTGGAAATTACAGTTTCCTTTAGTGTATGAATCCTCTTCTTTTCAACATGGATAATCTTTAGAAAACTCGGAGTGTATGGACTCTAGAACGTGCCACAAATTAGTTTCAGAATTAACTGACACTGGATTCAAGGAATAAATAACTTTCAATTTTTCACTTGGATATTTTAATATAAGATGATTTTATACAAAAATATGCCAACCAAATGGTGTTGTACAAAGAATGTCAATGACCAAAGATCAGATTAAGAACAAGAAATGTCTGTTTCCAAGTCGAATCCTCTATTACGACAGAGATGGGGATGTATTGCAACAATAAAATATTGTTAGAAATAGGAGGCAACATAAGCTTTTCCATCATCACCAAAGTATTATCGAGTTCAAACTTCAAAGATGCCCGATAATGGTAACTACTGCTTCCAATCAAATGAAATTGAGATAGACTGTTCTTTTGGCATTTCCTTGAGGGCTTTCCTGGTCCATTTCCATTTCTGATATCCTGCTTAACAAAGTAACAAGATATGAATCTAAGGTAGGCCTGAGACTGAGAAAAGGCACTTGGCACATCAAACAGTGATACTGATTTTGTTTACTCAGATTCCTTGGGCCGCCTTCTCGCTCCCTCAGCACTGTTAGGACTCTCAGATTCAGAAGAATATAGAGTTGATGTGTATGCATCATCGATTATGCTAGATCCAAGCATGTGACTCTGATTTTGTACTACACCCATTTCCTGTCCAGAGATAATTGCTCGTGCTTGATACTTAGTTGTTCCTCCATCTTCATTGCTATAGAGGATATAATCATGATATGTTGGTGCAAACTGAAACAACAGAACCAAAAAGTTAGACATCTTATCCCAAATCTACAACTAACATCACAAGAATGAGACCAATCAATTTTCTGTAGTTTGAGAAAAACAAATCTCTATTGAAAAGTCAGAACCCATCAACAGGAAAAACACAATGTAACTACTATCATATAAAATAATTGCATTTGGGCCCACTGTTAATAACTTCTAAACAAGCAGATCAATGAAACAATATTACATATAATTCATAGTAGCTCTTAGGAAGGGGCTATAAAACATCGTTGTGTATAACCTTCCATTTTGGTTTTCTGTTTTCAGCACTCCTATAAATTTCCTCATATTAATATAACACATATTGTTCCTAAAAAAATATGTTACACATAATTTTGATATTGTTAACACTTAGATTTGCCCCCTTCCATATCTGGGGATTTAGTGACCATCACATTTCATTAGGCTGGAGGTTCAGAGATGTATTCAGATACAACTCTAGTTGAGCCAAGCATTGGTTCCCGTTACTGCAAAATCTAGCAGGCCTAGTGCAAAGCTTCACTAGTTAGATCCAGACCTCATGACAACAAGAGATCAACCACCACTGTCACCTCAGCTGTCTTTCTCCAGCTGTTTCGTAGTAAATTAAACTACAAGGGAGGCTTACCTATATAGATCAACTCAAGGATGTTCAATAAGAAAGGTTTGAGGTGATGAAAAGGGTTGAATGATTGGGCTTGGGCTAAAGTATTGGCAGAGACAAGAAGGATAAGATATTATTTACTGAAGTTTAAGTACTCTATCTGTAGACCACTAAAATAGATTAGCGAGCTGGTATAAGTTAGGGTTTGATGGATTTTCAATGATATGGCATGTAATGTCATATAACAGCGAAAGGAATAGCCTTACAATGATGGATCAACAAAGTAACAAGGCTATCAATTAGGCATACAAGGTTTAGGGCATGCAATTGAGTTTTTATGGCTTAAACATGCATAAAACAACAATAACAAAAATGACATCAGCCCTGGTATCGGGGTTTCATTATGCAATTAATGCTAGATTTTGTTTTTTCTCCAATTATTATGTGCATTTTGTATTAAATGGGCAATAACATATCAAATAAAGTTACTATTTAATGCAATTTAAAGAAAACCCTAACCCTAACCCTAGATACCTAGAATTTAGAGAGAAGAGAGAGAAAATAGTTATAGAGGAAGGATTGATCAACACATCCTAGGCTAGTGCCTTGATCTAAATGGACAATCGACTGTTTTATGGCAACTTTAATGAGACAACCTTGATGAAGAGAGTGAGAGGGCAACAGCCTCTTCTTACAAACCCTAAAGGCTTCCTTAAATGGGAGATATTTAAATTCAAGAGATCCACATATCAGAGTTCTCTTGAAGGATGTTGAGAAATCAAGTGAAGTAAGATTTTTGAAAAGCCAGGATCCGGATCCGGATACGTCAAGTACAAACAATATAAAATATTTTATAATTTTTAAAAATTAAATTTATATGAAAATAAAAAATAAAAATATAAAAATAGAAACATATATTACTTCTTAAATATATAGTTTTTATGTATAATATTTATAGAAATATTTGTTAGATAAATAATATCAGAATTAATATATTATTGATAAATATTAATTAAATTCATGTAAATAAAAAATTATATTTAAAATTTAAAATATAAAATTTTATATAATACTTTTAAAATAATTATTAATTTAATAATATTAAAATTAATGTATCATACTATTCAAACATTAATTACTATTATTATATTTAAAATAAATGACCATTAAAGTTACTTTATATTTAAATTAAATGACCATTAACCATTATTATGTTTAAATTAAATAATCATTAAAATTACTATATATTTAAATTAAATGACCATTAAAGTTACTTTATGGAACTTACTTTATGAATCTCACTTTTTTACACTTCAAATAAAAATAAAACTTAATTAGAATATCTAAATGGTCGTAGCTTATAATTTATAATATGGTCAACCAAAGAAAAGATTAATGAACTATCGCAGCCAACTCTCTTGTTAATTATTAGCTACGCTGCTTTTTCTTTACATTATCACGTGATTTGTACGCTGACTTAGAATTTTGTGATGACGTCAAAAAGTTTTAGACATGGATAGATGCTAGGCGGATCTGGGCGGATCCGAATCCGCATCCGTCTCTGATACGGGGATCCGTGGATCCCACCATTGGGGCTGACGGATCCGGTAACATAGTTTCTCTGTCTTGATAATTACTTGTGAATGTTTAATGTCTTCTTATTACTTCTTAAGTGTTCTTCATCAAACAATTATACAAATGTTCAGTGTTTTAAGGAAAGCAAAGAGATGAGACACAAAAATTAGGCTCCAAGCCAGGGCAAAACCCCACAAGGGAGAAAACCCAACAATCCTTCTCTTATAGAATCAATCAAAATGAGGTATCCAAGACCAAGACTGCCGCCAAAAATGCCAAGTCAAACCCTCCTCCAAGTCACCTCCAATGTCAAAGTCAACACTGGTAAAATTGTTCCAAATCTGGTCAACTGCTAAAATTTCAGCCCCTGAAATTTTGGGCCTGCAGTAGCACAGAAAAATTGGGCCCTCAAGTCTAAAATTCATTCAAGAAAAATTATCTCTTCTTTAACTTTATTTCTCTCTCCTTTGACTTCTGCTTCTTGTCCTCCATCTTGTTGGATGATTGAATTGATGTCCCAGGTAGGTCGAACTGTCCTCTTATATATAGTTATAAAGGAGGTTGAATAGGTGATTCTTGAGGCCTAGGGCAACTTGTCCCAAGGAGGGCTGACTTGACATTTTTGTAGACTTTTGACTCGACATAACAATCAGATTTCTTTTCTTACAAATGTCCAAATGGGACATGACTCAAATACATTTTTCTTTGACTCATAATAAATTCTTTTTGACTCTTTTGATTCTATAAGCATGAAGAACATGCTTTGACCAAAAATAAAATATAATAATGAATAATATAATAAGTACATCAACGATATACTTTTCATTACAATATGAAGACCCACACTAGTTAAATTTTCAACACTCCCTCTTAACTAGGGAGGTATTCATAATGACTCAACAGGATATTCTCAAGTTGAAATATTCATATGAGAAAGGATCTAGATTGATAAGCATCAATGATGATTTATACATCATAACCAACATTGTCAAAATACCAAGGCCTTGACAAGTAAACTCTATCTCTCCACTAGATCAGAGCACAATGCTGGGAGGCAAAAATTTGGACACCACCGCCTCTCAAAGCACATACCCCACCCGAGTGTTCCCAAGGTATGACCTCACAAGACCATTTCCTAATCCAAGGAATGGTATGTCCTCTAGACCATTCGTTACCAAGTCCATGTATCTTGTTGTTGCCTAAAGTGTACACCTAAGGCGCAATGCTCGAAGTAGGGTTGTCACTCTGATCTCTACTCACTCCGTTCTAGCTCTTTCCTAGGTAAGCTAAGGGAGGTAGTCCCTAAAGATGAAAAATTGAGAGGAAACTTGTTGGAACAAAAAGTTCTAGGAGATTTAGAGGCAAGGAAATTATTATTAGTGTAACTTGATCATTAATTAGAGCAAGTGTAAATGTTTATGAGCGATGAGATATATAAATGAATTTAATTAAGGTCAATATGGCAGAACCCCAAGAGTTAGCTCAATCGGTCAAGTCGGGGCCTCACCGTTTGGGAGGTCACAGGGTCAAATCCCGAAAGCTCTTGGGGTCAGGTCTTGTTATAGGTTGAGGGGCGTCAGCGCTAGATTTTCCCGTGGACGTAGCGCCACCTACTGACTGTTAGAGACATTTTTGGGCACTGCAACCCCAATCATACATGTCCATAAACCAAGGGCTTCTAAGTCCCTAAAAGTGTTGCTTCACACCCTAAAGGAACAAGGTCAACTGATTACATCATCTCCCAGAAGTTCTCCATGGAAAACTGCTCAGAACTGGTCAAAACTGGACCATACAGACTGCCCAATGCAGAGGGTGCGATGCATTGCACCTACTACACACAGGAGGTGCGATGCATAATGAAAAGTCCTTCTACAGGGTGCGATGAGCGAG
The DNA here is from genome assembly GCA_000404065.3 of Pinus taeda. NCBI lineage: Eukaryota > Viridiplantae > Streptophyta > Pinopsida > Pinales > Pinaceae > Pinus > Pinus taeda. The sequence goes on along the minus strand of APFE030805681.1, from coordinate 363,961 downwards.
AATAGACAAGTGGCAGGGACAGTTTGCTAAGTGGATGATCAAGGAATCTTCTAGAAACTTCACATATGACACTTGCCTCTTAGAATTTGCCCAGGGATGAGTAAGAGATCAATGAAATCTCCAAGTGGAGCCAAGAACTATCAGTGGAATGACACTAATCAAAAACCCAAAGCTAACTTACACCTTTGCAAATATCTATATATGGATCCCTCATCCCAGAGATCCAGAGGAGAGGCTGGAATCTTGTATCTTGTAAGGAAGTGTTGTTGGTTTCCTGGTGCAATATCATAGTGTTGGGTGATCTAAGCTTTTCATGAGGTGAAGAAAGACTTTCATGCTGAGTGGATGACGTTGGGTTAGAACAATTGGTTGTAATCCTCTTTGTTATTCTTGATATTAATAAAGCTATTCAAGTTTTCCTCCACATTCTTGTATGTTTGATGATATATGCATTTGTGTGGTCAATACATTATCTGGTCCTGTATTGTTTATGATTGTAGATCTCTGTTCTTCGATAGTATTATGCCGCTTTGATTCCACAGGTGCTCTTTGAAGCTGGGTAGACGACGAAGGAGCGGCGAAGATCTATCAGAAGGGAGAGGAACCAAGCAAGGAACCAAGCGCAAGATTGAGGTTGGTATCCTTTGTTCCCCTCTTATCTACTTCTCATAAAGGAAAGTGAAAGTAGTTTTAGTTTGTTTGTTTCTAAGATAGCTACCAGTCTTAGTGGGACTAGCAGCTCCGAGTGGACACTAGATTTCTCGATAACACTGACCGAAGGTGACCATGAACCACAACACAATAAAAGAACAAAAAAAAAAGGTCAATATGGCAGATACAATATGTGAATGATAGACCAGTGCCTTAACAAATGCTCAATGGAAATTAAGATATTTGCAAATACATTGATGCTCAAGTCACAATAACAGCAACGTTGCAAGAGTCAAGTCCCACTAGCACAATCGGTTGAGGATGGGCCTTGTTAGCAAGGCGACCTAGGATCAAACCTCACGGGGGGTGGTTGTGCCTTGTGCTAGGGGGAGGCGACATACTAAAAAATCCAATGAGTTAAGGGCTGGTGTGGCCTAGGACGGGTGCGATCCTCGGGTGACATTGACGGTTTAGATGCCCCTGGGTCATGGCTCCTCAAGCCACAGGTCAAGCCTGGAGGATCACAGACAACTTAACAAACAAACAAAAAACAACAATGTTGCAAGAGAAAAGTTAGTACAAGAAAGATGGCACAATATTCAAAGTATGAGCAGATAACTTGTACTTCAAAGCAGATGCTCAAGTGAAGTATGAAAAGATAGATAAACAATAAGCAGGGAAATAAATGACAAGTACAAGAAGGCCAATGTAATATTGCAAGGAAATGTAATGCCCACAATGATAAATATGTCATGAGAAATAGAAAGAAAGATGAGATGCAAATTTAAGATCTAGGATGTGAATGCAATTGTTTCAAGAGAGACAATGATATCGATATGCTTTCAAGAAATAGATGCCAATATAGTTAAAACCTAAGAAACCAGATTCGTCCTCCCGCCCCCTCGTGTCCCGAATCCCATGAATCTAACACAATTCTCTATGACAAGTGTCTGATTCTTGTGTCCATCATGTCCTAGAATGTGGGATTCTCATGTCCAATGTGTCTTAGAGCATGTCCAACGTGTCATGGAGCGTGTCCTAGAGTACACCCATTTATCATTGTTGAAGATTGCAGATACACGATTTACCTCTTCATTCATCATGTTGAAGAGGTTGAGGGAGGTCAAGACTGCTTTTGGGGCCATGGTTATTTCAAAGTTTTGGTCTTTTTGGAGAAAGACAAATCAAGCAGCCTCAAAACGAGTCAAGGACACAGTGTTAGATGATTCTTGGTGGGAGAGGGTAGATTTCACTATTAAGATCATGGACCCTATCATTGCTTTGCTATGATTTGCAGATACCGGCAAACACATCCTAGGAGAGGTTTATGAGGGATGGGGTTCCATGATTAAGTCTGTGAGGACCATTATTAGCGTGAGTGCCCTGAGTATGCGACATCATCATCGGCCTTCTTCACCACCTTAAAAGATATTCTTGTCAGGAGATGGGACAAGAATTGCACACCTTTGCATTGTTTGGCTCACTCATTGAACCCAAAATACCATAGCCATCAGTGGCTAAATGGTGGACCTTCCCGCAGATTCCCTCCTCACATGGATGGTGAAATTTCACAGGGGAGGAAGGATGCATTAAGGTGGGTAATACAAGATAGAGCATCCCTTGATGAGGTGGAGGATGCCTTTGCAGAGTTTTCCACTGGCACTAGGCGGTTTGCAGGCTATGATGTGATGAGAGACAGGGGGGCTAAGTAGCCCTATTCTTGGTGGGCAACTCATGGGGCAACAAGCCCTCCTCTACAACAGTTAGCCATGAGGCTCCTCTCTTAGGTGATTTCATCCTCTTATTGCAAGAGGAATTGGAGCACATATTGGAATTTTTACAGTGTCAATAAGAGCGGGCTTGAACAATGCATGGCAAAGACAATGGTGTATGTGCACACCAACCTTCGTCTTATTTATAGGCAGAAGGATGAGTGGTTGAAGGGAAAGACAAAGATGTGGGATGTATTTCCTGATAATATGGATTTGGACAGCAATGTTGAGTTGGCATTGGCCAACTTGGATCTTAATGAGCCAATGCTAGAGCCTATCACTTTTGATGATGGTGATACTCTTGAGGGGTCATCCTCCACACCAGCAGAAGTAGAGATTACATTGGATATAGAGGAGGAGGATGCAGCGGAGGAGAGTAGTGGTGACCATCACAGTGATGATGATGATGATTGATGACTCGTGAGCTACCTACTACCTTGTAGTTGTTTTGTATTTGTTATTTCTATTTGCCATTGGCATTGCTACTACGGTTTACCTATGTAACACATTTTGATTTTGATTACTTAATGAGAAAACTACAGTTTCTTGTCTTTCTCCTATTGGATCATTGATGAATTTGTCACAATTGTATTTGTATGCATAATGTTACATTGTACAACTTGGAAATTTTAAATTTACAATGTAGAATCTAGATCTATGTCTGAATTTGTGTCATGAATAAGAATTTGTGTAGGAAATATCTATTTAGTATTAATTTTTAATATATTTATATATTTTCTAAATAAATAATATATAACTTGTCCTATGTGTCCTGTTCCAGGGGGTCTACGTGCTCGTGTCAGACACTTGAATTTTCATGTCATGGGTGTCCCATGTCCTGTGTCCCTGTGTTAGGTGAATTAGCTTATAACGAATATATGAGATAAATGTTTAAGATCAAGATTATTAGCTTATTGACAATAATTAGTGAAGCAGCAAGAAATACTCAATGAGCTATGACAATTAGAGAATGTTAAAGCAAGATCTCACAATGCCTTAGAATAACAGTGTTCTTAGAGAGCAAATGAGATTGTTAATAAGAGAGAAAATCACTACTTGCCAAGAAATATCCAAACGTAATTAGACCAAGCAGTAATTCTAGAAAATGCAAGTTAGAAATGCAATTAGGAATGCAAATGCAAAGGGATAAGCAATGAAATGATGCTAGTTGCAAGATGCTTTAATGTAAGAGATGCCAAGACTCTAAGATTCCAACAGAAATCAATGAAGCTCTTTTGGATTATTCAATGAATCACTGATAATAGAGACATCCTTTAGTTATGTACTTAATAGAAACTTCACTTATATAATTTATCAATCACAAACAAGTGGAATTTAAGTGCTGCAAACACAAATAATCAAATACGGATGAGAGAACTGAAAGTGATTAATGATCAATGCAAACTCAAAAAGCTAGATCTGAACTCTGTAGTGAGATTTTGATCTAAACAGAAAATGCAACAGGGAGTTAGTGTCTGAACTATGAGAGACAAAAGAAGATAAAAACCTTGAGGAGATGACAGAAAGTTGTAAGCAATTCTATTATTCCTCAAGCAATCAAATGCAAAGAATGGATGCTCTACTTCAGAGATAGAAACCTGCACCAGACCTTAGAAAACTCCACAGCCAAGCTAGATCGGTCATGAAAAAGCTTACGGTCAAGCAAAATCAAGACTAGAATAATTGTTAAATTTTCTGTGTGTTATATGTGATCAATATTAATTGTTTTTAGGCCTCTTATTATCAAAATTATTATGTAATTAACCTCTAAATGTTATGCTTTAGATCTGAGTGACTGTTAAAGTCTCCAAGAGGCTCACGGCTAGGAGGAAGGAGTCCTCCTAGGGCTGTGGTTTCCCTTCAGAAAAATGATATGTCAAAACAGAGCCTTAAGGGAAAAATCCTAGCCAAGATCAGTGAGAAATCTGGAGCAATACCCCTGCAAAAAAAACAAATGTTAGTCTTTAGATGAATGGGCTAGGGGCAGACCTGAAAATGGTTTGTGGCTAGGTTAGATAAGGCCTCTAGGCCCTGTGGCTAGCCCTCCATGGACTCTTCAATTGATCAGATCTGAGTGCAACTAGTTTCGAGCCCAAGAACAAGTGATAAGACGCCTTAGATCGATGAATACAGGCCGGCACAACAGTGAAGGTTAGTCTTTAAATTAAATGCAACAAAAGTGACCCTCAACAGGCTTGCGGCTGACCCTTGGATAGTCCTCCAAGCAATCAGATCAGAATGGCTAGCTACAAAGTTCAAACCCTAATCAGTGATGAAAACCGTCTGCAATTGATGGATTTGGGCTGCAATACAACAAAGATTAGTTTGCAAATTAGAAGATACAAAGGAACCCATTAAAAGGGCTGTGGTTAGGGCTAATAGGCCTACAAAAGCCTGTGGCTAGGCCTAGAACAGCCAATAAGGCTAGCGGCCAGCTAGAACAAGCCTTGTAATCAGATCAAACCCTTTGGAAGGCCTAGTTTGGTCTCAAGTACTTGCGGCCTTGCCAGGTTGGTAGATGGCCCTCAAAATATGTAATGACAGCCCTAAGCCCTACCCGTCTAGGCTGGGTGAGGTTGATCCCTCAAGGATTCAGTTCCTTCCTTCAATCTTGATCAGATCTACCTGCAAAACAAACTCAAGAAGAAACCCTAGACATCCTCTTAGATCTACAAGAAAAATCAAAATCAAAACCTCAAATGGCTATATACAAAAGGAGACATAAATACAAGGGCTAGAGAAAATTATTCACAATTTCCCTACAAAAGGTTTACAATGGTGTGTAGCCCTAATTAGCAGATCTATTCTTTTATGGTTCTTTAGAATAAGTGGAAGCTTTAATTTTTTAAATAAGTGATCTTGGTAGAGCAAAAGACAAGAAACCCCCTTCACAAATGTTCTTATGATGAGCCTTTGAGATGACCCATAATGGGCTCTTCAGTCCTTGTGCCCAAGTAGTTGGTTGGTTCCGCTATAACTTCACCAAGTACCTGAGATCTGATTCAAGAAGATTTTCTACAAATACTCGAAAAATATGTTAGATCCAAATGGAATTAATTGGCACAGGGAGAGGGAAGTCTAGGGATTCAGCTAAAATCCCCTAGATCTGCCCAATCGACAATGCTTCGTTAACCCATAAAATAGTGTAAGATAAAGTATACACTAGTTAATCCCAAAGGCGTATGGAAATAACAACAATAAAATTTAGTAGAATATTATGCACAAAACCATGATAAATTTACCACAAGAAATTGAAGAAATACACACACAGCTGCGTCCCCAAAGACTTTGACTTGATTGATCAGACAAAAAAAAAAGAAAAAAAATATATATATATTACAGAGCTTCCAGAGCCAATTACACCATCCAAAGATGATCAAATTAGGAGCCTTAGGCTTCCTTATATAGAAAATAGAGAGATCTAGATCCCCCTCCAAGTGGAAAATGGCTAGGTCCAAAGATGTGCATAATTTGGACTTGATCCTTGATCCATGTCAAAATTTAATCTTGTCCCTTGATCTAGAAGAAGAAATTCGAATTTGTTGATGAAGGCTTTGATCCCAGTCCAAAAAATATTTTTTTCAAAATATTTTCCTTGAAAAATCCCCTTTCACTTAACTACCATGGTCCAAAGATTTGATTTCTCTTAAAAAATCCATTTTCCTTTGATAGAGGGCCTCAAAAATATTTTCCAATTTCTTTTTTCGAAATTCATTCATTCAATTTTACCACCTAGACCCAAAAAATCAATTTTCCTTGAGAAATTACGTTTTTGGTCCAAGGAATTTTGTGGGATTTTTCTACCTTGGAAATGGGTCTTTCAAATTTATTCTTCCTCGGGAATGTCTTCTTTTTTCCAAAAAATTGTTATCCACTAGGAGAGAATTTTTATTTCTCTGATTTTAATTTTTTTACCATTTTCTGGCTATTTTTTTGTCATTTTTTGCCAAAAAATAAATTAAATGACTCTAGAGGGGATTAAACACATATTTTCACCCTCAAGGTGTGTCTAAAAAATATTTAGGCAATGATGTCTAATTATGATTAAGCATCCACTAAGTTATTCCTAGACAACACTTTTTACATCAAATATTATATGAACATCCCATACAAAAGGGCAATTTAACTATTAAAACATGACCTCTAGACACAACCAAATTCTATGACACTTGACAAATGATCTAGTATGATAAAAATACATAGACTCGATAACACTAGGACTATGCCTAAGCCCTTACCATCGAGGCCCACGCTAGCTTTGGGGTATATGTGGGAGAAAAACTTTGCCAATTATTTGGGTTAGAAACACAAATAATTGGTGGAGGGTAAAAACTCCCTAGAGTGAAACTCTTTGTTAAGAATCAAAGGCTTACCTAGATGTTTTACATGGCTTCATAGTCATACTAGAATCATTTTTACAATGGCCGCGCAGGGCTGCAAAATTTGGATCACAATTTTTGACAAAAATGTCTAGAGATGATGATGATGATATTTGGATGCCTGACTACTCAAACATGATGGAATGGTTTGAAAAAAAATGTACGATGCTATAGGGTAGTTGACACAGAGTGGTCAAAATAATCAACTTAGGATGCTAATCCTAGTCAACCACAATACATGACTAAAAGAATGTACGGCCCTGATGCTTATCCAATCCACCATTCTCCCTTCCAATATTCATGCACTAGGCTTATAGTTGTTAGTATTGTCCATAGTACGCGACGCATGGAGAACACGATGTCCAGCCTCACTCCCACTTGAATAGGGAGGAGTTCCTCACTCCCTCTCAACCAAGGAGGAGATAACCACAAGCCTAAGCTTGTCTCAAAAATACTCATGCTTTTCCATGAAAAGGAAATTCATCAACGCATCGGCTAATTGTTCGTTCTGTGGAGATATATTGTAGCTTCTTGGCTCCTATGTGCATCATATCATAACGAGCTTCGACCTTCCTAGTTTTCTAACAATCTTCATATTGAATCCAACATGTCATCAAATAGTCCATCACAACATTTTACGGACTAAACTGCTTTATAGCTATTTGTACAAACTTCCATGTTCTCTTCCTTCACAGTGCAACAGAATTATGCTTCATGCTCTATCAATAAATCATACCAACTTCCAAGTAGATTCAACCAATGGTAGTATTTGTATTCATCACTCACAATGCCAACTCAGTTGATGTGTCCTTGAATCGAATCCAATCAAAGCAAGTAATGGCGTATCCATCCAAGATCTTGCAGCTGCCCCTTTCTAGTTGAGGTAAGTGAACTTCTTATTTATTAAGTCTTGCTTTCATACTACCATCAAATTGACTTCTTTGATGCATACTTCACAGTTCGAACTGCTTTCTTCGTCTATTAAGATTCAGAAAAATATTTGTGCTTTGCTACGTTCTTTTAATTCTTCCATTTGCTAATAAAGCTTAGATAATTCTTGTTTTGACCTGCAAAGTTATTAGAAGACTATGAAAGAACAAAAAGCAAAGCGTGTAGACAAAATAGTAACAATAGTAATCAAAGAAAGGAGATGTAAGTACTTCTCTTTTAAGGAAGGTCAACTCCCTCTTCATCTTAGACCTGTTCACCAACCTTGTTCTCACATTAGCATGATATCATTTCTGTCATTTTCAAGAGCTAGATCTTCTTCTTACAGTAGAAATGATTAGTTAGGGTTTTGTTCCTAGGGTTTTCTAATTCAAACCTTTGCTAGGGTTTACAAACCTGTAAGAACTGGGAATTATTTTGACAACTTTTCCTTATGAACAGAATAAGAAATAATAAATGCAGAGACAGTGAAGATTTCTGAAATTATAGATCATGATCCTGTAATAAAATTTCCTAAATTTTATAAATTTAATTAACAGAACCAATGAAAATACTTACCTGTAATCTTACAGTCGATGAAGCCTCAACTGCTCCTACTTCGGTTACCAAAAGACCAAAACCACCCAGCCAAACTTAGCAGAACCTTGCTACTCAATCCAATAAACTTCTCAGGCGAAGTAGACTGTTTTCCCCGTGCCCAAAAACCTCAGAACAAGTCAAGTCTTCTTGATCATAAACATACTCTGTATATCAGTTTTGCTCCTCCTTCCTCTCCCCTGCCTCCAACTAAGGCTTCCTTCTTATAAATTTCCATTACCGACATCCTCCATCACCGTGTCTTATTTATGATACGTGTCGATTATTATAATCCAAATCTGATTTGATTTTATCTGCATATCTTAATTTTGAAATAAAGTTTATTTATTAATTTTTTTAATTTAATTAACTTTATTTAATTTCATAAATACAACTTTACTATAAGTGGGTCATTACAAAACCCTAGATTCTCCAGAGTCTTCAAGTTCTGCCATTTAAGAATTGCAAATTCTACAAGCATACTAAAGAGTTAGTTGCAAAAACCCTAGAGGATATAATCAAGCCTTCTATGAGATTGAGTTCATTTCATTCATTGATCACAAAAACATACATGCAAAGAAAGACTTTGAAATGCTAACATATCATCGGTCTCTAATATATCTATGCAAGCACTCTTATAGTATGTCACTATAAAGAAACATAACATCATTAGCTTACCCCTTATGTCTATTTCCAAATGTGATCATGACCTAGAAGACTTGGTAATTATATGTAAAATAATTCACATGGGTCATGAAAAGAACATAAATTAGATATACCTTTTTAACCCTACCTATCCAACCTTTCTTGTTCTCCATTTTTGCCTTTGAGTATGGTAACATAATATAAGTTTCTTGGGCTGCTGCAAAGAAGTATGCTCACAGTGAATTCAGACTTCATACGATGATAACTCAAGTTGATTCTTCAATTCTGTCCATAAATTGTTTTTTCAATTTTGTTCAAAAGAGGTTTGCAACTATATCTTTACATGATTTCGAAAAGGTCCGCACATCGATCTTCAACTATACTACTATTTGCTTCAAAGATGCAGACTTCGAGCTTCTAGAGCAAGATAAATATAATGGTCTAAACACTTTAGACTATGGTCTATTTTACTTCAATCCTTCCCTTGAGTATGAGATAATGGATCAGCTACTTGTAGTTTCTATCACTAAATAGTGAACTTCATATATCAGTTAATGGTTTGCCATAGGGGCTCGGCCTTTTCCATTGATATAGGTCAACTTACTGTAGAGTGTAGCCTTCATGGATTTGTGCCACAGAAGAGAGTATAATCGTGGACTTTTAGGTCTTAATTTATAGAAATAACATCTTGACCTAATTACAATCTTAACCTTGTCATATTCAAAGATTTCACAAAGATGTTGCTTCAGACTTTGTTGTCTTTCTCCATCTACAGAGTTCGTACCTTCTTACTTTTGATAAGCCTCCGAAATTCCTTGAGCGAATAGCCTAATCTTTAGTCTCCAAAGGTAGGCTTATTTCAGATTAGAGGTCTGTGAGTTGATGAGTTCTAATTGAGAGATGTGAGTATACCATATATAGTTTCTTCCACAAGCAAATGGATGCTCGTCCACATAATTCAAAGAGATGAAACTTGCTTCAGTAGTCAAGATGTTTTGGTTGTTTGCCTTGAATCTTTCACAGAGATGGCAAGCTTCTGACCTTCGCATATAAGTTTTGTCTTTCGCATGTAACATAGAGTTAACGTCCCTCATGTCCTCAAAACAATGTGCCTGAGAGTTCACATAAAATCACAGAAGACATTGCCTCAAAAACGCATATATGTATATAATGTTCTCAGCAAAATATCGGTGAGGGTCCTGAAAACATCTTTTCGGCAATATCGATGAAAATATCGGCAAACATAATATATATATATATATATATATATATTGCCACAGAATTTGCATAATACTTCGCACAATTTGCCATAGAACTCAAATTCTTCCATGGAGAATTTCATCATTTGTGTTACAAATCAGAAAAATCTTGGATGTTTTGTATAGTTCGGATCTTGGTGTCATTATGAATGCTTTGGATTTCAAAGATATGATGCTACAGTAAGCTTGGATGTCATAAAAATGTTGCCATAGAACCATCACAATGACCATATGAATAATGTCTCAGATTTGCACTGATTACAAAGATGGTCTTTCTTATAGATCGCATACTCTTCATGTAGCTTGCATTTCCAGTAGTATAGTGCCTCAGAGAAATTAGAATTTCCACAAGGTGTTACAGAAACTCAAGTTGTTCTTTTCTTTGTTAGAGCGAGATCATATGGATCTCTTTTTTACTTTCTGAACTTCATAAAAATCTTTCCTTGTCATTTCTTAAACTTCGTCCTTCTTCCTTTCTTGTATACTTCAAGGATAGAATAGGCTTTGATCATAGTGCTTGGATGTCACAGAGAAATTTGGATTTCTTACAGAGGTCCCATTTCATATGCAATTCGGATCTGAATTTTAATTTGATTTGGATCTGATATAACACAACTATTGTTTGTTTCCTTCAGATTCCATCCATAGATCAATGCAACAGATTTTCAACACATATTTTGGATAGGAGTCACAGGCCATCACAGAGATTCAGATATGTGTTACAGATTCTCTTGCTTCTTTGATCTTCCTTAGCTCTGATACCATGTTGAGATTATGCTTGATTTCTGTCTTGATAATTACTTGTGAATGTTTAATGTCTTTTTATTACTTCTTAAGTGTTCTTCATCAAGAAATTATACAAATGTTCAGTGTTTCAAGAAAAGCAAAGAGACAAGGGTCACAAAAATTAGGCTCCAAGCCAGGGAAAAAGCCCACAAGGGGGAAAACCCAACAATCCTTCTCTTATATAATCAGATCAAAATGAGATATCCAAGACCAAGAACAAGACCAAAACTGCCACCAAAAATGCCAAGTCAAACTTCTTGTTGCACAAACTAGTAGACCTAGTTTGTTGACTAAAACTAGTGGGCACAACAACACTTTGGGACTAAGGCCCACTGTCACCACAACCTAAGTCCCCTTCTCTTCTCGGGGCTTTCACCAACGGGAGGAGTTCCAGTATTCCTCACTTGTGATAGATGTATTCAAGATTGGTTTGAAGTGAGGCAAGGAGGCTCATTCAGTGGAAAGGTTCAATGAAAGTGTGAACTTTGGGAGAAGTTAGGAAGACTTTCAAGGAAAACCCCTTGAATTTCACATCAAGCCCTAGATGGGACTCCCTATCCTTAAAGGGACGAAAAAGAACACTAAAAGAGGGTGAAATAAGTATAATTTTTCAACTGTATGTGATCACCAAGGATCTAGGACTAGTGCCAAGCAATTGGGAGGATTGGAGTCAAAAATGATCTTGATTTGGTAACTTTTCTCTTCAAGAAAGCCTAAAGAAGCAGCTTCACTATCTATGGATGCAGCTACATGGCAACTTTAGGCTTTTATACTTCCATGGCAACTATTATGGAGTTTTAAGGATGCAAATTATCCTCTAGCAACATTCATTCATTCATCATCTTATGAGTAACAAATGCAAAATTTTCCAATAGTATCAACTTTCAAGGCCTTAAACATTATTTCACATCAAGCCCTAGATGGGACTCCCTATCCTTAAAGGGACGAAAAAGAACACTAAAAGAGGGTGAAATAAGTATACTTTTTCAACTGTATGTGATCACCAAGGATCTAGGATTAGTGCCAAGCAATTGGGAGGATTGGAGTCAAAAATGATCTTGATTTGGTAACTTTTCTCTTCAAGAAAGCCTAAAGAAGCAGCTTCACTATCTATGGATGCAGCTACATGGCAACTTTAGGCTTTTATACTTCCATTGCAACTATTATGGAGTTTTAAGGATGCAAATTATCCTCTAGCAACATTCATTCATTCATCATCTTATGAGTAACAAATGCAAAATTTTCCAATAGTATCAACTTTCAAGGCCTTAAACATTTTTTCATCAATTATATCAGATCGGGATAGCAAGTTCCTTAGCACATTCTCATCAAGCCTCTGGACATTATTGGACACCAAACTCATCAAATCGACAGCCTTCCATCCCCAAACTGATGGCCAGACGGAGGTCGTCAATAGCATGATAGTGCATATACTCCTCATGTACAACTCCAAGCATCCTCGAACTTGGGATGAGAGTCTTCCATATGTGCAGGATAGTTATAATAGAGCTCTCCATAGCTCGACTGGTCGCAATCCCTTTCAAGTGGGTCTAGGATTTCAACCATTGTGTCTGATTGAGGTTGACATGCCTCATGCGACTACGCAGACAGAATCCACACATGTACTGCCCGACGCTGATAAAGCGACCAGATTTATTGAATGCATCCAACACATCCGCCAGCAGGTTTACGACACCCTGGAGAAGTCAAATGCCAAGTACAAGCAGCGACATGATCAACATCGGGTCCACACGACTTTCAGGTGGGCAACAAAGTCTGGTTTCATTTGCAAAAGGAATGCCTTACTAGAGCACATTGGAAGCTCAGACCACTCCAATATGGTCCTTACACCAATACCAAGGATGTGGAAAACAATGCTTTTGACCTTAGCATTCCCACATTCCTTGGCCTGCACCCAGTGTTCAATGTGGACCACCTTCGACCATACTTCCCACCACTATTGGACACATCAAACATTGTAGAACAACTCACACCAGCAGAGTTAAACCCTGACTACATGGAACAAGGCACAACTGATCGGATTATGGACACACAGGTCAAGAACACTCGCCAACGAAAGATCCAACTGTATCGAGTTGTCAACGCTAGCCAACTCTTGCACCAAGGCAAATGGCTCACCAAGGACCAAGTTCAGCAAAACTTTCCCCATCTCATGGAGGCACTCAACGCAATGGGGACCATTGCTTCCTAACTGGGGAGGACTGATCCAGGTGGATATTGGTGGCCACCCTCCTATTCCACTTGGACCCCCAACATTGTCTCTTTCAGTTTTTCAGTTTCCTTAATTGTAGCACAATTTACTGTTTTTGGCAGTTTTTCAGGGTCTGAACTTCTGAAACCGTTTTGAGACCCTAAATGACGTTTTTAGGGAAAACAGAGAGACAGAAAAAGTCTCAAATGGAGTCATTAATATGTTTCTGGCCTACTCTTTGAGATCTTCGAAACATGGTATTATGATAGCCAAACAGAGATCGTATGCCAAAGTTACAACCTCAGGAAATTGATGCACCAATTTACCCAAATGGGGCCCACAGTTTTGTTGCTTCATCTCCTAGGGTTAGTTTTCTGGATGTTTAGGGTTTTCAATGTTTCTCAATAATAAATAGGCCTTGGAGCCTCATTGTAACACAGTTTAGAGGCATGTAGCCACCACATCTCTTCTCAGAGATAAGCTACCGTCGCCCGAGCTAGTCTTATTTCCATTTTGTTTGTAAGCATATTTCAATATTTGATATTAATGAAATGAAGTGTTATTTCTACTACATCTTTGAATTTATGGTTCTATCTGTAATTTGTTGTGTTCTCGTTTAAATTCGGATCAACTCGTCCGAAGTTCAGAGACAAATCTGTGTTTCTGTGTTTTCGGTGATGACCCTAGCTGGTTATTTATAGTTGTTCATTCTCCATATTAAGCAGACTTTACCAAGTGAACCGATTTGTCCCTTATACAAGCCAACATGACTGAGTTTTATCTTGTTTGGCGGCCTACTTAATCAAGAGTGACTATTGCTTGTCATTGGAGGGCTTTTAGACTTTTCTATAGACTGTATATATTACACATAGGCTCAAGAAGAGCTCTTCAACATTTTCTTTGACTTTTTGACATTCCTATAACACTTCAACACATGCTAGACCTACGCAATGAGCAAGAAACTCATTTTATAATTTACCAAAAAAAACAAAAAAACTTTTACAAGTACAAAGATCAAAATTACATTTATGAAGACCGAACCTAGTTCATTTTCTTCAACGCTCCCTCTTAACTAGGGAGGTATTCATAATGGTACTTTGTCATTCTCAATTTGAAGAATTTCTCATAAGAAGAATCGGATTGGTAACCCATCTATATAGCATCATAGTAACCAACATTGTTTCCATAGCAAGGCCCTGACTAACAGATCTATCTCTCATTAGATCAGAGCACAATGTTGGCGAGATCGATGACTATAGACAGCTTCATCATTGTCTCTCAAGGTACATACCCACCCGGGTGTTCACTGAGTATGACCTTCTAGAACTATTCTTATCTTGGGTTCCCAGCCCTCAAAGAATATCAATCCTCCTGCCTACTCTTGTCTTAGACGCCCTACACATACTCAAAAAGCATCAAATGCCAGATGATTACCCAATCCTCCATTCTTTCTTCCAAAGTGAAGACAAGAATGTTATGTCTATCTCTCCCTCTCAACTGGGGAAGATATGCCCATTCGTTGAAGGAATGTAACCAAGCTCCCTTTGATCAGGAACTTGCCCAAGCTCTCTTTTAATCGGGAATTCGTCAGAGCTCCCTCTTAGCTAGGGACTCTTCTACACATCAGCAACTTCTTTTTCGTGGGTCCTTCAGCTGCTTGATCAACTTTTCTCCTTGATGTCATGAAATTCAGTTGAGCTTCTTCCTTGTAGGGCAATAGCCATCGATCGCTTACCTCCTTAGTTCGTCATGTCATTCCTTTCTTCATGGAAAGTGGCCTTCATATCTGGAACCTTTGTCACTTGACTACTTCTTTCTCATCATGCTTCTTCCATCCACCACATGAATGCTAGTTGTACTTGTAAGTAGCCCTACATGAACTTATCTAGATACTATTCAAGAATAATATTAAATCAAATCATACCTTACGAGATGGCTCTTCATCGTGACATCTTTTTGTAGGTATCAGCATCCTACATACATGTTGACACATCTCCCAAAGGTATCCATTGTCAAGGGTCTTCATCTTTTTCCATCAGAGTCTTCATATATTTTCTAGAGATTTCCTAGTTAAGTCTTCTTAGTCTTTTGGATGTTCATCACCTTTATCGGGGTTATGATCTCTTGCTTCTTCACACATTCCATTCTCAAGAGTTTTTAATCAGAGTTTCTTAATTATAGTCAACCACCTCATACTTCATATGAGGAGATATTATGTTGATTTCATCTAGTGTGACTTATGCCTTCATGCATCCTTTCAGAGGAGGAGATCATGTTTCTCTTGATCATGCTTCTTAAGATAGAAGTAATGATCCTTGTTACTTGCAACCATACGACATGACATTATACTATTAAACACAAGCATACATACCTTATTTTACCTTTAGGTCATCTAGGCTTCTTTCAACAACTTCCTTGACTGAAATGCCTTCAATCCCTTGATCTGCTTCTTTTCTTATGTCATCATCATCCATGAATTCCACAAGTTGGAGTTTTTGATGAAACAATTGCTTCCTTTCTAGATTAGTGAACCCTCCGATGAGGATTCCATTAGAGAATCTTGAGAATCTTGTATATCCCCATCTAGCAAATGTTTCCTTTTTGACTTGATGTATGATGAGCCTTGTCCTGGATGACTCCTTCCTTTCCTTCAATGTCCACTGAGGTTCCCAAGAGCTATGTCCTTCATATTTGTTTGCCATGGATTTTGTCCTTCATGATTCCCATGGTGATGTCACGAGCTCTTGTTTCTAATGCTTCCATGATGCCACGATGTATCTTATTATCTTGGTCATATCTATAACACAAGATTTAGGAGGTTATGATAGGACCCTTTTGTGAGGGATACCATATTACTCATAGTAGATATTTGTTACTCCCTCTTACCTTGGCCCCTTTTCTTTAGCTTCCTCCATCTTTCCAGTGATATGAGCTTCTTTCTATAATCTTTCCATAGCATTGAATCTTAGCCATACTTATTCTGTTTTGCTTGAGGACCAAACTTGCCTTTCTTTTCTACACATGTTTGAGTTCTTTTGACCTTCAATACTTTTTCCATCAACTTGTCTTTCTCTATTTAGCATAAAGACCATAAGTTGTCAAATGAGGCAACTTTCTTATCCCATGGATATTTGTTACCTTGATTATCTGTTAGTGCATTATGAATCAATGATGGTTATCTTCCTTCCTAGATCCTATAGATGGAACCTTATGAAGATATCCTACATCCTTTGATACCCTTTACTTTCATGTTGATCAGATTTCATGTGACCTTCTTTGTTGCACCTTCAGAGAATGAGTTTATCATATACATCTCTTTGACGTCTCCAATATTGCTATATGAGGGGATGTTTCATAAGTATCCATTTCCGTGAATTCAGAGGAGACCTTTTGATATGTTCAATGACTTCAGCTACTTAGAGGACTATGTCTATTGTCCTTCTTCATGCAAGGAATCTTTGATGACCCATCCAACCTATAGATCTCTTTGCAATTATAAAGTCATTTTACCAAATTGATTAATGAAAATACTTACTTAAGATGTGAAGATAAAATCTTCACCTTGATCTTGTTGGAAGTAGTTGAAGCAGATGCATTAGAGCTTCCTCTTGAATGATCTTCCAAATGAGAAAACCTTTTCTTCGATAGAAAAAGGTTGCTCCTTTTGATGAGGATGACTTGTTGCTTCCTTGGATGATCTTCTTCTAGGGCAAGGAGATGATCCTTGGTTGATTTATAACCTTGAAGATAATAACAATACCTTCTTCCCTTTAATATGTTTTGCCTTCTTTTGGTGGTGTCGATCAAGACTGCTGCTAGGGTTTCAACCTGTTCCAAGATTATGTGATCTTTTATTTTGAGGTCCTTTGCTTTGTAGACATCTTGATGAGGGTCTTAGTGGCCTTTTGATGATGACTATGGAAATAAAATCTTCTTGATGTTGTAGACTGTCTCCTTGATTATATAGATAAAAACCCTTGTTGTTGTACACTGCTTGTTGTAGACTAATCCTTCAATCTTGACAAAGTCCTTCAACTTGCTTTGATGCCCTTCTTGAAGCTGATCCTTGAATGTCTCTTTTTGTTGCCCTTCTTTTGACTTCAACACCTTAGCGTCGATACCATGTTGAAGAATCTAGGGCAAGTACAGTTAATGAGATTCTTCTCAGCATGATAACTATTTGTGAGGTTTTTCTTATTAGTACAATCTTTCCTTATTATTAGAGTGTGTCTTCTTTAGTTCATCAAATAGCTATCAAAATACAAGAGACAACAACACAAAATGTTGGCTTTCTGCCAGGGCCAAAACCTCTCACTATTTGAGAGGAAAACCTGCACAAAATTCTTCTTATAGAGTGTTGACACCTAATCCGAAACGGATGGGTGAACTGGACAGTCATCAAGAAGATGAACCGATCCGTCATGTTTGTGTATATAAATGTGTATTAGCTAATGAATAAGACATCAGTTTTTCTCCCGCTCATTCTGGAGTTACCCTGGCCTGACATGGTATCAGAGCACAGGTCCCAGAAATAGTTGTAACTCCTGCTGTCCTGAGAGCTGCTCAGACCTGAGCACTACTCTGACATTGAAATACCTGAAGACTGCATACTCTGACATTGAAATGCCTGAAGACTGCGTACCTGAAGACTGCATGCCTAAAGACTGCCGCTGTCTGCCTTGGTAGCACATATCTGCATTGAAACGCCTGATATCTGCATTGAATTGGTAACGTATGGTTACTGTTATGAAGGAATTTTTCAAATGCTGTCCGCTGCCTGTATTAAAATATTTGGTCCGCTGCCTGTATTAAATATTTGGAACGCTGCCTGTATTAAAATGTTTGGAACCTGCATGTGGTCAATGCTATGAAACCTGTAACGTTTGAAACCTGCGTATGGAGGGTGGAGGGTCCGCCTTGCTACCTACTTCCGATTTTCGAAGAGTTCATTGTAGCGTTTCATCCACACACTCCCATGTTGGCGAGCTGATCGACATGCCCATTTGAGCTTGCATTTCCCACTCTCCCATCTCGACCATCTTTTGACTCCCCGCTCGTTCTTTTCCACGCGGATGTTGTATAGCTCCTCCACTGGCTTTTTTTATCCGGGCGGTTATTGCTGTGGGGATTCTTCTGGCTCCAAATTGGGAAGGAAGGGGAGCAGCCTGACGTGTTCGAACCCTCGCTGGTGCCTCCACGCAGGAACGAACTGTGGACCTTCCATTCCGAAATGAGCTTCCTTATGTTGGTTGTGATCTTTTCCTTAAGAATGACGATGCTGCCGCGCTCTTTAAGCAGTTCGTAGGTTGTTTCTTCCAGCTCTTCATTCGCCCTCGAGACGGAAAGGAAGACTTTCGCTGGTGCACCACTGATCGGGTCCAGTCTTCCACTTGAAAACAAATAATCAAAAACCTGAACTAGTCATGCTAAAGGGTTCGGTTGAAGATCAAGATTTCCAATTTCGCAGTTAAAAACAGTTAATTAAAATATCAGTCAAGTTGTGTTTTAATATCAGTGTTCAGTGAGATAAATCATAAGCATATTTTTCCATTTGTTCGGATGACTTATACGATCATTAACTGAGTCAAAACCTATGGGATATCTCTGACAACAATATATATTACAGTGAAGCGCTCTTTTGCAGTGATACATGTAGCAGAATTTTGAATATGGCCTGATATATATTATAGCAGAATTTTGAAGTGTAGCAGAATTTTGAATAGCCTGATATATTATATATGGTGATTTAAAGCAGATATAAATATGGTGATATAAAGCAGAATTTTAAATAATTTTTCTCCATATCAAAATCATTTT
>APFE030805681.1:317578-342357 GCA_000404065.3 Pinus taeda | reverse complement strand
TCAAAAGAAATACATTGGAGATCTGTTGAACAGGTTTGGCATGATAGAATGCAATCCTCTTACTACTCCAATGGAACAAAACTTAAAGCTAACATCTATTGAAGGAAAAGAATTTGAGGATGCAACAAAGTATACATGTGGGAAGTCTCAACTACCTAACTACTACCAGACCAGACATTTCGTTTGCTGTTGGAATCCTCTCCAGGTTTATGCAAAAGCCTTGTGAGGACATTGGTCTGCTGCAAAAAGAGTTCTAAGGTACTTGAAGGGAACTCAAGACTTTGGAATCAAGTATACACAAGTGTGGACTTTCAGTTTGATCAGATACTCTGATCACACTTCGAGGAGACAAGGAAACTGGAAGTATCACTTCAGATATGCTATGAGTCTTGGATCAGGAGCTGTCTCTTGGAGATCACGCAAACAATCAGTTCCAGTAGATTCCACAACAGAAGCAGAATACGTGGCAGCAGCTGAAGCAACGAAAGAAATTGTGTTGGTCAGAAAATTCTTGAAGATTTGCAGGTGAAACAAGTACAATCAACTCCACTCATGATTGACAACACCTCTGCAATAAAGTTGGCCAAGAACCCAAAGTTTCATGATCGTACAAAGCATATCAATACTAAATATCATTTGATCCGACATCATGTTGAGGCCAAAACAATTCATCTCCGCCATTGTTCCACAAATGAGCAAGTTGCAGACATCTTCACCAAAGCGCTTGGAAGAGAAAAGCTTGAAAGATTCAGAACGATGCTTGGACTCACCAACATCCCTTCAGATTAAGGGGGGGAATGTTGACACCTAATCCGAAACGGATGGGTGAACTGGACAGTCATCAAGAAGATGAACTGATCCCTCATGTTTGTGTATATAAATGTGTATTAGCTAATGAATAAGACATCAGTTTTTCTCCCGTTCATTCTAGAGTTACCCTGGCTTGACATAGAGATTCCAATTGACGAACACCAAGACCATGACCTTTGACCTGTGATGCCCTCCAAGACCAAGACACCAATCCTCTTCTTCATCATAGATGAGATCATCATCACTGCTGCTACATCAAAGTCATCATTATTCTCTGTTACACAGGAACCGCTCCCTAGAGGTGGGAAACCCGTTCCAGTGGTTCTCACGCTCCCGGAAGCTTTGGAACTGTATGGGAACACTCCCTTTTCTGTGGGAGCTACAATGGGAGCTTGGGAAAGTTCCGGGAGCTTTGAAGGCTGTTTTTTTTTGGAGTTCTCACGTTCCTTAGGGTTGGGGAATACAAAGCATGTGGACAAATATGTTGAACTGCCCACAAAACATGAGGCTTTGTTGAAACCTTCGCAAGAAGAAAGGCCAAAGACATCCTTAACACCGATATCCTTAATTGAGAAATTGGAGCAATCTCTTGATGGGTTAAGGAAGCGTGTGACACCTCAATGTAAGGGCGATATCTGCGATGTTATGCTAATGAGTATTTATTTTTTTGTTTATGTATATGTATCGCAGAAGATTGTGTGCATATTGTATGTGGCAGTCAATGCTTAAACATTAGAGTCGCTTTACTTTTTCTCATAAGAATAACTAGAGAAACATAGGTAAAATTGTTCCTTTGTATTTTTAAGGCAAATTGTTTCAAATACTGGTCACGTGTCAAAGAACTGATAATGAACTTGACATTTTAATATTTTATATATATAAAGGGAGAGACTCAGGAAGAGAGACACCCAGAGAATATATATATATATAAGAGAGATTATATATTTAAATTGATTTTAATATTTGAATATTTTGATTTAATATTAATTTTGATTATTATATAATTATATATTTTTTATTTTTATATTTTTAATTTTTTTTATTATATAATGTTATCATTCCCGATTAGCCATTTCCTGTAAATTTTGGGAAAACCTATAGCCGTTCCCGACACCTGTACCCAAGTTCCCAATGTTCCCACGTTTTAGAAACTCATGCAACATAGTCATTATTGAACCACTGAGATATTTACACCTTGCTGCACCTTCACCGAGATTATTGTTGCACTTTTACTGAGATCAGTGCTACTCCTTTATTGAGACCTTCGCCATGACACTGAGATCTATACACTGATATATTTCGAGAGCAAGATCATGATTGCTTCCAGAATACATGTTGAGACAGAGAGTGTCACTTCGGGATCCTTCTCTTCACAAATAAGTCGAGATAGTGAGGTTGCTTCACTGTATTGGTAAGCCGAGACAGTGATCATTACTGAGACCTTTATTATTACAGCTACACCGAGACAATGACTACTTTCCTTGTACCAAGATCATGATTATAGGTATGTTGAGATTGCCACCACCGAGGAGGATGAGACAACAATTTGTCTCATTGTAATTGTCCACAAAAATTGCAAAGGTGTCTACTGTACCCAACCAAAGTTGTTGAGCTTGTAGACAAATCTCCGAAAATGTCATTCAAAACTGTCCTCCTGCAATTCCTGTACCCATCCAAAGTTCAGAGAGAAATCCAAGTTTTTGTGTTTTCGGTGATGACCCTAGCTTGGTATTTATAGTTGTTCGTCTCCATATTAAGCTGACTTTATCAAGTGAACCGATGTGTCTCTTATATGAGCCAACATGACTGAGTTTTATCTTGTTTGGAAGCCGACTTCAACAAGAGTGATTGCGCTTGTCTTTGGAGGGCTTTTAGACTTTTCTATAGACTATATATCTTACACATAGGCTCAAGAAGGGATCTTCAACATTTTCTTTGAATTTTTTACTTTCCTATAGCACTTCAACACGTGCTAGACCTATGCAATAAGCAAGAAACTCATTTTATAATTTACAAAAAAAATAATAATAATAATATTTCTTTTCTTTTACGAGTACAAAGATCAAAATTACATTTATGAAGACCGAACCTAGTTACATTTTCTTCAACATGGATCATTGTCTCTGCTTCTATCTATGGCTCTCTGGCAACGACTGTTGCTCTCTAGAAATCGATCTGCCAAGGAAATTGAACTACTCTAGTGTCTTCTCCAAATGCCAATGTCTTCTTCTTATAATCCTCTGTTGGAGCACCAATGACCAAGATTAGAACTTAATCAAGGGCTAGGATCATCTTGAAGTCGATCCATGTGTGTTTCTAGACTATTCTCACCTTGACTTAATTAATTCTGATTAATTAACCAGCTTTCCTAAGTTTAGACTTAAGAAACAATAAAAAATAGGTTAATAATCTAATTAAGTCATCTCTAGGTGGAATTTACAAATATTATTTTTGGGTTTTGGAGATCTCATGCATTCTAGCCTCTCCACCAAATTTTGTGGCTAGAACACTTCCGATGCTACAAAAACTAACACTCCCTCTTAGTGAGGACTGTATTCTAGTGTTGCACATCCTACCACAACACCTTGTCTTTGTACCATCTCCTTTCATGCTGCTGATGTCTAGGCATACTGCCCACCAACCACTGTGCGACTTTGATGCTGCATCTGTGTTATTGCTGACACTACCATACTGCTGCCAACCCTGCATCCACACTGCAATTACCTCTCATCTGTTTTTGTTGCCACTGAGAAGCATCCAAATATTGAATCATCTTTGTTCAGTCTGATGCATCTGTCTCCCAAGTCTCTAACTACTACTAGCTACTACATTGTCCACCAAGGAATTTGCGTTGTTGTTGACTCTGCCGCTATGCCACTCTCCACTGTTGCCAACACTATACTATGCTCCTCTATGCCTGAGTGCTACTAGTCTGCAACTATCACTCCAGATTCTGACTGCAGCACTGACACTGATCCATCCTACTATTGAATACTACGGGGCCCCCGTAACCAAGTAATGATCCATGAGGTGGACTCCTCAAGGACCTTGACCAATCTCTGTAGCTCTCTAGGGTTACAGCACCAAATCATCCCACCTCACTCCTGGAGGTATGCCCGCCATCATAGTGAAGTCTAATCTACTCATATTGTTGTTGCTATTGATCTGTTGATGTTTCTGCACTGTTGCTACAACTACAGCAATAATGAGTTTGATCTCCCCCGATCCAGAAGCGCTAGCTTCCGTAGGGCTGCTTCCTCTAAAACTAGACTCCCTCTGAGTCTCGATCTCCTTATGGGAAATCTCTTTGTTCCCTCCTGGTAACTCGCACTATCCTCAGGTACTGGATTGGACTGCGTAGCTCTGCGCTGGGAATCTTCTGGCTGGAGCTGCACCTGCATACTGAAATTGGGCAATTCGCACTGCCTGTGTTACTGCATCTAGCTCTGCAACTGTCTCATGTGTACTAACTAGGCAATTCACACTGCCTGTGTTACTGCAACTAGATCTGCAGTTGTCGTCTAAATGATTGACAACTCCCACTGACACTGAGTCTGCTACTATGATATTATGGTCTCCTACAGCAAACATGATGGTCCCGCTGCAACAATCTGGAACTGATCTGACTCATCTCCTTGTTGCATCTGTGCTAGATCCTGCCCATTCTGGCACAATGGAGTTTCATACTCCTCCTTCTCCTGGATCTGGTGCCCCACTATCTCCTTTTGGGCCTAGTCCCTAGCTGAGACCCTTCTTCGCTTTGCAACATGTCTCCGGCAACTGGAAGTTGATCTAGCCCCCAAATCTGCATTATGGCTAACTCACACTGCCTCCTCTAGCAATCTCGTAAGGTCATCCCTGCAAAGCTACAAAATCTGTGAAATTCAAAACTGGAGAAAATAAACCTGAAAATCTCCCTCTTTCCCTCTGCTTGGTTGTTGCTCTGCTATTCGCACTCCCTTCTGGAGTGAGAAGATTTTCTCACAACTAGTACTAATCTGCAATTCAAAAAATTAGATCACTAAAACTCGAGATCCCCTGAGAGAAATTTTCCCTCATGTGTGATTTTCTCTTCCACCTGACATGGATTTTGCTCTAGCAACCTGTTGCAAAACCCTATGTGCCCAGACGAAAAATCTACTAAGCAAAAATCTGAGCTGCTACTGCTCCCTCTAACTATTGGAATTACTATCCTGGGCAACTCGACTTTTCTGCCAACTTGCAACTGAAAATTGAATTGCTACTCCAGCAATTCAGCCTGTTGTCAATTGAACTGCGCAGCCTTTAGGAATTTCGGCCTACTGCTCCCTCTGAGCAGCGAAGTTCTCTCGTCTATTTCTAAGCTTCCCAGCAAATCACTCACCCTCTAATACCATGTGAAAATTTCAAAACTGGAATCCTATTGCAACAATTGGTATTATTTCTTCTAACTGATAAATTAATTATTCATTTTATTGCTATGGCAACATCGAAATAAACACACTACAATCTTCACAAATAAACTGCGGAAGAAAAATAGCGCTGGAAACTGAGAAAATCTAGCACAAACAAAAATTTACACAGCTATTTTTGGACAAATGTCCCCAGAAAAACCCAACTTGGGAAAACTAGTGCAGCAGTTGAGGGTTTTATTATTATGCAGCAGTGAAATTCTAAGTACAATCTATGGATGCCCAACTGGCAATCCAAACAATAAGAAAATCTGGCCAAAATTATCTAAGGGAATTACCCTTCTTCCACAAGCAATCCCAGCACAACTTTCTTATAAAAACTCGTCCTCCTGGAAACCTTATGTTGGCCTCTACACAATGCTTACGCAAGCCCTATTACGTCTAGCCCGAAACTGCATCTGATGAAGTCATTTTGCCTGTCTCTGTTGAGGAAACCGCTTCTCCGGCACTTTGGAACCTTTGCTCGGCCTCTGGAACTGAAAACGATTTTTCCTCCAACTAAATCGAGTTGTTGTTCTGAAGCAACTGCGCAGTCTTCTGCGCTGCCCCGCTAGGAATAACTCGGCCTCTTGCTGCAGCCTATCCGGATATGGAAAACTTACTCCGGATCACTGTCCCTGCCCCTCACTGTCTCTGCCTTGATCTTTGGCTCTTCGACAACTATTGTTGCTCTTTGGAAATCAATCTACCAAGGAAATCGAACTGCCATAGTGTCTTCTCCAAGTGCCCATCGACTTCTTATAATCCTCGGTTGCAGCACGAATGGCCAAAATTAAAACTTAATCAATAGGCTAGGAGCATCGTGAAGTCGGTCCATGTGAGTTTTTGGACTATTCTCAACTTGACTTAATTAATTTTGATTAATTAACCAGTTTTCCTAAGTTTAGACTTAAGAAACATTAAAAAAAAGGTTAATAATCTAATTAAGTCATCTCTAGGTGGAATTTCGAGAAACTATTTCTGAGTTTGGAGATCTCATGCATTCTAGTCTCTCCACCAAATTTTGTGGCCCTAACACATTTAATATTACAAAAACTAACAGTTTCATCCTTTAGGAACTACCCCCATTAGCTTGAAGAAATTTAAACCCCCACTCCGGTTATCTATTTTTCTTATCACTCCATGCATTTAGTTTTAAATCCAAGCACGATAAAAATTCTAAAATCTGAAAATGATAATATTTTTCTGAAAGCACAAACTTAGAGATTTCACAACTGCTGAAATTGCAGAAATAAAACATAGCAAAATTATGACAGCCACGCAAAGAAAATAACACAGTGATTTTTTGTCAATGTGATCCTGGAAAAACCCCCCTACAACTCTTGGGGAAAACCAGTTTGCAGTGTTATGTGGGAGCGGGAGCGAAAGCGGGGAGTGGGAGCGAAAGCGGGTGCGAGAGCGACATTTTCAGAAGCTCCCGATTTGGGAGCGAATCCCAGAGCGATATTTTTTAAATATATATATTTTTTATATTTTTCATATTTTGATACATATATGTCAACAAAAACATGTAGAATGATGAATTAGATATAAATAACATAAAAAATCATATATTGATCATTGAACCATATTATATCAATCATCTAGAAGTTATAATCTTCATCAACCACGTCCACAAGTTAGTAACAAACATATTACAATTGCAACATATTGAGTCTCGTGAATCATGATTCATCAAATTCAATATTAAAGTTTCAACTTCAAGCTTTCAAAATTGAAAATTCAATATATAACATTTATCATCATTGATCACCAAAGTTGTACTTGTAAGCTAAGTTTAACCATTACAAACTTGTAAGCTAAGTCTAAGTTCTAACTATTAACATGAAATGAAATGTTATAAAATGAATTATGAATAATTAAATGAAATGAAACAACTTTAGTCTTTCACGAAGCATCATATTCATAATTCACAATCATTACCAATGAGTTATAATTGCCAACTTCAAACTTCAAACTTTCATTGTCACAGTCATATATTGTTTACAAAAAATATCATTATGATATGAAAGAGTCAAGAGTCAAGAGTCAAGGACTCAAGACTCTACAGTTATGGAAACTAATAGAAACTAGAAAAGACGAGTAAACTGTAAATCTATTATCTACTACTACATGTGGCCCTTGCCACGAGAATCTCCTGTATGAGCAGGTCGTAGTGGTCTTCTAGGAGTCTCCTGCACAGACCGACAACCAGAACTAGAAGGCACATGCCCTCCACATGAGGGTGTAAATGGAGGTGGCGACAACAAAGGAACAAGATTGGAACTCGAGCACTGCTACTGGATGGTGGAGGTGGCATGGCTGCTGCAGCTACTTCATCTACATCCCTTATAAGTTCCTCTTCCAGTTCTTCAAGATGTATAGTGCCATCCTTTGAGATGTTGACCACTACATGTCAACTACCCATAGCAGTACACCCCCTTTTTCGCAAAAGGGGTAGCGCTTGATCGATATGTCCGTGCCATTCAACAATCATCGTCGACCCAATCATGTTATGTTGTAAACCCAGTCTGCATGTGTAAATTGTAAATAATCTTAGCAGATCTGAGTCATGTAACCTAAATTTTCTAGTGATAATCTACGTTCCGGAAGGTTTTTTTGTCTCACCGATCCATGATCGACAGAGTTTTCCTTCAGCCTAACCCCAAAGTCGGAATGAATTGTAATTAGAATCATAGGTGAATCCTAGTGTGCTTCGAATCTATGTAAAAGTAATTTAGAAATAATCCTAATTATTTGGTTAGGTTATTTCAAATTGCTTGATCTGCTAGATTATATTTGTCGCAGAATTGGGTGGTCTATGAGGGTCTATGTCAAATGGGTTTTCCCCCTTGTGATGTAAAAGTGTAAAAGTCGTGATGTAAAGTGTCCTGAGGGTTAGAAAATGTTTTATCCCCTCATAAGTCCTAAGTCCTAGGTCCTAGGTGATTTTTCCAAAGGCTAAGTTTGAGGATCCAAAAATAAAAAATAATAAAATAATAAAAATTAAAAATTAAAAATAAATAAATATATATATATATATATATAAAATACAAAAAAAATTTGAAATATTTTTTTGTCGCATTTAGTCTTAGCATATTTTGTCACGTTTCCAAATTTTGGCATATTTCGCTAAAGCTAATAGATTTTTGATGTGGGATTAATATTTATCACTTTTATGTGGTTAAACGTGCTCAAATGTTCATTTGGAGATTAGCTATATGAAAGTGATAACTGGTTAGCATTTAAAATTGCGTGGCCATTTAAAGCATTTAATATTTTGAATTTTAATTGCTGGGATATTGTTAAGGCATTGAGCATCTATCGATTACCTCGCATTTGGTAAAATTAATCTTTGTTTGAGTTATTTGATGATAAATGATTGTTAATGAGTTCATATTTCTGCAGCATTTGATAAATAGTTATTCAATCATTAAGTCCATAAGGTACTGGTACATTAACTTCTAAAATCAATCAACTGCTAATTTGCCTTGTTGTGTCTCCCAACCCAACTGGTCCACAGTTGGTCATCCTTTATCCCATAGGGTCTACCCCCTTAGCCTCGGGAGACGGCTTAAACGGAGAGATCGAGGATCAGGGTGACAACCCCCAGTCTGAGCATTGTAGTGACAATCTGTGCGACAACATTTTTTGGCGTTGTTGCCGGGGATAGAATTTTTTCTGTCCTTGGTCTTTTCCTTTCAAGCTTTTCCGTGTTTCACTTCCTGTCTGAGTGGCGACTCCACTTCATATATCATCTGCAAGAGGGTATACTAGAAGACATCCAAGAAGTTTGTGCAATCCTACTCCTGATCCTGAAAGGGCTCTCAGGGTATGATTACACAAACTCTCTTCTCGTACACTTCTTGTTAACCTCGGACAAGAAGCCCTCTCTGATATCCATTTGCTTTTTACTAGTCCAGTTGAGCATGACATCATGGATATATATCCCCCTCGTGATTTTTCAAATATCCAAGGTTATCCCAATGATCTTCCAGCACTTGGGATAGATAAGTTGCTAACTTTCAGGGAGATAACGCGATTAGTGCTAGTGCACATCTGAGAGCTTTTAGTATATGGATGGCTAAGTACGCAAGGTCTGTTGATTTCGATCATGAGGATGTTAGAATGACTCTTTTTATTATAACCTTGGAGGGCGATGCTCACGACTAGTTTTCAGAAAAGCCTCGGAATTCATTTAACTCCTTACAATCGATCATTAATGCCTTTAAGGAAAAGTATGGAGATAAGAGAGAAGGAAGACAACTTGTGAAAGTTATTAGCATAATCAAAAAGAGAGAGAATGAAACCGTTGAAGAATTTAATAAAAGGTTTAATGATATTGTTAAAGAATTACCTCAAGATTGTAAGTCTACCGACAAATCTCTTCGAGATTTTTACATTGATGCCTTTAGTCCTAAGCCCTCTTATGAATTGAGGTGTGCTAGACTTAATGATTATAGGGATTGCCAAGCCTTAACAATAGAGCTTGAAAAGGACAAAGCGGCATCTGGGAAGTCTGAGATCCCAGGTTTCGATAGGGCTACTACGAAACTAAAAGAACCTAAAGGAAAAACAGTTCAAGAGCCTGAAAACAAGCTTGTTCAGAAATTGCTCCAAAAGATCAAAAGCATGGAAATTAATCATAATAAGGAGATAGCTACTTTGCAGAATAGGTTGGTCCAAATGGAAAGAGCTCAAACGCGAAATTTCCAACTTCGAAATAATAATAATAGAAATAACAATTGGCAAAAGAAGGGTCAATCTAGTGAGCAGAGACCTCCTAATCCGTTTACTAATTTGGTCAATAATGCTCCGCCTTACTGTCGGGTTTGTGATGCTCTTCATGAAGAGGCCACTTGTCCCATCGTTAGAAGAATTTTAGATAATGGAATGTTTGGGGCAAGTGATCAAATAAATGTAGAGGGTAACAAGTTTCCTTTGTCTATGGACGATTGGATGGAGGTCAAGGAAAATAGGCGTGATGTTATGAATCCCTCATCAACTTTTAGTATAAATAACCTTGACAATGAAGATGACATTGTGGCTAAGTTATACGGTGAAAAACCTTCTCTAGAGCAAATCATGGAAATTGCTAGAGATAAAGGTTTAAGCTACAGAGAAGGGATAAAGATCAGAGTGGGAATCAAATTCCCTCTCGAACTTTTAACCCTGGTTTAAACTCTGGATTAGATGTCGATTTGGGAAGTTGGTTTAACAATGCAAAAATCTGGGTTCCCGTCTCCGAGATTGCTAAAATCCCTTCCCAAAGAGATAAGTTACTAAAAGCTATTCAGGGTCCTCAAGTAAATATTTCTCAACAGAAGACCCAGGAATTTGACTATCACGATGCTCCCATATATTTGCAAAGCTTAGATGCGGATAACAAAGATCACCAGCCTTTCTTTATCACCTTGTTGGTTAATGGATATAAATTGAATAATTGCATGTTGGATTCTGGTGCATCAGCTTGTGTCATGACTAAAAGGGTCATGGAACAGCTTAACTTAAGAGTTTCTAGAACCTACTATAATATATGTGCCATGGATTCTAAGAAGATTGAAGTGCATGGTTTGATCAAAGATTTACAAGTTCATCTATCAGTTTACCCAGACATCATGATTATTATGGATATTGTTGTTGTTGATGTCCCTAATGCCTGGGGTATGCTTTTGTCCAGGAAGTGGGCCTCTGATCTAGGAGGAAGTATTCAAATGAATTGGTCATATGCTATGATTCCTTCTCCTAGAGGTGATGGTTTTGTAAGACTTAATAGAGAGCCCGAAAGAAATTCCATGTTGAAGATCCTAAGAGACCCCACAATGAGATAATTAAAGAACAATCTAACATTGGGAATTACGCTATCATGTCTAATTTCATAATTCCTCCTGATGATAAGATTAAGGATCTCAATGATAGAGTTTGGTACATGTACTTTGATGGTGCATCGTATAGGCATGGTAAAGGTGTAGGAATAGTGCTTAAATCTCCTCTTGGTCACATTTTCAAATTTGCCTACCGATTAGAATTTGAAGCAACCAACAATGTCGCTGAATATGAGGCTTTATTGTTGAGTCTTGAATTGGCAAAATCTTTGAAAATTAAGTTGCTTAGCATTAAGGGGGATTCTGATTTAATTATCATGCAACTTAAAAATAAGTTTACATGTAAAAATCAAAGATCAAGGAATTATCGAAATGTTGTCTGGGATACTTTAGAACACTTTGATGCCCTTGACCTTGAAGCTATCCCAAGAGAGCATAATAGTTTGGCAGATGAACTTGCTGTAGCTGCTACTACCTTCCAGTTATTTGATAAGCTAATTAAGGATAAGATCAAAATGGAAGTAATATTTAGACCGTCTGTTCCAGATAACTCAGAGCATTGGCAAGTCTTTAATGATGAAAAGCAAGTCATTCGTTTTCTTGATAGTCTGGATGAGTTTAAATATTTCCGGATAGATTCTGAGGAGAATGAATCTTTTAATCATAAGCATATCATAAATCCTACTCCTAGGAATGTGGTTGCCTTAGAGCAACACTTTGATCGGCATGATGCCACCAAGTTCAGAGAGGAAAATAAAATGGACCCAGGTGAATATCTCGAGATAAACATTGGTACTCCTACGAACCCAAAGATTGTTAAAATTGGTAAAGGTACTACTGTGGAGGAAAGAAAAAAGTTAACTAATTTACTTCACGAATATCAAGATGTTTTAGCATTTTCTTATGGTGAATTGAAGGCTATAGGGAAGATATCATGGAACATACTATCCCCTTAAAAGATGAAAATGCTAAACCCTTTCGCTAGAAGCTTAAGCAAATTAATCCTAAGTTAGCCCCTTTGGTTCAGAAATAGCTTTCAAAAATGCTTGCGGTAGGAATTATCGCTCAAACAAGGCATTCGACATCGTGTTCCAATCTGGTGATTGTTAGGAAAAAGAACGGTACGATAAGGCTTTGTGTCGACTTTCTAAATCTTAATCTAGCATGCAAGAAAGATAATTACCCTTTGCCAAACATGGAGACTTTGTTGCAAAGAGTAACCAGTTCTGAAATGATGTCATTGCTAGATGGTTTTTCTGGGTATAATCAAGTATGGGTTAAAAAGAAAGATCATCACAAAACCACATTCACCACACCATGGGGTACTTTTGAATACATTAGAATGTCGTTTGGATTAACCAACACTGGGGCTACATTTCAAAGAGCTATGGGTTAAGCCTTCAAGGGGTTAATCAGCAAAATTTATTGAAATTTACCAAGATGATCTTACTGTATTTTCTAAAGATGGTATCAGTCATATAAATCATCTTAGGCAAGTTCTCGATAGATGTAGAGAATACGAGATTTCTTTGAATCCAGCTAAGTCTATTTTTGGAGTAACCGAAGGGAAATTACTTGGCCATATCATTTCTAAAGATGGAATCAAGATTGATCCTAAAAGAATTGAAGCAATCCAAAAGATTTCTCTTCCTCATAATCTTAAATCCCATCAGTCCTTCTTTGGAAAGACAAATTTTCTTAGAAGGTTTATTCCAAATTACGCAGAAGTAGTTAAGCCTATTCAAAGTCTTCTGAAGAAAGATGTAAAATTTGTTTGGCAAGAAGACGGCAAAAAGGCTTTTCAGGAAATCAAATGCGCTATTGCAAGAGCTCTTGTCTTAGTTAGTCCTGATTACTCAAAGGATTTCATGATTTTTTCTTTCGCTTCCGAAGATACCATTGCTGGTGTCTTGTTACAAAAGAATAAAGATGGTCACGAGCAGCCAATTGCTTTCATGAGTAGAGCACTTCAAAATTCTAAATTAAAGTACAATACCATGGAAAAGCAAGCTAATGCCCTGGTCAAGTCTCTTAAGCATTTCAAAACTTATGTGGATTATTCTAGAATCATTGCTTTCGTCCCACATTCTGCTATTTAGATATATTAACTCAAACCGATTGCTTAGGGACTCACGCTAGGTGGGTTACTAAAATATAAGAATATGATTTGGAGATCAGACCCACCAAGCTAGTTAAAGGCCAAGGCTTGGCTCAAATGTTGACTGAAGGGAACGAAAAGACTCTTCGTTTGTTTTGTTTCAGTGATCTATCTTCGCTTGAGTTGCAAAGATTAGGAGAGCATGAGTGGTACAAGGACAATATTTATTACTTGATGAATCTTACATGTCCTAACCATTTAGTTGCTCATAAGAGAAGGGCTCTTAGACTAAAAGCCACTAAGTATTGCCTTATGAAGGATGGCCTTGGATGGAGAAATCTTGAGGGCATAGTACTTAGGTGTGTTGATGAAATCGAGTCCAAGAAATTAATTTCTGAGTTTCATTCAGGATCTTGCGGTGGTCATTATGCTACTAGAACTACCACCCACAAAATTCTGAGCTGGTTATTATTGGCCTTCACTTTTTTCTAATGTGCATAAGTTTGTTAGAACTTGTCAAGCCTGTCAACTGTTCACTCGGAAACAGAAGCTTGCTGCCCTGCCCCTACAACCTGTCATTGTAGAGGCACCTTTTCAACATTGGGGTCTAGACTTCATCGGGAAGTTCCATGAAAATTCTGGCAATGGCTACTCATGGATTTTGACTGCTACTGATTATTTCACTAAATGGGTTGAAGCCATTCCTGCTAAGAATGCCACTGAAAAGGTTATTAAGGATTTCATTGAAAATAATATCATTACTAGATTTGGTGTCCCTACTAAGATCACTACTGATAATGCCAACGCTTTTAGTTCCTCAGAGTTTTTGTCTTTCTGTTTCAAGTATGGCATTATCTTATCTCATTCATCAAATTACTATCCTTAGGGTAATGGTCTGGCTTAATCAAATAACAAGAATCTCATAACCATTATCAAGAGGATAGTAGAGGACAATAAGAGATCATGGGATAACAAAATCAAGTATGCTTTATGGGTAGATAGGATCACTAAAAAAAAGCTAATGGTAAATCTCCCTTTGAATTAGTTTATGGCTTGGATGTCACCTTATGTGTGCACCTGAAATTGCCAACTTATCAGCTCCTTCCGTATTTTTCTACTAATAAAGATGTTGTTCAAAATAGAATAGATCAGATTGTGGAGTTAGATGAAGCTCGTAGGACAGCTTTTGATGCTATATGTAAAAATCAATCTAACATTAAGAAAAGCTTTGATAAATCCTCTCGATCTAGATCTTTGCAGGTTGGACATATTGTACTTCTTTGGGATAGCAAGAATGAAAAACCAGGAAAACATAAGAAGTTCGACAGTTTGTGGCTGGGACCGTACATCATTCGAGATATAGCTGGACCAAACTCATTCCACTTGAGCAGATTGGATGGCGAACCACTTGATCTACCTGCAAATGGCCAAATGCTCAAGCTGTTCTTCAAAGATGATATCTGATGCCAAGGGGCATCCTCTGTATTGTATTTCTAACCTTACTCCTTGTCATTTCAGCATTTTATTTCTGTTTTAGGATTAGATTTACTTTTCATGTTACTAGATAGTTAATAAATGAAGAGCTTATATCTTTCATGTGCTTAATGTTATACAATGATTTTTGGATGGACGCTACTTCTTTTTGGTTGTGTGTTGCGTGGATGCAGATTCTGGATTCTCACATTTTTACAATGCAGCAACATGTCCCCAAGTAGAGCCAGATGTTGACCACTACGTGTCAACTACCCATAGCAGTACACCCCCTTTTTTCGCAAAAGGGGTAGCGCTTGATCGATATGTCTGTGCCATTCGACAATCATCGTCGACCCTATCATGTTATGTTGTAAACCCAGTCTGCATGTGTAAATTGTAAATAATCTTAGCAGATCTGGGTCATTTATGTAAATTGCCTAGGTAAACCTAAATTTTCTAGTAATAATCTACGTTCCAGGAGGTTTTTTGTCTCACCGATCCATAATCGGTAGAGTTTTCCTTCAGCCTAACCCCAAAGCTAGAATGAATTGTCATTAGAATCTTAGGTGAATCCTAGTGTGCTTCGAGTCTATGTAAAAGTAATTTGAAAATAATCCTAATTATTTGGTTAGGTTTTTTCAAATTGCTTGATCTGCTAGATTATATTTGTCGCAGAACTGGGTGGTCTATGAGGGTCTATGTCAAATAGGCTTTCCCCCTTGAGATGTAAAAGTGTAGAAGTCACGATGTAAAGTGTCTTGAGGGTTAGAAAATGTTTTATCCCCTCATAAGTCATAAGTCCTAGGTCCTAGGTGATTTTTCCCAAGGCTAAGTTCAAGGATCCAAAAATTAAAAATAATCAAAAATAATTAAAAATAAATAAATATATATATATATATATATATATATATATATAATACAAACAAATTTGAAATATTTTTGTGTCGCATTTAGTCTTAGCATATTTTGTCACGTTTTCAAATTTTGGTATATTTCGCTAAGGCTAATAGATTTTTGATGTGGGATTAATATTTATCATTTTTATGTGTTTAAACATGCTCAAATGTTTATTTGGAGATTAGATATATGAAAGTGATAACTGGTTAGCATTTAAAATTGTGTGGTTATTTAAAGCATTTAATATTTTGAATTTTAATTGTTGGGATATTGTTAAGGCATTGAGCATTTATCGATTACCTCGCATTTGGTAAAATTAATCTTTGTTTGAGTTATTTGATGATAAATGATTGTTAATGAGTTCATATTTCCGCAGCATTTTATAAACAATTATTCAATCATTAACTCCACAAGGCACTGGTACATTAACTTCTAAAATCAATCAAGTGCTAATTTGTCTTGCTGTGTCTCCCAACCCAACTGGTCCACAGTTGGTTATCCTTTATCCCATAGGGTCTACCCCCTTAGCCTCAAGAGACGGCTTAAAAGGAGAGATCGAGGATCAGGGTGACAGCCCTCAGTCTGAGCGTTGTCGTGACAATCTGTGCAACAACAGGGTGGTTGTCCCAAATTTTATATGTTGGATCCTCATAAGCCTGATCACAGTAATGACTCAACAACCTCAAGTTGTAGTGCACATAAACCAAGCTTTCTACCCAGTTTTTATTGAGTCTGTTTCTTTTCACATTATGTATGAAGCTGTAGGTGCTCCAACACCTCTCTGTAGAAAAAGTATTTACAACCTGTGATCGAACTTTTTTTACCAATTTTGGCAAAAGTCCCTGGCCGCCATATGATTCCCACCATGTGAGAGAATCAAATCTGACTCTGTCTTCCATTGCATGGAAGGTACCAAACAAACTAGTGCCTCTGAAGTATCTGCCTATTTCAAGGCGCACCGCTGCACATTCCTCCCTGTCAGGTATCAACTTTTCTAATGCATCCAAATATCCTCTAGTTACCTCTTCATCTAAATGGGGTTTGGTCCTAACCCCACCCCCTGGTGCAGGTTGGCCCAACCAAGATGTAGAGTAGTATTTTGGTGTAAGGATATACACCAAGCAATGTAGTGGAAGATTAAGTTATTCCACCGTACACACCACAATCTTTGATCAGTTTGTACAAGTCGGATCATTGTTATTAAACATATCTTTATTTGCCCAACATTGTATCCATCGCTCCATTACACCTCGCCAATCACTGGTTTATTGTATCTGCAAACGAATCATGTGATAAATGGGCTTGGTATCCAATACTGCCTCACACTTGACCAAACTTCCATCAATAGCGGCCTCCTCCACCAGTCAAACCTCGCCTGTCAGTTGTTTGTAGCCCTTTTATTTATACTACCAGTGTGGACTTTATACCATGCTAGCCAATGAGTCTCTTACCTTCAAAAGGCGCCTGAAGGTGAGGTAATAGCTACCAAATCTAGTCCTCGCAATCTTCAACAACTCCAATCTTGAGTGACTGCGGAAAAGGCCATGGGTATTGGTATGATTTGTAATAAATTTTATCATTGGTTTGCCTTTCTTGTACAAATCACCAATCCATTTGTATTGTTCAGTTTTGTTCTTAACAACATCATGCATCAAAAGGTTCAATGTGTGAACCAAACACCTAGACCAAAATATGTTGGGCTATTTATCCTCAATAATTGCTCCCGTTGCCTTACGATTAGGAGCATTATCAGTGATGACTTGGATGACATTGTATGGCCCAATACAGTCAATTATTTCAAGTAATGCTTCTGCAATGTTGATGTCTTCTCTGAGTAATCATATGCATTTAGAAAGATGGCACCACTAACAGACACAGCAAGAACACTTATCAATGGCTTGCCTTTTACATTTATCCATCTATCAGATACAATGGACACCCCATGGTCAGTCTAAGAACTTGTCATTCTATTTAAAGAATGTGATATTTTTGCTTTTTCACAATCAAGTCCAATGGTTCTTGCCTTGTCATACCGAGGGCTCTTATATCATTTAGGGGTATCATTTATGGCAGAAACCATTTTGTGCCAATAAGGTGAGCAAAGAACATTGAATGGTCCCACATGCATAGAGAAACCTGTAAACTTTTGAATCCACATCACTCCTACACCCCTCATCAAGGAAATCTGATATGGTTCTACGCCTTAAAGCTGTTGACCCTATGCCTCCATATCCACTGCCTTTGGAGGATGCTGAAGGAGTTCTTTGTGCTTGTGATTATGAGCTTGGTTCAAAGAAACCCCTTGATTTTTTAGATTTTTATTGGGCTTCTTCCTCTTCCCTTATGTATTTGGCTCTATCTACTGCTGACACAGCTGCACAAGTTTTGATTCCTATTTGCTTATCTCCATCCCATGTCCTTTTCCTGCAGAGGTGTTTCCTAGCACGGGTGTATGAACCAGTGTAATTATTGTTGCAATGGGGGCAATGAAATTTAGTGGTTCCACCCCCTTTCCCTGCTTCAGGCCTATTAACATATTTCCATAATGGGGTTTGGTCTTGTTTAGTTTTTTGAGAATCATGTTCACCCTCCTCCAGCTCCTCCTCACAGGGGTTTTCATCAAATCCACTTTGTCCCTCTTCATTTTGACCCCTCCTTTTCCTACTCTCTAGCACCATAATAACCAGAAAAGGGACCAAGAAGAAGAAAATGCCAAGAAATATAACCAAGTCCATGATGTTTGAAATTTGTAGTTTTGAATCTGCAAAATTTAATGGGAATGGTAATGAGAAAATTAAAATTGTATTTACTATTTAATATTTATTAATTTTATTTATTCAGATTCATCATTCATCATTCTAGTCTCTAGAAATAAGATAACTTTACTAACCTACTAAATTACTAAGTTACTAACCTCCTTGCAGGGTTGCTCCTTGCTCCTCGCTCCTCCTTGCTCCTTTCCACAAGCTCCTTGGCTCTCCTCCAACTCTCTCAAGTCACAATGACATAAAAATGCCCTCCAAGCCCTTATATAACCAAAAAAAAAATTAAAACAAATTTTTTTTCACGTCCGGATTTTTTTCTGCACTTTTCCCTCCCGGCGGCAGCAAGCATCACTCTGGGAGCGAACAATAAAGCCCGAGAGCGATCAGGGAGCGATCGCTCCCTGATCGCTCCGGGGCTTTATTGTTCGCTCCCAGAGTGATCAGGGAGCGATCAGGGAGCGATCGCTCCCTGATCGCTCCCGGGCTTTATTGTTCGCTCCCAGAGTGATGCTTGCTGCCACCGGGAGGGAAAAGTGCAGAAAAAAATCCGGACGTGAAAAAAAAATTGTTTTGCGACGAGAGCGACGCTCCCGCAATTTTTTTCCAGGAGCGCGCTCCCGACCCGCTCCCACCCAGAGCGCAGATTGGGAGCAGGTTCGAGGGGGGGGGGCTCCCCCGCAACACTGCCAGTTTGAGAGCTCTTCTTTATTTCTGAAAATGCTTTTACAGAGAAACTGAAATACACAATAAAAATTCCAGCAACCACATATTACAATTTATCTCAATTTTTGTGCTTGAAGTCCACCTTGAAAATCGTGCCAATTAGCAAATAGCCAAAACAAAAATTTTACAGCAACAAAACATCAATAAATGTTGCATGGATAGCCTCGAAAAACGTGCCCAGAACTTGCTATCCCTCTTCCTCAATTTCTATGCCTTTCTTCTGTTGTATAGTTTTTCCTTAGGATGCGTGCCAATAAATGTTGTTGCCCAGATTTGCTGAAATGTCTTCTTGTTGCTCTCCTTCACTGCTCAGAAATTTTCTCCTTGCTCTCTTTTCTCTTTCTCTCAAATGATCATGAAAGAATGAATCCATCTTTTCTTTCTCTTCTCCTTTTATTCTCTAAATGACCTTTTGGGTTACCCTAAGATCTAATGGCTGACATTCATTTAGATCTAGGGATGAGAATAAATGTGCATTTAATTCTCACTTTCTATTTTTTAACTCACCCACTTAAATAAAAACCCACTTAGCCTTTTATTTCCATAGTCACTTCTTCACTTTCTAATTCTTCATTCACTTTAATAAAGTCACATTTAAATTAGAATATAACTTTACAACTTATAAAGTCACTTTTAAATTAGAATGTAAATTTACCACTTATAAAGTCACTTTTAAATTAGAATGTAACTTTACCACTTATAAAGTCACTTGTAAATTAAATTGACTTTACCACTTATAAAGTCACTTTAGGAGAAAAGTAAAAAATAAATTTGTACACTTTTCCCTAGGCCAAAGATCGAAGCCTTAGGGAACCACTTGTCCTCTGGTACCCAAATTTTAACACTCCCTCTTACCGAGGAATGTGTTCCTCACCACTCCCATCTTGTCTTTGAAGTATACATGCTTGCCGCATGGTAAGGCTTTGGTGAAAATGTCCGCTACCTGCTCATTTGTGGAAATGTGTTCAAGCTTGACAGATCTCATTTGGACATAGTCTCTAATGAAGTGATACTTGATCTCAATATGCTTTGACCTGTCATGAAAAACTGGATTCTCCATGAGTTCTATGCAACTCGGATTATCACAGTAAATTACTGAAGGTCTCAATGCCTGACCAAACAGACCAAACAACATCTTGCAAAGCCATATGGCCTCACAACTAGCCAAACTAGCAGCCATATACTCTATCTCAGCTGAGCTCAATGCAACTCACTATTGTTTCTGGCTAATCCACGACATAACTGTCGAACCCAACCCAAAACAGCACCCGAAAGTACTCTTCCTATCTGAAGTAAAACCTGTCCAATCTGAATCTGTGTACCCTGCCAATCTCACTCCATCACCCTGTCTATAATCCAAAGCAAAATCCACAGTCCCCTGCAAGTAACGAAGACTGTGTTTT
Organism: Pinus taeda; assembly: GCA_000404065.3. Taxonomy (NCBI): domain Eukaryota; kingdom Viridiplantae; phylum Streptophyta; class Pinopsida; order Pinales; family Pinaceae; genus Pinus; species Pinus taeda. The sequence goes on along the minus strand of APFE030805681.1, from coordinate 321,933 downwards.
GCAGCCGCCTAGTGCGCTCTCTTGGGCTCACACGTGAACTGGCTTATAGTGCTAACTACAAAACATATATCTAGTCGAGTGTTGACCAAATACATCAAACAACCAATCAACTGTCTGTATAGAGTAGGATCCACCAACTCAGAATCAGAAGCGTGAACCTTCTTCCAGTTAGTTATCATAGGTGTAGACATGGGTTTGTAGTCCTCCATGTGAAATCTGCTAAGAATATCCACAATGTACTTCCCTTGTCTCGGGAAGAAATGCCCTTCCTCCTGCCACACCTCCAATCCCAGAAAATAATGCATCAAGCCGATATCCTTCATCTCAAACTCTGAAGCAAGATCTATCTTGCAGCCCTCAATGAGTCTCTTTGCACCAGTGATGATCAAGTCAACAACATATAACACCAAAATGAGAAACTCCTCACCCACCACAATGAAGTATAGGTTCGGATCAGCCTCACTCTTTGTGAAACCCAACTGCTGCAAGTATGTATCAATCCTCGAGTACCAAGCTCTAGGAGCTTGCTTTAGGCCATAGAGTGCCTTTTTCAATCTGCATACATAGCACTCCTTCCCATGCACCTCAAAGCCCTGCGGCTTCTCAATATAAACCTCCTCCTGAATGAAGCCATTGAGAAATGCAGTCTTCACATCCATCTGGTGGATCTTCCAACCCATCTCTGCTGCATTCGATATAATCGAGCGAATAGATGTATACCGAGCTACGGGAGCGAAGGTTTCCTCATAGTCAACTCCCTCTACCTGTGAGAACCCTCCCACCACAAATCGAGCCTTGAACTTCTCGATGCTGCCATCTGCAGCATGCTTTATCTTGTAGAGCCATCTGAAACTAACAACTGATTTACCTTCAGACCTCGACACTACCTCCCAAACATCGTTCTCCATAATAGAAGAATACTCCTCCATCATGGCCTCTCTCCAGACCTGCTGGCTAGCTGCCTCCTCATAACTAGTAGGCTCAGAGTCAACAATGCTTGTTACCAATGCCATATAACTACAAAACTGCTTAGGTGGTTTACTCTCTCTAACTTGTCTCTTTGGCCCGGCAACTGATGTGGCCTCGCGCAAGGTATCTTGAAGCCACTTGGGCTTCCTCTTCCCTGAGCATGCTTCTCCCACCAAAGTGAAAGAATCCTCATCATCATCAGAAGCCTGAACTCCTAAAGGCCTGTCAACTAACCTCATTCCTGAATCTGCGCCTCTAGATGCTGAAGTACCGTGCAAACTGTCCATTAGTGGACTACCCTGTGAACTGCTCTATGGACTGCCCTGCATGCTACCTGAAGAACCACCCACCAGACTCTGAGAGCCACTGCTCACTGATGGACCTGACACTGTAATCGATGTACCTCCTGATCTCTAACCACTGAATCCTTGTGACTGACTCAGCTTCTCCTGAGGGTCTAGTGACTCTAGATACTCTAACTCCTGTGACCTCCTGAAAGCTCTCTCCTCCTCGAACTTCACATCCCGCCTGACAACCACTTTCCTCCACGCAGGAATATAAATTCGATAAGCTTTCGAGGTCTCACTATAACCCACAAAGATTTCCTTGTCTGCAGTGGGCTCTAGCTTGGTCCTGTTCTCCTTGGGGACAGGGGAGTATGTAAGGCACCCAAAGATACAAAGTGCCCAACATCAGACTTCTTCCCAGAAAAAGCCTCCTCTGGAGTCACATTCCCCAAGGCACAATGTGGACTCCTATTTTGCAAGTACACAGCAATGTTGCAGGCCTCTACCCACAAAAATAAAGGTAACCCCTGATCATGAAGCATGGCTTTGGCAGCGCCTGCAATGGATCTGTTCTTCCTATCTGCAACCCCATTCTGTTGGGGGTAGTAAGGAACTGTGAACTCCCTCCTAATGCCTGCCTCAGCACAAAAATCAACAAACTCACCAAGGGTACTCCCCTCCATTGTCTGACTTGAGGACCTTGATCTTCCTACTTGTCTGGGTCTTCACAAGAGCTTTGAACTCTTGAAACCGCTTGAAGACCTCACTCTTGATCTTCAAGAAATAAATCCAGGTCTTCTTGGAGTGGTCATCAATGAATAAAACATAGTACTCATAGCCACTCAAGGATACATGAGACATCCGACCACTCACATCGGTATGAATCAAGTCAAGGATCCCGGTCGCTCTGCTGTCACTGCTGGGAAAAGGGGATCTGGCAAACTTCCCCATAGCACATCCTCTACATACATCAAGGTGATCAGAACTGAAATCTGGCACACCAGTGGTGATCTCCCGCAATGTACTCAAGGCCCCATGATACATATGCCCCATCCTGCGGTGCCAGATCTCACACAACTCTGAACTGCTAGATCTATTGTCAGTCCTATCTCGGGTTCTGCTACTCAATGCCATCAGGGGCTAGAATGAGATCTTGTACACCTTGGCATGGCGCACACCAATCTCTTTAACTGAAGAAGCTAGAGTTCCCATAGGATATATAAGCACCTGCGCTCTCCTGAACAACACATCATACCCTCTATCCTCAAGTGCTGAGAAGGATATCAGGTTCTTCTTCATTCCAAGCACATATAGAACATCTGACACTTTCAAGGGAGGCTTGGGTTCCCTATCAAATGTCAATGTCCCCACACTAACTGCTCTAACAATGCTGTCATCACCAAGTACTACCTCCATATCAGTATCACCCTCTGAAAGCTCTGAGAAGTACTCTCTGACTCCTGTCATGTGGCAGGAAGCACCACTGTTAACATACCAAATGCTAGAAGATGCTCTGCTAGTAGCGGGGAATGCACACTCCCTCTGAACTTGTATGGCAGGAGATCCTGCACTAGTGGCCTCACAAGCTGTGAACCCAAACTCTCGATCAAATCTCTCTGAGAAGCTCTCTATCTCTACAGAAGCTACCATGGGTTTGTCTTTCCCTTTCTTGTTCTTCTTCTCCAAACACACAATAGCATAGTGTCCCAACTTTTGACAATTCCAACATTTGACTTTGGAATAGTCCTTCTCCTTGTTCTACTGCTTGCCTTTACCTTTGCTTTTACCTCCACTGTTGGAAGCTTGCTTCTTTGCTCTGCCCTTCTTGCCTCTTGCTAACAATGTCACATTGTCATCCTCCTCTACCTGTTTAGTTGCCCCAAGATGGTTCTTTCTGAACTCATTCTGAATGCAATCCTCCGACAACCTCTCCCAATTGGGAAGGTTTTCCCGTGCAACAATGCCATCCAAAAAATTCTCCCAAGTCTTGGGAAGACCATTCAAAGCAATTATCACCAACTCAGTGAGTGCAATGATCTCACCTACGGCTACCAACTCATCTCTCACTGAAGTGATCTTTGCAAGGTATGTTGTAGCAATGTCAGTCTTAGCCATTTTAATGGCCTTCAGTTTCTCCTTTAGGACCATTTTTTTGCTTTCATTTGAGCTCTGGTAAAGACTGGTCAAGGTTGTCCACATCTCATGTGCATAAGTCTTTCCTCTCACATGAGGAATGACATGGTCTTTGATTCCTTCCAGAATCACTCTTTTTGCCTTAGCATTCTTTTGTTAAACTCTGCGAACTGTACATGGTCAGCAGATACTGCTACTGGGTTCTGTGTGGTATTTACCATAATGCCCCAGACTTCTGCTTCCTCAAAGATGCTCTAGATTCTCTCCTTCCATGCACTGTAGTTGTTCTGCCCGTCCAACCTGTCTTCAACTCTCAAACCCAAAGACATGTTTCACTGTCCTACCAAACTGAAATTTTCAAATCTGTGGTAAAGGTTTTTGTTTTGTGTAAAAATCAATTCGCTGTAATTTTCACTTTATTGTCCCAAACTACACTTTTCAGCCAACCAAGCTTTCTGATACCATGAAGAAATTTCAACCCCCACTCTGGTTATCAGTTTTCCTTATCACTCCATGCATTTAGTTTTAAATCCAAGCATGATAAAAATTCTAAAATCTGGAAATGATAATATTTTTATGAAAAACACAAATTTAGAGATTTCACAACTGTTGAAATTGCATAAATAAAACACAGCAAAATTATGACAGCCACAGAAAATAACACAATGATTTTTGGTCAATGTGACCCTAGAAAAACCCCCTACAACTCTTGGGGAAAACCATTTTGAGAGCTCTTCTTTATTTCTGAAAATGCTTTTACGGAGAAACTGAAATACACAATAAAAATTCCAGCAACCACAAATTACAACTTATCTCGATTTATGTTCTTGAACTCCACCTCGAAAATTGTGCCAATCAGCAAATAGCCAAAATAGAAATTTTACAACAATAAAACAGCATTAAATGTTGTACGGCCAACCTCAAAAAACGTGCCCAGAACTTATTGTCCCTCTCATAGTTGCGGCG
>APFE030805681.1:258288-309473 GCA_000404065.3 Pinus taeda | reverse complement strand
TTCGCTCCCAAACCGGGAGCTTCTGAAAATGGTCGCTCCCGCTCCCGCTTCCGCTCCCGCTCCCAAGTAACATAGGTCCCTCTTCCTCGATTTCTGTGCCTTTCTCCTGTTGTACGGTTTTTCCTTGGGATGTGTGCCAATAAATGCTACTGGCCCTATTTGCTGAAATGTCTTCTTGCTGCTCTCCTTCACTGCTCAAAAATTTTCTCCCTGCTCTCTTCTCTCTCTCCAATGCTCATGAAAGAATGAATTGATTTTTTCCTCCTCTTTTCCTTTTATTCTCTAAATGACCTTTTGGATTACCCTAAGATCTAATGGTTGAGATTCATTTAGATTTAGGGATGAGAATAAATGTGCATTTAATTCTCCCTTTCTATTTTTTAACTCGCCCACTTAAATAAAGGCCACTTAGCCTTTTATTTCCATAGTCACTTTTTCACTTTCCAATTCTTCATTCATTTTAATAAAGTCACCTTTAAATTAGAAGGTAACTTTACCACTTATAAAGTCACTTTTAAATTAAATTGACTTTACCACTTATAAAGTCACTTTAGGAGAAAAGTAAAAAAATAAATTTGTACACTTTTCCCTAGGCCAAAGATCAAAAGCCTTAGGGAACCACTTGTCCTCTAGTACCCAAATTTTAACATAGCTTGCCTAAAAGGGAGCTTAAACGAAGTGAGTAGGGAATAGGTGACAGCCCCTACTCTGAGGGTTATGCCTCTAAAATTACACCTGGTGAGATTAGAATTTTGCCCACATTGAGGTGTACATTTTAGGCAACAGCAGACCAAATTTCAAATCACGGACGCCATAGCCCAAGGGTAAGGCAATGATCCAAGTAAATTTAGTGATCACTCTTTTTCCCTTATCTTTTTCTCTTTTAAAATTTTTAGCCTCCCATCCTAGACAACCTAGTTAGGGCTACCTACGAAATCCATTAGAAGGACTATTTTTCAAATCTGTCTAGACAAGGAACTACGTTGGTGTCTCCTCTAGTGATCCTCTAGGTTTGGTTGAATTCCCATAGTCACTTTCCAAGAAAACTCAAACCGTAGATCAAACTTTGAATTCCCCTCTTGAACATCATAGTGAGAGGTCTTCTTGAGGGTTTTTGCACATGGTAATCGATGGAATAAATCACTTTAAAACCCTTTCCCTACACTAGCTTGACCTAGTGAGCTCCTTAGAGGCTCTCCACACAGAGTTATTCATAAACCCTAGGTCTTGTGTGGTCCCATTCTAGGCCTCTCAAGAATAGCAAAAACCTATTTATAGGCATATAATCATCATACAAAGCTTCCTGAGAGATCTGAATACTCTTTGGAGGCTTGACCTTAGGCATCCTTGTCATTATTGAATATCATTAACCATAGGTCTAGGTCTTCCTCATAGCCATAGGTCTTTCTTGGAGAGCCCCTAGCTTCTTTTGAAGCATTGAGCCCTGTTGTCTCACAGATTGTCCAGGCAGCGCGACAACGCTCATACCGGGGGATGTCACCCTAATCCCCGATCTCTCCGTTTAAGCCATCTCCCTAGGCTAAGGGGTTAGACCCTATGGGATAAAGGAGGACCAACTGGGAACCAGCTGGATGGGAGACACAGCGAAAACAAGCACTTGAGTGATTAAAACTTGATTAGATCTTGCTATGCATAGTACCAATGCCTTATGGAGTTAATGAATAAATAATTGTTTATCACCTGCTGCAAAAATATGAACTTTGTAATTCCACGATTAACAATCATTTATCACCGAACAACCTAAGCAATGCAAGATATTCAATAAACACACAACGCTTTTTCAATGCTCCAGCAATTAAATTTCTAAAGATTAAATACTTTAAGCAATCACGAAATTTAAATGCTAACCAGATTCAAATAGATTCACCACTTTTCAATAATTAATCTTCAAATAAACATTTAAGCGCATTTAACTATAGAAAAGTGGACCATAAATACCACAAAAGTCACAAAAATGAATTTTCAATTTTTTTTAGTTAAATGTTCTTTTTTTTTAATAAAAAATAAATCTAAATCTAAATAAAAGTCTAACTTCTAGATTTTTAATTTTGAAAATTTTAAATTTTTTTTAGGATTTTTTAAATATCTTTTTATAAATTTTTTTAAAATAAAAATGAAATCAAAACTAAAACAAAGCTTTTGCAAAAAATTAAATAAAATTCTAATTTAAACTAAATAAAAAGATACCTAACCTAATGAACAAAATTTTAAACTACATCTAAAAATAAGTAAAGATCAAATTCATTTTTTTTTATTTTTTTTTTATTTTTTGATTTGATTTAAGTATAAAACTAAAACTAAACCTAACTATATAAAACTCTAAATCTAAATCAAATAAAAAAAATCTAACCTTTTATGATTTTATTTATTTTTATTTTTTTATATTACAAACGACTATCATAAAAATCAAAATATATGAAACAAATTTACATACACTCTAGCTATTATATACATCCTAATTAGAACTATGCATATATCGTAAAAAACAAAAAAAAATTAAAAAAAAAACAAACTATACTAACCGTAACAGAATACCCAAGCTATTAGACTTCAAAAAATCGAAAAAGCTTTTTTGTTTTCACTGTATGAGGCTTGCAGGTGTACGAGAGAAATTTGACGGCATATGGAGCGGAGGCTGCGGGGTAATGGAGAAGGATCGAGGGTTCAGTGGCAGTGTGGAGCGTTTGCGTGGAACAGATGGAGGACGCAGTGAGTAGGAGAGCTACGTGGAGAGATGCGTGGATGATCTGAGAGGTAGCAAATGGCTGCATAGAGGAGATAGATGCAAAAGCGTTGTGAGAAAAGATCTGAGAAATAGCTGCATGGAATGGGAGCCTGAAAAGATGAATGTGGGCTCGGCCAGGCAGCGTAAAAAAAAAAAATCGATTTTCCTTGTAGACTACAACGTGGGAAGGAGAATGCATGTATGGAGATGTCGATCAGGGAGAGTGAAAGCAAGGGAATGAAGCGTTGTTTGCAGGTGCAATGATTGCGTGAGGAGCAGAGGAATTAGCAGCGTGAAGGCTGAGAAGTGTGGAGAGAAGAATAGAGTTGCGTGAGGGAGAGAAAAGGCTACGCAGAGAGGAGCTAAGGAAATGCAATGGATCAAGATGAGCTGCAGAGGTGGAGCGAGGATGTGAAGAATGGCTGCGGCTCTAAAAAAAAAAAAAAATTAAAATTCTTTCAGGCAGCAGAAAAATTTGAGGGGAGTAAACAGAAAATTGAACGGAAGCCCAAAAACCCTTACAGATTTCCAAGAAATTTCTATTTAAGATGTTATACTTCTGGCTCAGATTTATCAATGAAACCCTCTCAAAGACTTCCAGATCTGAAAGTGACGGAGGTTGAAACCCTCGGACAGCCAAACAGTGACCTTGTAAAAACTGGTTGCGAGGCCAGTCTTACCCCCCCAGGGCCTAGATCTGGCTTCCAACAAGAATCTCTTCCTGCAACCTGCAAAAACAGAAAACCCAGAGGCAAAATATGCAAGAAAAGACAAAAAAAATTTAACTAAATGATTACAGTATTCACAAACTAATGACTCTAAGCAAGCCAGATTTGTCAATAATTCACAGAAATATTTTCAGAATTTTAAATTTACTATGAGATGCTTCAAAAAACGCCTCTGCATTTAGAAGAGAAATTTAAATGATAAACCCGGGATCAAAACTGGTTGGGCTCTTCAAAAAAGTGCTTCTCAGGAGTTGGCTGGTTCAGTTGAGAACTTCCCCAAACGCCTGTTGATCTTTGAGATCTAGATTTTCCTGCACAGCTTACTTCAACCATCAACAAATAAGGAGAAAACAATACTAAAATCCAAATCTAATGGAGATACCTGCCATCACATTCAAAAATTCTACTACCATTCAAACCCTAGTGACTAAACAAGACACCTGTGTTTTAAATCACTCTTTATCAAGCTACTATCAATGGCTGAAATTAAAATCATGCACAGAAAGAAAACATCTTACAGCGTTTCCAGAAAAGTAACACCAGCAAGATTTCAACCCCAAAGTCTTTCATTATTGCACAAAGAAAGGATTATAAGAGAGCTTTTTTCAGCACAAGACTCACAGATCGAATGATCTCAAATGACCCCTGACACCCTATTTAAAGGAAAGATTCCCAACAGCTAGTTCGAGTGATCCATGTCAAACTAATCTCGACCGTCGATGAGGATCAAAATCCCTTTTAATCTCATCCATCGAAATTTTAAATGCATTTTAATATATTAGAAATTAAGATTTTGCATTTATTTTCTCAAAACTTTTGACTTATTATTATTTTATTTTTTTAATTTTTCATCTATTTTTTAATATTTTTTATTATTATTATTATTATTATTTTTTAATTATTGGACCCTCGAACTTAGCCTTTGGAAAAAACACCTAGGACCTAGGACTCATGAGAGGATTAATTACTTTCTAACCCTCAAGACACTTAACATCATGACTTTAACAATTTTACATCTCAAGGGGGAGAACCTATTTGACAAAGACCCTCATGGACTCCCCAGTTTTGCGACACAAACACAATCTAGCAAATCAAGCAATTTGTAATAACCTAACCAAACACCTAGAATTATTTCCAAATTACTTTTACATAGACGCAACCTAGCACACTAGGATTCCCCTAAGATTCTAGTGACAAAATCCATTCCGGCTTTGGGGTTGGGCTGAAGGAAAACTTTGCCGATCATGGGTCGGTGAGACAAAAAACCTTCCGAAATGTAGATCATCACTAGAAGATTAGGTTTATCGAGGCAAATACATACATGACATATATCTGCTAAGATTATTTACAATTTACACATGCAGACTGGGTTTACAACATAACATGATCGGGCTGATGATGACAGTTGAATGGCACGAACACGTCGATCAAGAGCTATCCCTTTTGCGAAAAAGGGGGTGTACAGCTATGGGTAGTTGACACGTAGTGGTCAACATCTGGCTCTACCTGGGGACACGTTGCTGCACTGTAGGAATGTGAGAATCCAGAATTTGCATCCATGCAACACACAACAAAATATAAGTAGCATCCATCCAAAAAATCATCATATAACATTAAGCACATGAAAGATATAAGCTCTTTATTTATTAACTATCTAGTAACAAGAAAAATAAATCTAATCCTAAAACAAAAATAAAATGCTGAAATGACAAGGAGTAAGGTTAGAAATACAATACAGAGGATGCCCCATGGCATCAAATATCATCTTTGAAGAACATCTTGAGCATTTGGCCATTTGCAGGTAAATCAAGTGGTTCGCCATCCAATCTGCTCAAGTGGAATGAGTTTGGTCCAGCAATATCTCGAATGATGTATGGTCCCAGCCACAAACTTTCGAACTTCTTGTGTTTTCCTGGTTTTTCATTCTTGCGATCCCAAAGAAGTATCATACCTCCAACCTGCAAAAATCTAGATCGAGATGATTTATCAAAGCTTTTCTTAATGTTAGATTGAGTTTTACATATAGCATCAAAAGCTGTCCTACGAGCCTCATCTAACTCCACAATCTGATCTATTCTATTTTGAACAACATCTTTATTAGTAGAAAAATGTTGAAGGAGCTGATAAGCTGGCAATTTAAAGTGCACAGGTAAGGTTACATTCAAGCCATATACCAATTCAAAGGGAGATTTACCAGTAGCTTTCTTTTTAGTGATCCTATCTGCCCATAAAGCGTACTTGATTTTGCTATCCCATGATCTCTTATTATATCCCACTATCTTCTTGATAATGGTTATGAGATTCTTGTTATTTGATTCAGCCAACCATTACCTTGAGGATAGTAATTTGATGAATGAGATAAGACAATGCCATACTTGAAACAAAAAGACGAAAACTCTGAGGATCTAAAAGCCTTTGCATTGTCAGTAGTGATCTTAGCAGGGACACCAAATCTAGTAATGATATTATTTTCAATGAAATCCATAATAACCTTTTCAGTGGCATTCTTAGCAGGAATGGCTTCAACCCATTTAGTGAAATAATCAGTAGGAGTCAAAATCCATGAGTAGCCATTGCTAGAATTTTCATGGAATTTCCCGATGAAGTCCAAACCCCAATGCTGAAAAGGTGCCTCCACAATGATAGGTTGTAGAGGCAGGGCAGCAAGCTTCTATTTCCCAGTGAACAGTTGACAAGCTTGATAAGTTCTAACAAACTTATGCACATCAGAAAAAATTGAAGGCCAATAATAACCAGCTCTCAGAATTTTGGTGGACGGTAGTTCTAGCAGCATAATGACCACCACAAAATCCTGAATGAAACTCAGAAATTAATTTCTTGGACACACCTAAGTACTATGCCCTTAGGATTTCTCCATCAAAGGCCATCCTTCATGAGGCAATACTTAGTGGCTTATAATCTAAAAGCCCTTCTCTTATGAGCGACTAAATGGTTAGGACATGTAAGATTTAACAAGTAATTAATAATGTCCTTGTACCACTCATGCTCTCCTAATCTTTGCAACTCAGGTGAAGATATATCATTAAGACAAACCAAACCAAGAGCTTTTTCATTACCTTCAGCCAACATTTGAGCCAAGCCTTGGCCTTTGACTAACTTGGTGGGTCTGATCTCTAAATCATATTCTTGTATTTTAGTAACCCACCTAGCGCGAGTCCCTAAGCAATCAGTTTGAGTCAATATATCTTTAACAGCAGAATGTGGGACAAAAGCAATGATTTTAGAGTAACCCATATAAGTCTTAAAATGCTTAAGAGACTTGACTAAGGCATAGGCTTGCTTTTCCATGGTATTGTACTTTAATTCAGAATTTTGAAGCGCTCTACTCATGAAAGCAATAGGCTGCTCATGACCATCTTTATTTTTCTGTAACAGGACACCAGCAATGGTATCTTCAGAAGCGAAAGAGAAAATCATGAAATCCTTGGAGTAATCGAGACTAACTAAGACAGGGGCTCTTGCAATAGCGCATTTGATTTCCTGAAAAGCTTTTTGCCATCTTCTTGCCAAACAAATTTTACATCTTTCTTCAGAAGACTTTGAATAGGCTTAGCTACTTCTACGTAATTTGGAATAAACCTTCTACGAATATTTGTTTTTCCAAGGAAAGACTGAAGAGACTTAAGATTATGGGGAAGAGGAATCTTTTGGATTGCCTTAACTCTTTCAGGACCAATCTTGATTCCATCAAAGCTTTTGCAAAAAATTAAATAAAATTCTAATTTGAACTAAATAAAATGATACCTAACCTAATGAACAAAATTTTAAACTACATCTAAAAATAAGTAAAGATCAAATTCATTTTTTTTACTTGATTTAAAATAAAACTAAAACTAAACCTAACTCTATAAAACTCTAAATCTAAATCAAATAAAAAAAATCTAACCTTTTATGATTTTTTTTATATTATATTACAAATGACTATCATAAAAATCAAAATATATGAAACAAATTTACATACACTCTAACTATTATATACATCCTAATTAGAACTAGTCACTATGCATATATCGTAAAAAAAAAAAATAATAATAATAATAATAAACTATACTAACCCTAACAGAATACCCAAGCAATTAGACTTTAGAAAATCGAAAAAGCTTTTTTGTTTTGACTGTATGAGGCTTGCAGGTGTATGAGAGAAATTTGACGGTGTATGGAGTGGAGGCTGCGGGGGAATGGAGAAGGATCGAGGGTTCAGTGGCAGCGTGGAGCGTTTGCGTGGAACAGATGGAAGATGCAGTGAGTAGGAGAGCTACATGGAGAGATGCGTGGATGATCCGAGGGGTAGCAAATGGCTGCGTAGAGGAGATGGATGTAGGAGCACTGTGAGAAAAGACCTGAGAAATAGCTGCGTGGAATTGGAGCCTGAAAGGATGAACGCGGGCTTGGGTAGGCAGCGTTAAAAATAAATGAATAAATAAATAAATAAATAAAATAAAATAAAAAATCGATTTTCCTTGTAGACTACAGCGTGGGAATGAGAATGCATGTATGGAGATGCCAATCAGGCAGAGTGTAAGCAAGAGAATGAAGCGTTGTTTGTAGGTGCGAAGATTGCGTGAGGAGTAGAGGAATGAGCAGCGTGAAGGCTGAGAAGTGTGGAGAGCAGAATAGAGCTGTGTAAGGGAGAGAAAAGGTTGCGCAAAGAGGAGCTAAGGAAATGTAGCAGATTAAGATGAGCTGCAGAGGTGGAGCAAGGATGTGAAGAATGGTTGCGGCTCTAAAAAAAAAAAAAAGTTAAAATTCTTTCAGGCAGCAGAAAAAATTGAGATCTAGGCAGTAAACAGAAAATTGAACAGAAGCCCAAAAACCCTTATAGATTTCTCAAAAATTTCTATTTAAGATGTTATACTTTCGGCTCAGATTTATCAATGAAACCCTCTCAAAGACTTCCAGATCTGAAAGTGACTAAAGTTGAAACCCTCGGACAGCAGAACAGTGACCCTGTAAAAACTGGTTGTGAAGCCAGATCTTACCCCCCTATGCCCTAGATCTGGCTTCCAACAAGAATCTCTTCTTGCAACCTACAAAAACAGAAAACCCAAAGGCAAAATATGCAAGAAAAGACAAACAAAATTTAACTAAATGATTACAATATTCACAAACTAATGACTAAGCAGTGAGAGTTGTCAATAATTCACAAAAATATTTTCATAATTTTAAATTTACTATGAGATGCTTCAGAAAACCCCTCATGCATTTAGAAGAGAAATTTAAATGATAAACTCGGGATCAAAACTCGTTGGGCTCTTCAAAAAAGTGCTTCTCGAGAGTTGGCCGGTTGAGCCGAGAACTTCCCCAAATGCCTGTTGATCTTCGAGATCTAGATTTTTCTGCACAGCTTACTTCAACCATCAACAAAGAAGGAGAAAACAATACTAAAATCCAAATCTAATGGAGATACCTGCCATCACATTCAGAAATTCTACTACCATTCAAACCCTAGTGTCTAAACAAGATACCTGTGTTTAAAATCACTCTTCATCAAGCTATTATCAATGGTTGAAATTAAAATCATACACAGAAAGAAAACATCTTACATCATTTCCAAAAAAGTAACACTAGCAAGATTTCAACCCCAAAGTCTTTTTTCATTGCACATGAAAAGGATTACAAGAGAGCTTTCTTCAGCACAAGACTCACAGATCGAATGATCTCAAATGACCCCTGACACCCTATTTAAAGGAAAAATTCCCAACGGCTAGTTCGAGTGATCCATGTCAAACTAATCTCGACCGTCGATGAGGATCAAAATCCCTTTTTAATCTCATCCGTCGAAATTTTAAATGCATTTTTAATATATTAGAAATTAGATTTTGCATTTATTCTTCTCAAAACTTTGACTTATTATTATTTTATTATTTTATTTTATTTTTTAAAGTTTTTCATCTATTTTTTAATATTTTTTTTTTTATTATTTTTTATTATTTTTTTAATTATTGGACCCTCGAACTTAGCCTTTGGAAAAAACACCTAGGACCTAGGACTCAAAAGGGGATTAATTACTTTCTAACCCTCAAGACACTTAACATCATGACTTTAACAATTTTACATCTCAAGGGGGAGAACCTATATGACAAAGACCCAGTTCTGCAACACAAACACAATTTAGCAAATCAAGCAAATTGTAATAACCTAACCAAACACTTAGAATTATTTCCAAATTACTTTTACATAGACGCAACCTAGCACACTAGGATTCCCCTAAGATTCTAGTGACAAAATCCATTCCGACTTTGGGGTTAGGCTAAAGGAAAACTCCGCCGATCATGGGTCGGTGAGACAAAAAACCTTCCGGAATGTACATCATCACTAAAAGATTAGGTTTACCTAGGCAAATACATATATGACACAGATCTGCTAAGATTATTTACAATTTACATATGCAGACTGGGTTTACAACATAACATGATCGGGCTGATGATGATAGTCAAATGGCACGGACACATCAATCAAGCGCTATCCCTTTTGCGAAAAAGGGAGTGTACTGCTATGGGTAGTTGACCCGTAGTGGTCAACAAGCCCTAATTGAGTCTCTCCTTGAATGGGCCTTGGAAATCACTTTATACCTTGTCATTGATCTCATCATTTTAAGTGATTTCCCTCATATTGTGACTCCTCCCATTAGTGAAAGTCTGTTGAGAGCAGGGGACACTAACTGAGGTGACAGTGGATCTTTGTACCATTGTTTTCATTTGGTCTAGTAGTTGTCCCTTAAGTACCCCTCCTAGGACCCTTGCTAAACTGTGTGGCAACAAATCGTATTTGGACTTCTTGTAAAGAAAATGGAAAAAGAATTTTCAAAAATGTAATTTGGGTCAATTCACCTCAACAAGCCGAGTAGGGCCCTCCATGATGACAAGTCATCTCACTCAAAAGACATGTCTTTTCGCATATGAAAACAACTATATTTTGGCATACATCCTCCACCAAATGGTAAGCAATTTTCGGTGCTTTACTGTGATGAATTATGAGGTGAAGATATGTGAAGTTCAAAGGCTACATTATTCTGAAGCAAGGTTACTTGGGAGTAGGAGCGAAAACGGGGAGCGAGAGCGACATTTTCAGAAGCTCCAGGTTTGGGACCGATTTCGGGATCGTTTTTTATATAATATATATATTTTATATATTTTGATGCATATCAACCACGTCCACAAGTTAGTAACATAGTAACATACAACATATTGAGTCTCATGATTCATCAATCTTAAAGTTTCAAGCTTTCAAAATTCAATATATAACATTTATCATCATTGATCACCAAAGTTGTACTTGTAAGCTAAGTGTAACCATTACAACATATAATATCTAACATGAAATGAAATGTTATAAAATGAAATGAAACAACTTTCAACTTTCACGAAGCATCATATTCATAATTTATTACTAATGAGTTATAATTTCCAATTTCAACCTTCAAACTTAAATTGTCATATATTGTTTACAAAAAATATCATAATAAATACGAAAGAGTCAATAGTTATAAAAACTACTAGAAACTAGAAAAGACAAATAAATCTATTATCTATTGATAATGCTTGGGCCTCTTGCCACCACGAGAAATGTCTAATTTTTTAGTCTTGTTGGAAAATCAGGATCTTTGTCATTAATATCACCCTCTAAGCATTAATATCCAGAGGTATCTTTGTCATTACCTCTGGATCTGTATAGGGATCTTTGCAATTAATATCACCCTCTAAGCATTAACATAAGATAGAAAAAGCATAGCATGTCAAGTCAAGATTTTGTTTGATTGATGCATACATTTTTGGAGGGTCATGATAAAGGAGTTTGACAACTAATGTCACTAACATCAAGGTACATAGAGGGATTGGTGGTTTTGATTAAATACGAGTTCCATACCCTAATACATGACAAAATACAGTGGAAACATTGCAATCCCCCAATCCTGAAATCCTAAAATCTGATAAGTTTGTTGGATTTGAATGAAATCTAAAATTCTATTTTCTCCAGATGAAATCCAATGAGGTCAGAACCACTCTCAAACATCCTTAGTCGTTTCACGGTAATGTTAAATTCTTAAAGTAAAAAGATGAAAATGAAGATTAAGGAGAATGTCACTTTTAATTTAAGAATTTAACATTACCATGAATCGCATATCAATACTAGGGCCATAGGCTTGATCATTAGGTTTCCCCACTCAAAAATTATTTTTCTTTGAAAAAAATTACATTTGGAATATTACTGCAAAAAAAAATTGCAAAAAAGACGAAACGCTTCTCAAAACCAGGGAGCGTTTTTTTTTGCCGGGAGCGCGCTCCTGACTCGCTCCCGCCCGGAGCGTGAATTGGGATTGGGAGCGGGAGCGGGAGCGTGAGGGGGGGGACGCTCCCCCGCAACCCTATTCTGATGAATTGCGAGTAACTAAAGGCCATATATTTATGAAGAAATGCAAGTTTCCTGGGTTACATGTCTGAGATAAATGTGATTTCTTTGTGGCAGATGATCTGAGATAAAAGCGAGTTCCCGTAGCATATGAGCTGATATTGATGCTATCTCCTATGACTAAGATTGATGGGTTCTATCATGATGACACAAAATTTGGAGGGCTTGACTTGGCATCTTGGAGGTTGAATTTTTATATTAGTCTAGGGGGCTTGGATATCTCACTTTGATCTGATTCTATTATCAGTGAAGTTGTTTGGGTTTTCCCCCTTGTGGGGTTTTTCCCTGGCTTGGAGCCTACATCTTTGTGTTCCTTTTCTATTGTGATCTGCATGGTTTATGTTTTGGTAATTGTTTGATGAAGAAAAACATAATAAAAGAATAATTAACCAACAGTAATTATCAAGTAAGAGAAATCAACCCTAGTTTGTTGCCCTATTGGTTTGTCAACAGTATGCCCTCAACTAACATCTTACCAAAGCTACAATTGTTGGATCTAGATTTCGATTTTCAATAGCCTCGTAAAGTCCATTCATGACTTCATCTTTATGTCTTGAGAACCCCAACAATCTAGAGTCCAAATAGCACGTTGTTGCATGTAATGGACTATGCATCATCTTCCATCTTTGATCAACTACCTCACATATCTCCTGGTAATTAGCTTCCACATTATTAAAAGCACTTGCCCTCACTAATTTCTTGGGCTGACATCATAATTTGTTTGTTGTTATATGCGATATTAGCAATCAAATTTTGTTGTGATTTTGTCCTTACCCTACTTTTAATTTAGCCTTCACTCCATATAATTTTTATACATTTTAACGACTAAATTTGCTACTTATATAAACTTTTGTTTTACCGCAATTTGATGCCTTAAAACCCTAATTTATAGCAAACGCGAGTTTTTCTTGATTTGGTGTGTTCAAGTTACCTATTTGAGACTCCTTAAGCTAAACCCTAGCAGAATGACCCATAGGCCTTTTGAACCCCAATTTTGAATTTACTTTGTCATACATTGTAAACCCTAGATTCTCATATTATTATCTAGTGGATTTATATTGTAGGATACTTAGGGGGCATTTCGCTTAAGATTCTTAGGTTACTTGACCCCTAAGCCCTCCAGGAAAGCCTCCCTTGTGTTGGATTGTGTCCACTAAATAGGGGAGAGTAGTTTCTCAAGTGACAATGGTAACATACCCATGTGTTGCACATTGTCTAAGACACCTAATGAGGGATTGTGCTACATTCTAGATTTCATTGTAACAGGGCTCAAATTGCCTTAGTCAAGATTAGCTAGAAGAGCTCACCTTTCTTGCTACCTGACCTAGCATACCTTGGCTTGTAGGAAAACCCTCCATAGGTTAGGAATCCACATTCCTTAACCATAAAGCGAGAGGCAAGGCCACCAAGGTGACAGTGGGTAGCTTTCCTAGTAGTTGCCCCTTGGCTGTCATCCATAGCACCGGACTTTTCCTTCACCAAGAGTTTGAGAGATAGCATGGTCCACAATGAGATTGAAACCCTCATTTAAAGAAAAATTTCTGGTGTTAGAAGCTTCTAGAAATCTCAATAATTCATAATTAACTGCTAACTAGGCATTAAAACCAAAATTGTGAGTCCTTGCAATCAAATTAAAGCAAAATTAGAGACAAATTTGTTTTGTAAATGCACTGTACGGAAGTTGAGACGTGCATGGATGAAGCAAACAAAGTTCCTTCTATAAATTAATTACTCCAGATGAGTTGGAATATAAAGATATCCATGAGGATACAAATATTATATTAAATATTAAGAATAAGAATGATAATGAATTACAAATGAGAACGAGAGGCTTGCTTATATATCAGACAAGTGTCTCTTCATGAAGAGTCATGTCCTATTAGACATGCCTCTTCAACCTAATTACTAGCTTAACAAACTATTATTTATGCTTATTATCATTTATATTATTTTACATTATTTATATATATTTTATTCGTTACATTGCCTCCTTCCTCAAAGCTTGTCGATGACAAAAGGCTTGATCCCTTTTTTTATATACTTAATTACTTCCTTGATAAATTTTTATTAAGGTTCTTTAAACGCAAGGTTTCCTCTTCTTGTTCTGATAAGTGCTTCTTGAGCTCTTTCTTTGTGACCTTAGTCTTCTTCCCTTGCGCCAGCGATTTTTCGACATGGTCCTTGAGATGAGAAATTTCTTCGTCCTTTTCCATTATTTCTTTGTAATGCATATCCACAAGATCTTTATGTTTGTGTTCTAACACTTTCTTGTTTTGTTGACTTTTGGCTATTTTGTCATTCTCTTGATCTTTTAGCTGCACTTTCTCGGTACACTGGATAACATCATTCTATGGAAGTGATGATGGATGTAGAGAATGGAAGAAGGATTCCATTCTCTTTCTCTCCTCACCCTGTCGCTTAATTATTGTCATTAATTGTTCTATATCTCGTGATTGATTGTTTTTGTTCAGTACTCAAAGATTCCATATTTTTTCTTTTTCTTCACTTCTTTTAACTTTGTATGAATTTTTTTTTTAACTTATTTTATCTCCTTATTATTATATAGATATATATATATATATATATATATATATATATATATATATATCCCTTAATATTGAAATATATATATATATATATATTTCAAATATTCTCCCTTAATGTGGATTGTTAAAAACTTGAATACCCTTTTTATTAAAAAAATCTCCTTTATAATGTTGCCTTCTATATATGTATGTATTTTTTTTATATTAAGACCCTTTTTCAAAATAACTTTATTATCTTATAATAATAATAGTTTCACTTCTTCAATGGAACGCATTTCAATCCATACAAAATGTGTTTCCCACAAATGAGACACATTTCATACAAACTGAAGCTCATTTCAAGCACATTTCAAGAGCATTTCATATTTTCACTACAGAAGCACGACTTATATGGGGGGGGGGCACATTTCCTGCAACATAGATTAGAAGGTACACTCAAGCATTCATCATCCTATGTACCGTAAGGTGCTGAACCATTATATATCCTATACATCTAGTTTAATCCTCAGATAATTACAAAAGTGGTATGGTACTGCAGTCCTCTGTAGGGTTGACTTGCAAGAACAAGCAAGTCCTAAAACAGGAATTATGGACAGCATAGAGATACAAATTATTGAGCACAATGCTCCACTGCTCTCTGAGTCATTCTTGTGCCAATCTTCGGCTAAGAAATCTGACTTATGACTTCAGATTAAAAAAATTAACAAATATTTGAGTGGTTACCTGAGCAGGTTTTATGATCAGGTTAATGACCAGATGCCACAAGATTCAGATGTTCTTTAAACTAGAGGGCAATGGAGATTCCAAAAGAATGTTTACTGCTTGTGTAAAATTTCCAATTACAACACTTTTATGAGTACACCCAAATCTTGCACTAAATGAACAGAAGGCTGGATAGATTATAAAGCTCAGCTTTTTCAGCAAGTAGATGATATAAATTTTAAGCTAGTCCAGAAGTGAGAAGGGAATAAAAATGCTAATAATTCCAAACTTCTATGAGTCTTCACTCCGAGGACAAGTTAAGTCAACACTTCACCAAGGAAGAGTGTTTAGAAGTTTAGAAAAATTTCAAGTTATGGAGATACACTCTACCAATTTCAACAGGTATATACCATAAACGTACCCCCTTAGGAATATAAATTAACAACGTTTATAACATTAAAGGGCATTATTCACATACTATAGTTACCACAAGAAAAGATGTTATGAAAAAGAAAAGCAGAGCAAACCTGGTGTACAGTATCATGAAGAACATCATTGAAACTCAATGCATGGATCAGACTGCCACGTAGATCACCAGACGCATCTCGATTCATGTCTGCGTAATGGTTGTAAGGGAAGGCATACAAATGCCCTACTGCTGCTATTGCCATCTCCACACACAATGCAAAGTTCTGAACATCAGCAGCCTCTTCTGCACTTTTGATAATCCCCAACTTAGCAGCTAGGAAAACTAGGACGCCCTGCTTAGAAAATGAAATGAGACAAATTAAACAAAACTGATTACAAGCAGTCACCATTTAAGATGCCAACCTTATTTGTTTAATGTGAACTCCTGTCCTGTATGTTATTCTAGAATCTAAACTAAAACCAGTAACACTAATGTACTCCAAAACACAAAAAAGGTAGTAACTCATTTTCAAATTAAAAGCAATAATCGATATACAACAGTATCCTTGCAAAGGATCCTCATCCAAGTTATACAGCAGGTAAGGGGAGTTCTCAGTTAACATGAGTCGTTGAACAAGAAAAGATAAAAGTGGTAGGGACCTAACAAATTTTAACCTTACAGCTAATCTTAATATTGCCAAACTATCAACAATAAGAGCAATGGCAATTAAGCATTAAAGCATTAGAAAGTCCCACATATCATGAAAAGTGGACAAGTGGCAGATATTGAAGGATCACCCAACGAAGGAATGGACAGTCCAAGAGAGCTTAATTAACAAGTATTTATCGTCCTTGAATGTCTTGCAGCCCAGTTTTAATCCCATTCAATGCACATGACAAAGTAAAACAAGAATAGCAATAAATGTGTGTACTTACGTGCAAGAGAACATATCCAACCATCAACAAGTTGACAATAAAGAAGCTCGAAGATAAGATACTCCAATCCAAACATCAAAATTCATCTACGTTGCCAGGAAACGTGACTTTGGGGACGGGGACAGTTACGTCATTCTTTGAAATAGGGTGTGTGGGTTCGTCGGGCATATATTATAATTTATATATGTAATATATAAATATTATATTTTATAAATTATAATATATATGAATTTGTATATTTTTCAACTTTAAACAAGAAAACTAAAATATTTATGATTTAAACTTTATATATTTAAACATGCACATCATTGAACATTCAACATTCACAATGAAATTTCAAAATTTCTAGTTTGATATCAAGTGCAAATTGGAGTTTACATATTAATCAAAATCATGATATATGTCCATTGTCATACTACATTCAAAATTTGCCTTAAGGCATCTCCCAACAAGAACTAGGAAATTTTAAAATACTAAAATAAAAATAGCTAATAGTGAACAATGGCTTTCTCAAGCCATGTCATCAACATCCATGTCATCAGCATCACTCAGATCTTTAGTTAGCAAGCTCTCCAAGTAGGACTCACTCTCATCTTAAGGCTCCGGCTCATCCATAGCAACTGGAGGTAGCTCAATAAGGCCATCTGGTTGTATCTCCTCATCCACACACATAGCATCATCTATGTATTGGTCCCATCTCTTGAAAGGGCCCCCCTTGTACCCAGGGTCTATTCGAGATATGAGATGAAGTGTGTTATGAAGGTACACTAAGTTTTCAGCCTTCTTTGAGCCCAACCTATTTCTCTTTACTGAATGGATAAAGGCATAAGTACTCTAATTCCTTTCGCAAGATGAAGAACTAGCTACCTGGAATATTGGGGGAAGCTCATTAAATTAATTAAAAAATAAAAAATAAAAACTAAAATGAACCCCAAAGAACCCTAAAGAACCTGATTTTGGGGTTCCAAGTACCCATCATCAAGGTTCTCCGTACCTGTCAAGACAAAAGAACCCAAATTTTTTTAATGGAGAACCCGATTCTTATGGGTTCTACTCAGAAGAACCCATACCCGAATCTGGTACTTGAGGACGAGAACCCGAGACAGGTTTGAGAACCCCACCCTTGGGTACGCGAACCCGTGCAACATAGGCTAATTGTTGCATTGCATAATTGCAAAATTATGGAATTATTGTTTCTATATAGCATCTCTCAATGTATGGGCCATGTATGTTGAATTAAATCTACTAGGGATAATTCTACCATTGAATTTATCTTGATAAGCCATCTCTTTTTGCACAGCGAAGTATAAAAGCTTTGAGGTCACTTCTTCTTGCCCTAAAGACCAAGCGAAGTAGTCCTTAAGGCCTCCTTGACCGAGAAATGAAGTCCTTTCTCATCATTCTCCTAGACTCCGTTCTCCCCAAAGGAATAGGCATTGTTCTACCAATAGGTGATCACTCAAATAACATTTATCTTCACCTTTTCCCCTCTGTTCTAAGTCTAGTTAAGTTGGGTCACCTAGGGCATCATTTTCCCGACACAATAGCCATAAAAAAAGTTCGATCTCCCAGCCTCTTCTGCGTTAGTGTGTCTTAAAGGTCTCCTCCAAATTTAAAGAAATTTCCACGATGGGATTGTGAAATATCCCAAGCCCTATCTCTGAGATCAAACTTTGCCCTCGTGTTCCCTAGGCTAGTACCTCATAGGATCAATTTGA
This sequence comes from Pinus taeda, assembly GCA_000404065.3. Classification (NCBI taxonomy): domain Eukaryota; kingdom Viridiplantae; phylum Streptophyta; class Pinopsida; order Pinales; family Pinaceae; genus Pinus; species Pinus taeda. Next base: position 291,259 of record APFE030805681.1, on the reverse strand, counting down.
CACCTTTAAGTGGAAATTCTTGTTTCGATCCTTTCCCCTTCCTTATCTAGGTTAAGATCATCATTGGTTGCTAAACTCCCTCCACTTAACCTAGGCTAGGTCCACTTGGTCCCGTTTGGTCCCATACCTTTGAAAAGTCAAGTCTTCAATAACCACTTGGGATACCAAGTTCAATAAGGATTTTAGGGATTGGGAAACTCTTTTACAAGTCATATCCCCTCAAACTAGCCCTTAAATCCTCACCTCTTTCTCCTAGAAAGCCTTGTGCCTTGCGTAAAGAGCAAGCAAGTTCCATTCTTGACCTCTTTTTAGGAAAAGGATCATTAAGGTCACTTCATATCCATTTGTTGCTTCATCTTTCACAAGTGACTTTCCATATACCATGTGTCCTCCCATTGGTGAAAGTCCGTGAAGAGTAAGGAGTCTTAGCTGAGGTGACAGTGGGCTAAGTCTCCATCGTTGCCCTTGATCTAGTAGTTGTCCCTTAAGGAGTCCCTTTTAGGCCTCATGCTAGTTTGAGCAGTAACATTTTGGCGTCATTGTTGGGGACACGAAACGTGTGCTTTGTTTCCCATACAACATATTCACATATATTATTGGCGACTCCATTGGAAGAACGAAACCCTAGTTCTTCATTAATCTCTAAAGTCAATGCTTGTAAGGTGAAACAAGCATTTGTCAAGGTAATTTCATTCACCCTAGCGACTCCCGTGTCATTAAGGACCCAACAACATGTTGACCACATATATTCCTGCCATAAAAGTGACAGGGATCCGCAGTATCCCTCATCAGAATGCATGAAGAATATGGCAATGTTCGATGGGGATCCACATTCCGCAACCAATCACACTGTCAGGTTCATAAGGTATCTTTCAAAGAAAAATATAACTCAACCTTGTGACTGTAACAACCAAAAGTCGTATACATAGCGGAAATTGTAACGACCAGAAGTCGTATACACAGCGGAAACCTTTAAAATATTTCAAAGACGTAAATGTCCATTGTAAGACATGTAACTTTATATTGAATATTGTATATTGAATCGTTGTAATATATGAGATTATTACAAATGAGAATGAGGGTCTTCTTATATACCCTAGGCAGGCACCCTTTCATGAATCATCGTGTCTCTAAGATATGCTTCGCCTTCTTCATTACTAACTAACTAACCATTAGTTAATTAATTATTAATTATTATTATTATTATATTATATTTATATTTATTAATTTTATATGAATTATATTCATAACTTTGCGTCTCTCTTCAAGAAGCTTTGTCCTCAAAGCTTACTGAGAATATCTTCTCGTCTCTGAACTTTCATCTTCATTGATACAAGATGATATGATGCTTTGAGTGATAGACAAAATTGTCGTACTGAGAACGGATTGGACCATCCTAGATAAATCTTCTGTGGAATCTTCTGATCTCTGAAAATTTGTGATGAATAGTTATTGTAGGACTGGATTCTGCAAACTTCAATATTCTTGGGAACATAAATTTGTCGTTGATGTTCTTAGTGATACTGGTACATAGATTGATTGGAAAGTCTGCTCTTGTGATTTGGATGTCGATAAATAGTTCTTTTGGTTGGACTTTCCCTTATCATGTTGATTATTGTTTCCTGATTTCCTTCAGGTGTTGTTGTTGTTGAGTTGGCTACTGAATCATCATTTGGAATGTCTATCATTTGAACTGCAACTTCTGCATGTGTCTTCACTTCAATAGGTTTATCCTTTGCTTGAGCTACGATTTTGACTGGATCAGTATTCGTTTCTTTATCTTCAACTTGGACTGAAATGACTGGAGACTTCGATACTACTTCTTGAAGTTGTTCTAACTTGTCATTTAGTTATTTCTTGTCACTTTTAAGCTTATTTATTTGCGTAAGGCTTGGTTATGATTCCTTAGACGTGAAAGTTTGCCATTTTCTGAATCATTGACTTTGTCCTTAGTATCTTTCTCTTTATATTTTAAATTTTTTATTTGCCTTAATAATTTTTTATTAAGGGTTTTTAGGCACAAATTTTCTTTTTCATTTTCTGATAGATTCTCTTTTAGTTCCTTATCAAAGCTTTCTTTTTCTTGTTTTAGTCTTTGTTTCTTAACCTTGGATTTTTTTATCTGTGAAAGTAATTTCTCATTGTGGTCCCTTAGATGCCAAATTTCTTCATTGTCGTCTATTGATTTTTTCACGAAACAGATCTTCGAGATCTTTATATTTCTTCTCTGATGCTTCGTTCTTTTGTTGAAGTTTTGCGATTTCTTTAATCGTTTTATTTGCATCTTTTCATTGTCTTGATGTTCTTCTGTACTAAACAATCTTCCACATCTTGGACAACGTAAATTGCACTTTTTTTAATATATATGTATATCCAATTTCGTCTAGACAACTTGGACATTTAGTCCAAAATAGTGATTATTGTGTGAGGCTCATCTTGACTACTTCATTATTTTCGAATTAGGATCCATTTTTCTTGACTTGATAACCTTCCTCAGTAATTTAATTTATTTATTTTTTATTTGTTTATATTATATATATATATAGATAAACAAATTAAAATATATATATATAATATTCTCAACAATTGTTTTTTATTTTTCGTTAAACTCTCTTTCTTTTTATAAATTTTTTTTAACATTTTTTTCTATTTTTTTACATTATTTTTTACTTTTTTTTCTATGTAATATATATATATATATAATATATATAATATATATAATCTTTTCTTTCTTTTGAAAAGTTACAACCCTAGTGAAACATGGCTATTCACCTCTTTGGGCTATAATATAAAATATATGTCCACTTATGTGCCTCTAAATGAGTTAATTTTCTCCATGTAAAGAGTAAAACTTACCATTCGCATAAAGAGATTTTGTATTCATTTTGTTCTTCTTTTACCTTGAAAATACCATGGGCAATTACCATGGGTTGCTAAAACCACGAGCTTGTAAACCACTCAATGAAAAATCAAGATAATCTTATCTACTTTTCCTTCTCTTACGTATAGTTTTAAAGATATTTGGAAAGATTCCCTTTTGACTTTATCATGCACTTTTTATCAATAATGTAGAACCTTTTTATATATATGAATGTTCTCCTTCAAAATTTACATCAGACTATATTTTTTTACTAGAATCATTGAAATGTCAATGGCCAAAGGCATTATTATTATTATTATTATTATTATTATCTTAATTAAATGATACTTTTTCTTTTTTTACAACTCTTTTCTTTTATAATTATTTTTCCAATTCCTTTTTTTTTAAGTGGCCAAGGGCTTGACCAAAAATGGAGAAATGCTTTAGTTGCAACGACAAGTTGATGGCCAAAGGCGGGGATCTGCCAATGTGGCTCTGATACCAATGTAATGACCAAAAGTCGTATATGCAGCGGAAATTGTAACAATCAAAAGTTGTATACGCAGTGGAAATCTTTAAAATACTTCAAGGATGTAAATGTCCATAGTAAGACATGTAATTTTATATTGAATATTGTATATTAAATTGATGTAAGATATGAGATGATTACAAATGAGAATGAGGGTCTGCTTATATACCCTAAGCAGGTGCCCCTTCATGAATGGTCATGTCTCTAAGACATGCCTCTTCATTACTAACTAACCATTAATTAATTAATTAATAACTATTATTATATTTATATTTTATATTTATTATTTTATATGAATTATATTCATAACGGTGACCAAATTGAATTATTTGTCTTATCCATTGCCCCAAACACTGATTGGCTCGAGTCATGTGAATGTAAAAGCATTCTTTCTCTTCCAATGTTGACTGCGGACTTCTTGTTACCTGAAGGGTCGGGTTTCCAATCTCATGAAGATATATGGCAAATGTTAGACGTGGCCCTTCGAGACGAGGAAGTTATTGAATATGGTTTTATGCTTGAGGAAGATTGTCTTATTAATGCATACCTAAAGGATGGTGCCAAAGAAGAGACCCGTGAATTGGAAAGCATGTCCTCTAAGGATAATGAGGAAGATCTCAACCCCAAGAGCCTTCAAACATTGCAAGAATGGATGATGGAATATGAAAAGTCTTGCAGGAAACTGATAAACACATATAACTCCGAAGATATTTTCTCCTACTATTATGAGCAATCGGAAAGGCTTTGTAACACGAAGAGTGAATATAAAGAGAGTCATATCGATGACCTTCTTCTTGAAGCATTTTATCAAAATCATGTAGTAAATACCATGGAGATCATTCTTCAGGAATGAATGAAGGAGGAAAAGTCCTCCCTGTCTAAAGAAGGGAATGAATGGCATCCTAACCAACACCAAATATATAGTGAAGAATGGGAGGATTCTGAGGAACATCATGATAGTCAAATAAACGAAGAATCTATGAGTGACTTTTAGCTTGTTGATTGGGGAATTGGGTATGATTATAGAAATGAAGACCTCGTGGTTTCTCAAGTCCATAAGAATGAGCTCAGGGAATTAGAAAATGCTCTGCCCCTTCTAAATAACAATGTTGGTCCTTATAAAGCCCTTCCTAGTGGTTGGAAAGGTCTCTTCTTTACGTTCCAAGATGACTCAATCAATGAAGAGCCTTCCAAGATTGTGGGAAATTTTGATGATTCTAATATAGAAGAAATTGAGAAAGATGCTTCCCTAGGCCATGCCATCAATTAAGGGTTTTTCTTCATGTTTGAGCATTCCTCCTCTACCCTGGAAATAGATGTTTGTGATGATGTTCATTCTAGTCTTGATGGAGAGTTGTTTTCCACTATGAAGAACCAAGAATCATGGTGTTTCCCCAAATGCAATGATGAGTCCACTTCTTGTTTTCCTAATGACCAAAATAGCATCATCCTAAACATGTTTGAGTCTTTCACTCCTTCCAACCTTAAGGATGATAGGCTCGAGATAGTTCTTCATCAAAGATTCATATACTTGGTCATTGACATTTCCATCTCCTGGTTGGAGGATCAAATCCAATCCTCTCGACTAGTGTCTTTTCCTTCTTCCACGGTTCCTTTCTATGGCAAATGGGTGTCTTGTTTTCCCACCTCCCAACCTCACAAACCCTCATATCATTATTCTCATTTGTATTGTCAGGTGCGTTGCAAAAATAATCATGGAGGCATGTGTTCTTGTATTGATCAATTGACATGTTGGTTGCATTGGGTCTATGATTATACCTAGCACTTGACATTGTATGTTATGCATGTTAGAGTAAGATGCATCGCATGTTGATTCTGCATTAGAACTAACCTCATATGATATTTCTCATGGTAGATTAGATACATTTAAATTAAAATTTGCATATTTTATATTTTTGTTGATTTTACGGCCTAACACTAAGCATGGGTGATCATAAGACACCGTAAAAAAACATGTTTCCCTGTGGGTGTAGTCGTTGATATGTGCAGGTAACAAGTCTACGGTAACCAAGAGATTGTTGAAGTTCTCGTGACCTCCTATTTGAGTAGCTTCGTCCACTTCTTCGAGAGATCACATCCTAGTTGGAGCGAGATGTTACCCACCATTTTGTGGGTGATATCCCTAGGAGAAAAAATTTCTCCAAGATGGTCCTCAGTTGGTTGCCAGCAACCCCTTATAGCCACCAACTAACTCGTTCTGCCATTTCTCTGCCACCTGAGCCAACCATGTGGTCCCTCACCCATCTGCCATGATCGTATGTTTGAAGGTGGGCCTCCTGAACCTAAAGTATGCCTTATCATTTAGTAATTGAGTATTATAGTTTGCTTATCATGGATACTTCTGGGCACGGATTAATGGGGGAATTCGGCAGAAAGAATGGGCTAGGTCTGTGTTTTTGTACCCTAGAACCCGTTTTGGATGTTAACCTTAGTTTCTAGTCCTGTGGGATCTCTTTCAATAGCCATTTGGCTTTAGGGATGGTACTTCATGGGAAATCTTGATTTTGGTTGCGTGGTCTCACTCCCTCTATTAATTTTGGGTAGCATCGGATGTGCTCTAGCTCCGAAATTTTGTGGAGGGACTAGAACACATGAGATCTCCAGAACCCATAAATCGTTTGGAGAAAGTCCACCCGAATGAGGAGTTATTAAAATAATTAATATTTTTAATGACTTACTAAGTCTAAACATAGGAAAATAAAAATATTAATGGGCATTAATAAAAATATGGGTGAGAAGGTTCTAAGAGACGAGGATCAAGCCTGTTTTAATCTTAGCCGTTGATTAGAGATTAGATCACGGTCGTTGATTCATCAACAGGGAAAGTATAGGAGGAGGCTTGAGGGTCAATTAAAGATACACCAAGAGATCAAAGAGTTCAATTTTTCTAGGGCGTGGTTTGCTAAGAAAGTTTAGCTAAGTGATCTGAGTTGCAGTGGGAGAGGGGCAGTTCTGCACAGGGACTTCAATCCAAGGTTGAGGATACATAATAGAGAGGAAGAGCAGTAGGAAGAGAGACAACGCAGCTCCAAAGAGGGTGACGCAGAAGCTAGTGGGGTTGACGCAGAAGCTAGAGAGGCTAACGCAATTCCCTAGAGCTAGCGTTGGGGTTTTCTGTGGGGCAGAGAGAGCAGCAGTTCAGCATATCGACTTTTGAGCAAGGAAAGCTCACTAGGAGAGTGACGCAGCTCCTAGAAGAGGTGACGCAGTTCCAGTGCAGAGCTTGGAGTAGCCATCATTGCCCAGCACTAGGAAAAACAGTTGTCATCTGTGGGGTTTGATCATCCAGTTGTTGGATTGCCAAAATATTTGTCTCTGGATAGAGGTACTTCTGCCAGGTTTATTCTATGTTGGGTGCACTGGATTTGGCACCCTAGTTGTATTCAGAAATCTTCTTAATAATACAAACCCCAAGAAACTCTCCTAGGTTGTATCTCAGAGATGCTCGGGAACATTACAAACTCAACATGATGTTGGAAATGGATCAATGGAAGGAATGATGCTTGTTCAAGCCAGATAACCACTCCTACTTTGCTTGACTCCAGACATGCGTGAACACCCCCAGACTACAAGGCTTTAGACCACTAATTATTCATAGTTTAGGGATTGGGTGAATACGGAGAATACTAACCACACTAGTAGATGCACAAGACCATGTGATGGCCGACTGCAACCAGTAAAGAGGTCTGCAAATCTATTTCTTAATGCACAGGCAAGATGACAACTCTCTGCCACTAGGTAAACAGAAACCTGAATAACACATTCACTGATACATACAAGATTTTAACAAAGAGGTAGGATGACAGCTCCCCAATTGCTAAATATCAAGAGTTCATGAAAACTGCATAACAAGCATAGCCTAGAACAGAATAGAAGTGAAAAATGAGCAATTAATAGCAAAAGAAGCTTGTAATCCGTGCCCAGAAGTATCAAAGTAGTTACAGTTTCCAGAACTTGAACCTTACATCAAAACAACAACCATTAACCCTGATTACATCTGTTTTTTGGGTATATATAAAGTTTCATTACAAAGATATTATGCTATTCTAGGCGTGGAGGGGTCATAATTGACCACCAACCGCTTTAACTGCTTGATGGAGTCTCTGGGGCAATCTGCCTGTTTCAGTGAATGAGTTTGATCTTTTCGGGTGCTCTGTTGTACTTCTCAAGCAGGTGGAGTGTCGTAAAGAATAAAATTCCTTAACTGCTGAACGTGTTTATCTGCTCGAGGCTGGTCCTTTCTTTCTCAACCATCCTTCCTGTTAAATGCAGTGGTTGAGGAGTAACTGCCCAAAGTACTGATAGTTGATCGCCTTCGTCCTTCGGGAGCACAAAACAATCAAATGTGGCATACTGCATGGCGGGTGGACAATCTGATCAGAGGAGCAAGATTGACCGTCGGATGGAACAGATGGACGATGGATACGGCTTGGTGGGAAGTATTGGGAAATTCGGAAGCGAAGAATCGTGAGCCGTTGGATCTCGGGCGGACGGATCCAATGGTCATTGGGCAGAGGACATGCACGGGGGTTAACGAGCGGGGAAAGCAGTTTCGGCGGCGGGCGGTATTTATCGCACCGCTTTTGGTGGGTGAGCGGTAAAGGTATGCGGGCTCGCAATCACAATCATCGAGTGACGCGTGGTAGACGGGACGTGACGAAAACCGCTTTGATCGCGAGTTAACGCGCGGGCGGTTTCCGAGTGCGAGAGGAGCGACTGTCGTCCGATCGCGACGGGGATGATCGGACGGCAGGGGTTTAATTGCATGTTTTTTGTCAGATGTGACAGGGAAAGGGCTTGTGAAAACGCGCGGTCATGTGATCGCGGTTAATGATGGTTTAAACTCCGCGCCCAAGACCTGAGGGAATATGGGTTTATACGGGGTTTTAGAGGTAAAACGAAGTGCGCAGAGGTATAAGAGTATAAGCAGAGCAAAGGAGAATGAGAAAGATGACTGATGCGAGCCTTCCTTAAGCACAACAACACAGCCAGACCTGTATTTGACCCTCAAATGTTGAAGTATGTAGCAGAGCTAACACTGGCTCCTTCTGGGGATGAGATCCTCCCTGTGAGGTCTCAAGAACTTGCAGATCAATGCCTTTCCTGTGAAAATCAAATTAGCAAAATTTCCTAGTGTTCCATTGGGCATGGAGTCTAACTAAGCTTACACTAAAACTGATAAAACAACATAATTACAATTTTAAAGCCAAAGACCTTAAACAACATAAATTTTCAGAAAACGCCCATTAACCGGGCCATCAAAAACTGCTTCTCCTCCCATACTTTGCAGTATGAAGGTATTGTTCCCTTGGATCTGAGAAATAATAAAAGGCCATGTCCAGAAAGCATCAAACTTCCCATGGTTGCCTCTCTTCTCTTTCAGTGCATCCCACATCAGAACCAAATCTCCAACCTGAAAATTATATATTTTTTTCCTTCTGTCAAAAGCATCCTTGATATTCTTCTGACGTGTTGCAGACTTTTCAACCAGTTGTTCTCTGATTTGATGTATCTCTGCTAAACCAGTGACCCTTTTTGCCATATCTTCTTCCTCATTCTGCTCTTCTTGTAGGAACTTTGCCACAAGGAGAGTTAACTGAATTGGGAACACAGCCTCAGTGCCATATACCAGCTTAAATGGAGAATTCCCTATGGATCTCTTAATGGTCACCCTGTCAGCCCATAGTGCATATTTGAGCTTAGAATCCCAATTCTTTTTGTTATCCTCCAACAGTTTTTTGATTATCCTTATTAGGCTTTTGTTGGAAGATTCTGCTAGACCATTGCCTTGAGGGTAGTACGAGGTGGAATGAACCAGTTTAATGCCCATTGAATTGCACATGTCCACCAATTCTTTTGCCCTGAAGGCTGCTGCATTATCTGTAGCTAATTTATGTGGATAACCAAATCTGGTAAAGATATGCTCAATCAAAAACTTCACGACCACATTATGATCAGCCTTTCTGGTAGGGATTGCTTCAATCCACTTAGTCAAATAGTCAGTGGCTACTAAGATCCATCTGTGCTAGCCACTGGAATGTGGATTGATCTCTCCAATGAAATCAAGCCCCACTGTTGAAAAGGGCCATTTGCATGTATTGGTTTTAAAGGCAGGGACTTAAATTGTTGTTTCCCTTCAAATCTTTGGCACCTGTCACAAGATTTAACAAATAAAAATACATCAGAAAATAAGGTGGGCCAATAGTACCCAGCTCTGAGGATTTTGTGGGTTGTAGTTTTCCAATAATGGTGTCCTCCACACATGCTGGAATGAAATTGCTGCATGACTTCTATAGATTGCTCTTTGTCCAGACACCTCAAAAGCATTCCAGATGGGTCCCTCTAGTAGAGCATATTTTTATGAATGCAGTATTTAGCTGCCCTGAGCTTAACAGTTCTGCCTGGAGGAACTTCTAGCTTCAACAAGAATTTAACTATTGCAAAGTACCAATCACAAGAAGCTAGATTTTCTACCAATGACGGATTTATTCCTGGTTCAGCTGTTACTTCTTTTGTTTGACCATTTTCTGCATGTGTGCTTATGAGATTTATGTCCAATGTTCTGCAATTTTCTTTAGCTAATAGTCTGGCAAGGCCCTAACCTTTGACAAGCTTGGTGGGCTTTAGTTCTATATTAAATTCAATTAGCTTTGCAATCCATTTAGCCCTTCTTCCATCAGCATCAGGGTGCGTTAAGACATCTTTTATTTAAGCAGAGGGTACATATGCAATTATCTTGGAATGCAGAATATAAACTCTGAAGGCTTTCAAAGACTTGATAAGAGCATATGCTTGTTTCTCGATGATATCATACCTCAGTTCAGCATCCCTTAATGTTTTGCTGAACAATGCCACTGGATGCTCTGCACCTTCTTCATCCGCTTGCAATAAAACTGCTGCAAGGGTGTCTTCAGAGGCAAATGAAAATATATGGAACTCCTTGCTATAATCTAGACTGCTTAGAGTGGGAGCTTCCATAATAGCTCTCTTAATGGACTCAAAGGATCTTCTTGCTGAATCAGTCCATTTGATCTCTGACCCCTTTCTCAACATGGAGGTAATATGCTTCACCAGTTCTGCAAAATTTGGGATAAACCTCCTCACAAAGTTTATTTTACCCAGAAAGGACTCGATATCCTTCTTTGATCTCGGGACAGACAAAGTCTGTATTGCTTCTACTCTTTATGGGTCAATCTGGACACCTGCAGCAAAAACAATATGTCCTAACAGCTTACATTCTTCTAAAGCAAACTGTGACTTTTTAGGATTCACTGAAATCCCAAACCTTCTGCACTTCAGGAACACCACCTTTAAATGCTGCAAATGGTCATGATGACTGCTGGAGTATACTGTTATATCATCAAGGTAGATAAGGACAAATTTATCCTTCTCTCCCACAAACACTATATCCATAGCTCTCTGAAAGGTGGCTCCAGCATTCATCAATCCAAAAGGCATCTTGGAATACATAAAAGTGCCCCAAGGAGTGGTGAATGCAGTCTTCTCTTGATCATTTGGATGTACGGCAACCTGATTAAAGCCTGAAAATCCATCCAGGAAAAACATCACTTTAGCTCCTGAGACCTTTTGCGACAAATGCTCCATCTTGGGTAGAGGATAATTGTCTTTCTTAGAGCATTTGTTTAAGTTTCTAAAATCAACACAGAGTCTGATTTCTCCACTTTTCTTCCTCACCACAACCAAATTGGCTACCCATTTTGAATATCTGAGAGGGACTATGATTTTGGCAACCAATAGCTTCTTGATTTCCTTTTCAATTAGAGGAAGGAGCAAGGGGTTTATAGGCCTCAGCTTCTATTTGAAAGGTATGGTGTCTTTTTCTAGAGGAATTTTATGCTAGATGATCTTTTCGTCATAAGTTTTCAGGTCACTATATTCCCAGGCAAAAACATCAGCAAATTGCTTCATTAAATTGCAGTATTCAGCACTTTGGGCAGCAGACAAATGGGTAGACAGGTTTATATATCTTGGATGATCTGGACTCCCTATATTATGCTTACAGATTGGTCTTCTTTTTGGGCAGTCTTATAAGGCACATCGTTCTGATCAAACAGCGTTTCTAAAGGAACTAGACCCTTAAGTAAATGATCGTTGGGCAGTTGGACAATGCTATCTTTACCAATTCTATTCCTAAGCTGGGATTGGGGACTTTCTTCCAAGGCTTAATTCTCTTGGTCAATTTGCATTTCAGAAAATTCATCAATGACTTGCAGGAACCTATTCACTTCATCATCATCTTCAAAAACTTTCCAATGCTGGACATTGTCAGGCAAGGATGGTCTGTATTTCACTTGGACTTCATAAACTAGTCTGGGAGGCATGGGAGGGATAAACATGCTGGCAAACACAGCAAGGGAATCAGCAAGTTGATTTCTGACTCTATGGATATATGAGATATAGAAATTATCAAAATAATCTTTGAGTCTCCATACCTCATCTCTGTATGCTTTTAGCCTAGGATGCTTTGCTTGAAATGTTTTGTTTACTTGTTGAATGATCAGATCAGCGTCTCCAAACACCTTTATGTTCTTGATTCCTCTGTCTTTTGTTGCGTTAAGGCCCAATATCAGAGCCTCATATTCTGCTATATTGTTGGTGACTTGGAAGGCCAGCTTAAAAGACAGTTGTGTGCTTTCTTGTTTTGGAAATATCAACACCACCCCTGCTCCTGCAGTCTCCCTGGAACATGCTCCATCAAAGAACATTTCCCAAACCTGACTTCCTTGCTCTTCCTCGGCCTGATCCCTGGGCTTCTTGATCTACAAAAAAGCCTTCTGGGATTCTTCTATTTGGAGAATACATGCTCCAAAATCAGTGTCCACAGCATACATAGGATGATTGGAAGGGTTCTTCTCATCACTGATGATGTATGCCAGCTATGCTTCTCTGTATAATCTCCTACTTTCCCCTCCAAAAATTGGGACAGTGGCATAAGATAAATCATTTTGTAATGTCCCACCTAGTCTCTTAATCCATCCTCTAGACAGTAGCATGCCAAACTTAGGAGGGACAACTGCTACCACAATGTCCATCACCATACTGTTCATGGGCAGCTAAGTTAGGGTAATGGCTAAATCTTTGATCAATCCCAGACATTTCACCTTTCTTGAATCAAAGGAGAATAGATCATGATCTGGTCTGGTGATATCAAGGCCCAACTCTTCCATGACAACTTTTGACATCAGATTGTGGCTAGCCCGAGTGTCTAGCAGGTAGTTGTGGAGGATTTTATCATGAATGGTCAAGGAGACATAAAAAGATGGAGAGTTATCATCAGCAGGTTCAGTCATGGGGCTCAGCACAACTGCAGGTTTATCATCTTGCAAATTGACACAGTCAGTGGAGGTTTGTGTGGCTTTCAGCTCAAGAGCTTCAAGGATAGGCTTCCTAAACACTTCACTCTTTACAAGTTCTAACAGAGGTACAGATATTTCTTTTGGACTTCTGATTCAATGCTGAAAGGGGAAGGGGACTTTTCAGGACCTCTTACCTCTTGAGCTGGAGCTTTGAGGATGACCGGATCAGCTGTTGGTCTTTTCTATCTGGTATTTTGTTGCTCTTGGACAGCAGCTTTTTGGGCAGGATTCTCCTTGGCATTGTTTGCTATTGACCTCAGATTATATCTTTGTTGTTCACCAGTCTGCAGAACGGCCTCTTTGTCCCATTCTTGACTGGTTTGGTCCTGCAGCAATGCTTCTTCATATGCAGCGAATGTCAAAAAGGCAGCATTGCCTTTATCTTCCATGCAGTGAATTTCATCCTCTTCTTCAAACTGCTCCTCCTCCATAACTACGTTCTGAAAAGAAGCTTTAACCTTTTGTACTTCATTTGCTTCTTTACCCCTCTGAATAATTTGCAACTGTTCATTTGCTCTTCTGAATGGATTTGGATTTCTTGGAGCAAATGTGTTTGGAAGCCTTGTCTTCCCAGAGTTCTGTTCAACCTTTAGCTTAGATATCTCAGCAGCCAATGACTCTATCATTCTAGTCATTTTGTCTAACTTAGGCTCTGAAGATGAAGCAGAGGAAGAAGAAGCCTCGCCTCTCTGCCTTCTTCTATCAGCATGGCTTTTAAGCTTTTCTGCAACCATAATTAGATTCTACTTCTAAGGCTGCATCTTGCATATCGGCTAGGGTGGGACATCTTCTTTCTCTCAACAACAGGCAGAAATCAAAGTCAAAAGCATTGGCATAGGTGAGTTTGGCAGAGGTGGGGGTTGGCTTTACTTCGGCTGGTATCTTATTATACATACGATTGAATCTTTTATTAAAATCAGGCAAAGATTCCCCATTTTCTCTCTTCAGGTTACCAAACTCAGTATGGAAATATAGCAAGTCTTTTTATCTCCCCAGTGTTTCAAAAATTCATCATCTAAGGCCTCAATATCGGCAATAGACCTAGGGGTCAATTCTCTGAACCATTTCCTAGCCTCTCCATCAAGGCTCTGGACAAAAACTCTCATCCACACATCATCCTCACTGATATCCAAGTTATCAGCATAACTGTAAAAGATTCAAGGTGTTCTTCAGCTGTTACCCCGTCTGTACCAGTGAACTTAGGCATATATTTCTGATATTCTCCTGCAGGCATGGCATTCAAAGGGGCAGGCAAGACTAAGGGTCCATACCTAGCAGCTATGATTCTTTCCATCTTAGTGGGTGCTTGCTGGCCTGCCATGACTGGGGTAGGTGGAAGGATACCGGCAGATTGGATGGTGGGGAACAATGAAATAGATGACAAAGACAGGGGAATATGATGGACTGTATGGGAAACTTCCTTTGGACTGAGATCCAAAGGGGAACTAAATGGACAAGGAGCTTTATGAATCTCTGAAGGTGATTCTTCACTAGCAATACTAGGCTCTAGATCTTCAAACTGTGTATTCTCAACTATAACCTTCTCTTGCAGAGATACATAGGATTTCTTAGGCTTACCTGATCCTGATGCTCCTTTCTATGATGCTTTCTTCGATTTGACAATCTTCTCAGCGTCGGGCACTGGGTCAGCTAGTGATTTCTGAAGATTTCTCCGGATATGCCTCACAAACTGAGCCAGAACTGTAATGTGGAGTCGCCAAGGTTGGTCCTCCAGTAGAGTCGCCAGATAGATGATTACAACCAGAAATGTGCCCAGACTTTGTCTATCATCAAAATCTGGAACTGTGTCGTTCTCCCAGGGAAGCTGAGCTTCAATCTCCTCTCCCTGGCAATGGCACCAATCAATGTTATCGCCCCAAGAAACTCTCCTAGGTTGTATCTCAGAGATGCTCGGGAACATTACAAACTCAACATGATGTTGGAAATGGATGAATGGAAGGAATGATGCTTGTTCAAGCCAGATAACCACTCCTACTTTGCTCGACTCCAGACATGCGTGAACACCCCCAAACTACAAGGCTTTAAACCACTAATTACTCACAATTTAGGGATTGGGTGAATACGGAGAATACTGACCATAGCAACAGATGCACAAGACCATGTGATGGCCGGCTGCAACCAGTAAAGAAGTTTGCAAATATGTTTCCTAATGCACAGATAAGATGACAGCTCTCTGCCACTAGGTAAACAGAAACCTGAATAACACATTCACTGATACATACAAGATTTTAACAAAGAGGTAGGATGACAGCTCCTCAATTGCTAAATATCAAGAGTTCATGAAAACTGCATAACAGGCACAGCCTAGAACAGAATAGAAGTGAAAAATGAGCAATTAACAGCAAAAGAAGCTTGTATTAGCTGAAAATGAAGACGAGACGCTGCAAGTATCAAAGCAGTTACAGTCTCCAGAAGTTGAACCTTACATCAAAACAACAACCATCAACCCTGATTACATCTGTTTTTTGGGTATATATAGAGTTTCATTACAAAGATATTCTGTTATTCTAAGCGTGGAGGGGTCGCAATTGACCACCAACTGCTTTAACTGCTTGATGGTCTCTGGGGCAATCTGCCTGTTTCAGTGAACGAGTTTGATCTTTTCGGGTGCTCTGTTGTACTTCTCGAGCAGGTGGAGTGTCGTAAAGAATAAAATTCCTTAACTGCTGAACATGTTTATCTGCTCGAGGCTAGTCCTTTCTTTCTCGGCCATCCTTCCTGTTAAATGCAGTTTTTGAGGAGTAACTGCCCAAAGTATTGATAGTTGATCGCCTTCGTCCTTCGGGACCACAGAACAATCAAAGGTGGCATACTGCATGGCAGGTGGTCGATCTGGTCAGAGGAGCAAGATTGACCGTCGGATGGAACCGAATGGACGATGGATACGGCTTGGCGGGAAGTATTGGGAAATTCGGAAGCGAAGAATCGTGAGCCGTTGGATCTCAGGCGGACGGATCCAACGGTCATCGGGCGGAGGACATGCACAAGGGGTTAACGAGCGGGGAAAGTGGTTTCGGCGGCGGGCGGTATTTATCGCACCACTTTTGGTGAGCGGTAAAGGTATGTGGGCTCGCGATCACAATCATCGGGTGACGCATGGCAGACGGAACGTGGCAAAAACCGCTCTTATCACGAGTTAACACGCGGGTGGTTTGCGGGTGCGGGAGGAGCGACTATCGTCTGATTGCGGTGGGGATGATTGGACGGCAAGGGTTTAATTGCACATTTTTCGTCGGATGTGACAGGGAAAGGGCTTGTGAAAACGCGCGGTCATGTGATCGAAGTTCTATGATGGTTTAAACTCCGCACCCAGGACCTGAGGGGATATGGGTTTATACAGGGTTTCAGAGGTAAAACAAAGTGCGCAGAGGTATAAGAGTATAAACGGAACGAAGGAGAATCAGAAAGATGACTGATGCAGGCCTTCTTTAAGCACAACAACACAGCCAGACCTGTATTTGACCCTCAAATGTTGAAGTATGTAGCAGAGCTAACAGGGGAATGAACAGCCCTACCTTAAAAGGGGTATCCATTGTTATATGTTACACATCATGCTCTTGCCCCTTGAGCCCCGAGTAGTTAATTGAAGAAAAATCAAAAAGAGGCAAAAGGCATATAAAGAAGGCTGGAAAAATCAAGCTCAGGGCACCTCATGTACCACGATTTCTCCCTCTTATACATTATATACCCAAGTGTGGGCTTCCCTTTTACTATCATGTGGCCCATGGTTGCCCCTTTTAATTCCCTACTCCATTCATCTCTTATTACATGCCACCACTTTTTAAAGGATGTACCTTGGAGACATATTATCCCCTTTAGGAGTATAAACCACCTAATGGGACACTTGAATAACCCCATTTGGAGTTGGGAGACATTAGCACATGCCAAAGCCCATTATGGAAGGGCAGGCCATTATGAAGTCCCCACCTGTTGCCAATGGTTTGTAAGCTCTTTTACTTGATTTCCTTGATGAATTGTACTCGAAAGCTAGGGGACGCATTAGATCTTATGCAATATTGCAAGTAGTCTCCATCTTGGGTTTGGTCTCCCCCTATACGAGGTCCTAACCCTCTAGAGGGCTACATTGGCACATGCAGGGTGTGTGTTGAGAGCCATGTGCCTCCACAGCAGTAGACAGCACTCCATGGATCCCCAGAGATGTTTAGATATTGCTTGAGATTCACCTATTGGAAGAGGAAGATGCTCTTGGTTCACCAACCCCACAGATGTACCATGCACTTGGCAAATGACCCAGGACTTGTATGTTGATGTGGCATCACTTACACCATCTTCTGAGCCCTTACAGATGGTCCACAGGCATCATCGACTTACTTGGAAACCCATGAGGTCACTTGAGTGCCCCCACAGCCATTGGGAGCACCACAAGTTTATTATGTGGAGAACAAGGGGCCAACTCTTGGTCCATTACTTTTGGATGTCCAACTCATCATTTTGGCACTTATGGACTTCAACTGGCCTCTTAGAGAACCCAACGACATGAATTATTGATCATTCAACCTCTTGGGAGGCTTATTACTTTATTTATGAGCTAGTTTGGTGGGCTTGTCACCCATAGATAGTTATTTGCACGTTATTTTAGTTGATGGGTTATTGTAGGCTCAAATTAGGTAATTCGAACTCCTAATGAGTGTATAAATAGGAGAGACATGAATTCATTTGCACCATCACTTTGGATTGGATCATTCTTCTCTCTTGAGAAGTTTGCACTTTTTCATGGAGGATGAATTGGAGCATGGATGAATTTTGATGTTTGGATTGGAGTATCTTATCTTGGAGCTTCTTTATTGTCATATTGTTGATGGTTTGATATGTTCTCTTACATGTAAGTACACACATTTAATGTTATTCTTGTTTTACTTTGTCATGTGCATTGAATGGGATTTCCTATACTACGGCGAATTGTTACATTACATAATTGGGAAATTGTGAAATTATTGTTTCTATATAGCATCTCTCAATGTATGGGCTATGTTGAATGAAAACTCCTAGGGATAATTCTACCATTGAATTTATCTTGATAAGCCATCTCTTTTTGAAAAGCAAAGTGTAAAATATTTAAGGTCACTTCTTCTTGTCCTAAAGGCCAAGCAAAGTAGTCCTTAAGGCCTCCTTGACCGAGGCATGAAGTCCTTTCTTATCATTCTCCTAGACTCCATTCTCCCAAAGGATTAAGCACTAGTCTACATTTTTCTTCACTTTTTCCCCTCTCTTCTAGGTCTAGTCAAGTTGGGTCACCTAAGGTATCATTTTCCCGACAAAGTAGCCATAAAAAAAGTTTGATCCTCTACTACACTGGTGTTTCTTCAAAGTCTCCTCCAAATTTGAATAAATTTCGACGGTGGGATTGTGATATATCCCAAGCCCTAGCTCTGAGATCAAACTTTGCCCTAGTGTTCCCTAAGCTAGTACCTCATAGGATCAATTTGACACCTTTAAGTGGAAATTCTTGTTTTCATCCTTTCCCCTTCCTTGTCTGGGTTAAGATCATCATTGGTTGCTAAACTCCCTCCCCTTAACCTACATTAGGTCCACTTGGTCTTGTGTGGTCCCATACCTTGGAAAAGTCAAGTCTTCAAGAACCACTTGGGATACCAATTTCAATAAGGATTTCAGGTATTGGAAAACTCTTTTATAAGTCATATCCCCTCAACCCAGCCCTTAAATCCTCACCTCCTTCTCCTAGGAAGCCTTGTAGCTTTCTTAAAGAGCAAGCAAGCTCCATTCTTGACCTCCTTCTAGGAAACAGATCATTAAGGTCACTTCACATCCATTTGTTGATTCATCCTTCACAAGTGACTTTCCATATACCGAGTCTCCTCCCATCGGTGTAGGGAGTCTTAGTTGAGGTGACAATGAGCTAAGTCTCCATTGTTGCCCTTGATCTAGTTCTCCCTTAAGGAGTCCCTTTAGGCCCCCTGCTAGTTTGAGCATTAACTAGGCCATTAGGCCCATGTCATGAAAGTGTTTGACTTTCATTCATCTAACAATGTTGAGCATGTAAAGTAATTATTGTTGTTGGTTGTAGAGGCCAGAAGCTCTATTAGCTATAGATTTCCTGCAAAGATTTATGATCAGAGAATGTATAGCTACTGCCAATGTTATAAAGGATTGTTGTTGTTAAGGAGACTATGATAGACTTGTCAGAAGTCTGATTGAGTTTATGTGTGTCTAACATTGTTGGTGTTGCAAAGATATATTGTTAGTTTATTGTTGTAGTTGTCTTACATTGTCTTGTGTCAGGGTTTGTGGTTATAAGTGTGATGGAATGTTGTTGTTACCATGTATATTTGATGTCCATACATGCCATGTAAAGCTGAGTAGAGATCCTTGTGTTTAGTATTAAGCCAAAGTATATGAGTGAATATTGCATATGTTGTTGGTATGTGTTATTGGTGCTTTGGTATGACTAAGCCAGAGTGAGTTCATGATGTTGTTAGGAGTTGAGGATGAGCCAGTGAATAATGGAGTCTGTTAAGCGATTAAGACACCTCATGAATCAGCATAACAGTACATCAGTTGGTTCTTTGGACTGTAATGCTTTTATAGACCGAAGAAAAAGACAGAACAACAGACCCTTCTCAAGAGGACTCCATGTTATTCTACTGGTGGAGCACCAGAGGGATATGAAAAAAGAACAGGAAATAGAAAATAGGCTCTTTGCACTTGGGTTAGACTTTATGATAATGAAGATTACAGTGGATGTCATTCAAAAATTGGAGTAATTGGACTCACATTTTTCCAAGGTGAACCAATCAGATTGGAGGAGTTTAAATTAGGCCCTAAAACCATCAATGCTTGCCCTAATACAACACGAGTTCTTGGAGCACCCGTGTGGAGGGGTAAGACTTGTAGTTGCCTCCTATCTTAGCGAGATCATAAGGTTAACTACACCTATACCTCTTTGCAATGATGACATTATGAAGAAATTTTTCTGGCTAATAGTAGTAAGTTTTAAAGGGTTGCATAACATCAAGGATGCTACCCTTGGGCAGCGATGCAAGGTTTTAAAAATCATGGCCGAAGTCAAATCATATGCCATCATGATTGATCTAGAGTGCAATGATTTGACTCTTCAAATGTTTCAATACTTATTCGCCTACATTAAGGAACATCATCCAAACAGTGTCAAAACAAGCATGGAAACTATTTTGTCTTAAGTTATGGGCGACCATGATGCCATTGCAAGCAGCTTTAATCCAAGTTGTTGACCATTTGGAGAAAGGAACATATTGTCTCACTTGTTGCTTATGAACTAGCAAAAGGGTTGGTTGAGCAAAACATGAGATTATTCAAGAGGCAGTTAACCAAGTAAGAACTGATGAGGATACAAGTTACAAGAAATTCCAACCAAAGTAACGACCATAGGAGGAAGGAGAAAATGTGTTCATCTAATCACTTGACTGGTGTTGGTGAAGAAAAGGATGCAAGGGTTCAAACATTGTGTGTCTCTTGTCTCTTTATGGTTTATGCATTGGTAATTGTTTGATGAAGAAGAACACTATAATAACATAAGTAAAAGAAGATCCTAATCTAAGACGTGAAAAGCATTCACAAGCAGTTATCTATCACAGAAAAATCACCTAATTGCATTCCATAGATTTCTCAACATGGTATCACAGCTAAGGTGACAAAGTCAAGGAAGGGCATCTTATGAAGGGTAACTAAAGGTTCAAATCTCAAGGAAGGCTTCAAAGCGAATCTAAAAGTCAAGATCTATCAAAAAGAAGTTTACACCATAAATAAGTCTTGGAATCCTCAAGTCATCTCATGAGACGTCAAAGACCCTAGTCAAGTTGAAGGACTTATACATTAAGTTCCTTTCTAGAGAAGCAAGACCAAGAACGTTGGCAATCTCCCTCTCGTTAAAGCAAGGTTCTTACCATTGAAGACATCATCAAGAAGTCATCATTGATCATCATCATCAAAGACATCACCATCAAAGGATCTAAAGAAATCTCCCTCTCTGTGGGATCAAGGATCATTCTTGAAGAAACTTTCTTCATCAAGAAGAAGTTTTCTATTCTCTATATCATCATCAACATCAAGGAAGCTGCAAGGGGAAGGAGCATCTATCAAGTAAGTATATTTATGTCCACATTTGAATCTGTCAAAATGTATTTTTGCAAGGAAAGCAACAAATTGGTTGGGGCTACTAACTATCTTGCATGGAAGAAAAGGACAAATCTAAATCTCATTGAAAATGAGGTTATGGAACATGTCAAAGGATCTATCACTAAACCAACAAAGGAAGATGCTTAAGCACTTGCGAAGAATATGAAAGGGGAAGTTAGGGCTCAAAGGATTCTCATAGAATCCATCAAGGATTCTCTCATTCCATATGTATCAAAACTCAAAACTTCAAAAGAAATCTATGACAAACTAGTAGATTTGTATTCTGTAAGCACTGCTGGAGAAGTCATCTCATTAAGGCAAGAACTCTACAAGCTAAAGATGTCGAAAGAAGAAGGAATAGCCACATACTTTATGAGGATATCTGAAATCAGGGATCAACTTCAAGATCTTGGAGAAGTCATGTCTGATAGAGAAATTACTACAGTTGTACTAAATGCACTACCTGAGGAGTGGGGTAACTTTACTTCAAGTATTTATGGGAAGAAAGAAGCTACTCCATTCCAGGATCTATGGTCACTATGCAAGATTGAAGAATCTAGGCTAAAGGCAAAATCTGATGTAAGATTAGGCGAACAAAATCAAGCTTATGCTACAATGACAAGAAGAAAGGGAAAATTTGGAAAGTCTGGTTCTCAGAAAAAGAAAAGGAACATGGCTAAGATTCAATGCTATGGATGTCAAGAATATGGGCATTACAAAAGAGATTGTCCTAAGATCAAGAAGGACAATAACAAAAGAGGAAGAGAAGAAGCCCATATCACCCAATAAGTGGAGGAAGCTGAAAAGAAGAAGTCCAAGAAAGAGGAAGTAAAAGATCTCTATTATGATTGAGATAGTCTTTTTCTCCTAGCTCTTCTCAACTTCTGTTTTTCAAGTTTCCCTGTTGTAAAGTATAACTGTTAGGAATCATGATAGGATGCATCATGGCATCATAAGAAGCATTAGGAGCAAGAGCTCGTGACATCATCATAGAGAAGCATGAAAGATGGTGGAAATTAAAGTCCATGGCAGTCACCCATGGAAGGATATAGCTATTGAAAACCTCATTAGTAACATAGGTGGTACTTATGGGGAAAGAAAAAAAGGGTCATCTAGTACAAGGCTCATCATACGTCTGTCAAAAGGAAACATTTGTTGGATGAGGATACTCAAGATCCTCTATTGGAATCTTCGTCGGAAGGTTCACCAATCAAAAGAAGCAAGGGTTTCATTAGGAATTCCAACTTGTGCAATTCATGAGATAAGAGCATGATGACAAAAGAGGTAAAGCAGATCAATGGATTGAAGTTCTTTCAATCAAAGAAGTTGATGAAGGAACTCTGAGATGACCTAAAAGAAAAATGAGGTATGTATGCTTATATTCGATATTGAAGAGTCATGTCATATGGTTGCAAGTAACATAGATAAATGCTCTATCTCAATAGCATGATAAAAAGTAAAGGATCTCCTCCATTAAAAGGATGCAGGAAGGCATGGGTCACACATTGTCTAGATGGAATCAACATAATATGTCCTCGTATGAAATATGAGGTGGTTGACAGTAATTGGAGGAACTCTGATTAAAAGTTCTTGGGAAAAAAAATGTGTGAAGATAGAAAGGAAGGAAGAGACCGTGGAATATGCAACCATGGAAAAGGCAATCAACATCCAAGGACTAGAAGTTTTGGACTAGGATATCTCCATGAAAGATATGAAGACTCTGATGAAGTCTGAAAAAAGAAAGAGACACTTGGCAGTGTATATCTTTTGGAGATGTGTCAATACATATGCAGAATGCTGATGCAAACTACGAGATTCCATGATGAAAGACCATCACAAAGGTAATTTTGATTTAGCATTCATTTCTTACTTGTGAAAAAATATCTAGATGGGCTTAGGCAGGGCTGCCAAGGGTAGAGCTATGGATATCTTCCACCACTGATGTCCATGTAGTAGGATGAAAGATCTTTAAGGAAACATGACATGAAGAAGGCAGCATGGCATGAAGGAAGGCCAGATAAGAACTGATGGATCGCCTTCCGATGAAAGGAATAATGACATGACTGACTCATGGATGAAAGTGATGGATGGTCTGTGCCTTACGAAGATGTCCCAAAACATGAAGACTCTAGGATAAAGAAATGAAGTTCATGACATCGTGAGGAGGAGTTCTTCAAGCAGTTGGTTGTCCCATCATCTCCACCTGAGGAGTTGTTATAGGTCCCTAATTAAGAGGGAGACTAGAAACAAGTTTCTTACTTGGTAGAAACTTGGAAGAAAAATTCTAAAGCCAAGAGGGAGCTTAGGTACATTCCTTCCGTAGGAATGGGTACATTCCTTCATTGGAATAGGTATGTCCTCCCTAATTAAGAGGGAGAGATAGACACATCATTCCTGTCTTCACTTGGGAAGACAGAATGGAGGATTTGGTAAACATCTCACATCCGATGCTCTTTGAGGATGAGTTAGGGCATCCAAGAGAAGAGAAGTCGTAGAGGACCAATATCCTTTGAGCACTAGGAATCTAATGTTGGAAACACTGAGAGGGGGGGTGAATCAGTATTTCTTTTCAATTGTTATTTTACCAATTAAAACATTTATATTCAGAGCACAAGACGAACAACAAGAATAAATGCTTTTATTAATATAATCTTTGCAATAAAATAGATACAATATATATATATATGATTCCAATCTCTTGCCAAGCACCAACCTTGGACTTAGGAGCACCAACTCCCAGGACACCAATCCTTCCAGTTCTCAGGCACCAACCTCAAGGGCTCCAACCCTTTGTTGCAAACTGTCTGGATCTGTTTTGTCAAGGCACCAACCTTGGATATAGAAGCACAAACTCCAAGGACACCAATCCTTCAAACTTCTGAAGCACCAACCCCAAGGGCTCCAACCCTCTTGTCAAGGCATGTTTGATAGTAATGTTCTGCTCTTAGATCTTTTCTTTACTAAGTTTTGTCTGTTTACAGCTTCACTTTAGTCTCCATGCTACAGCATCAATGGCAATCAGTCTTCATATGAAGAAGTCTATACAACTCTTCATACTATCCACGCAGAGTCTGCAATAGCCATCATGATCTCTGATAATGTCTCCACACAACTTTAGTGAGTCTACTATTAGCTGCACTAAGCTCTGATTAATTCATCACTAGTCTGAGCCTTTCACAGGTTAGCCCGATCAACAGAGTTGCTCATCCATCGGCTTCCTCCTGTCCTGCTAGACCTCCGGCTTCGTCTTGTCCTGCTGAACCTTCGGCTTACTCCTGTCCTGCTAGACCTACCATTGCCTCTGTTTTCTTCTAGTTTTTCCAACCTCTAAACTTTCCTTGTTCTCTGTTTTATATTCCTGATACCCCTGACCTTTGGCTTCCTCAACGCTAGCTTCATCTTTCAACTTCCTCTCCGCTCACTCTTCAGCTTCCTCTATCTCTTCAAATCCATCAATACACACGGGACATGTTAGTGTGGAAGAGAGGCCGAATTACAATAATGTTGCATATTAAAGAAAATATCAGAGAGGCCCCCTTTTATAATATTCATACAATATATATTAATAATCCCACAATCGCAATCGGAGTTTTAATATGACAAGGCCTTAAGCCTTTAAACTCGAGACCACACAACACATCAGAATACAGGGATACACATGGAATACATGGAAAAGCCCCGCTTCAAAACACTTAGCCGGACTTCAAATATTTATACACCCAGACATATATATATCGTCGGGTCCGCACATCAAAGACACCTCTGCAACGCTACTCCTTCCTTTCTCCGATCTCCGATCTCCGATCAACACCTCCGCGATTAGCATTTAAATCACGACCATCGATCTAGCGCTCGATCTGATGGTTGTCGCTTATCTTGATCACCAACCAATCCGCTCGATCTCTACCGTTGATCTCCTTTTATTTGATCCGACAGTTGACATTGATTTCGGGTCCATATCCATATATATATATGTTATATATATTATATATGTATATATATATATATATATATATATATATATATGTATATATATATAATATATATATATATATATATATATTTATTATAGAGAGAGAAGAGAGAGAGAGATTATATATATATTGCAATCGCAATTTATAGTGTGCCATCCCTTTATAACTTGCGATGCATAACCTCCGATACGGCGGACGCAATATGATTATAAACTGTTTTTAATACCTCTGTCGGGTCCATATATATATATATATATATATCGCAATCGGCGCTTTCAATGTGGCAAGGCTTTACAAGAGGCTTGCAATATACGACGAATGCGATAATATCTTAAATCATATTGCAATGGTGTAGTCGGGTCCTTATACATATCGCTATCGCAGTTTTAACGTGACAAGGCTTAAAACATTGCGATGCATAACTCCCGATATGGCGGACACAATATATCATTAGGGAGCGATATAATAGGACCACCGGGCCCGCAACTGTATATCGCAATCGGAGATTTCGGGGGTGACAGCCCTTTGAGACTAGCGACACAGCGGATGCGATATTACATTAGGGCGATTTATAATGGAGCTGCAGGTCCATGTTATTATCGCATCTATATAATATATATATTCCTTCGTTCTTAACTTTGGTTAATGCGGACTTAACCCATAACCCTTTATCCCCTTTAATTCTAGTATAAACCTCGTATAATGGGAATATACACAAACACATCGGAACTTGCATTTTCCACTTTTCCATAGCCTTGGCACGTTTATCGATACTTATCTTTATCAGGCTCATTCTCCACCGTAGATTAACTCGCGCTAGATCCAATGGCTTGCATGAATTTCGAGTGAGCAATTTGCAAGGGAAATAACCACCCGAAAAAGTGGTTTTCTCTCTCCACCCTTGTGCTACGTGTCACTCGGTTAATGGAATCGGGCGCTCTCCTCTAAATACCACTTACCGCCTAGCGTTCGCCCAAAAAACCACTGCCATTGTTACAAATCCGCTTTTTGGAATATAACCACGTGCATTCACTTTGACTTTAACCCGATATTATATACTTTAACCCAATATATGTGGTTATCTACTTTAACCCGATATATACTCCTCCGCTCTTTTCTGGTTTGATATGACTCCGCGATGGCTTCTGATGCACTGCTCCAATAGCTCTTCTCTGATATTCCTCCTACATTGCATGATATGGCTCCTCTGTTAACTGCTCTTCCGCTGGCTTCTCCTCCTGATGTGTGTTCCTCTTTGTTCCTTCTAATGAACAATATGGCTCCTCTTTTAACTGCTCTTCTACTGGCTTCTCCTCCTTATGCGTGTTCCTCTTCTAATGGCTTCCCTAATGGCTTTGCTCCTTGGCTTCTTGCTCCTGTTTCTTCATGAATCTGCTCTACTTCTCCTTGGCTTCATATCAGCATTTAGTATCCTAGAATATTGCCATATTGACATACTCCTATTGCTTCATGGATCTGCTCTACTTGGCTTCACATCATTGTTTACTATCCAGAATATTGCCATGTTGACATCAATGACAACTTAGATTAACAATCTCCCCCTTTGTTATTGATGGCAATATTCTTCTTCTCTCCCCCTTTGACATCAATGGCAAAGGAGTGCACAAGGACTCCCCTTGTCGAACTGCTACTCTTCTTCATGAATAGTAGATCTTCATGGGTCTGTTACTCCCCCTGTCATAGTGCTCTTCTTTTTACTCAAGATAGAAGGATTGTTGCAACTAGCACATGATCCCCTCTTCATGTCTCAAAACTATTTATCCATGGCTTCAACAATGCTTAGAGATTCTTCACTTCAATGCTTCTAAACAGATTGCAAATAGCCACACACCAAATGTTCAAGTCCAAGTTTTTATGCTTCAATCCATATTTTGTTGTCTTCCACAGTGAGAATTAAGGGGTCCAATCAAGAGAAAAAATTGCCACTAAAATTGCTATCTTTCTACAGATCCAAGTTTCTTTGTATCTCTATGCTTCTTCTTAAGTTACTGAGCTATATTCCACTGCACATCATTCTCCTTTCTATAGGTGTTTTTGATGAGGCATCTTTTCCTTGTGTTCTTGAACAAAAAAAAGATCTCTGCAAGTTATCTCCACAAGCAGATTTTGATATCCAATCTGTGACTATCTTTTAAATTCTTTTTATTGATTGGCATCTTTTTGCAATGCTTCAGTTTTGTTAGATGTTGCCAACTGCTCTTGCTTCATGCTTCATTCCCAGATATATCTGTTTGTTTGAAGGTTGCCTCTATTTGTGTCCGTAATCTACCTGTTCTCACATCAAATCCCTGAGTCGAAACATTTAACATCTGTAATATCAGCACCATAGTTATTTGCCCTATTTCTCTAGTATTAGATGACCTTCTCTGTTGCTCCAATTACTACTTAGTGATCGAGTGGAAAACATCTTCAACAGCAGTTCAAAGAATAGTTAAGAGATCAATTCTTCAATGGAGTGCTCCTGAGAGATGATCTTTACCAAAGAATGATTGTTAATATAGCTCAATAAGGATTTCACAAGGACCCTTTCACTAATAGCTTCTACAATAATGATCAAGAATCACAGGCTCCCCCTAACTGTATGCATCGTCTCTTTTGGCAGAGTCTTCCCATCAAATGCTTAGATTGTCAAAAATCAAGCCAATAACATGTGTTGTTGGCGGGAGAGTTCAAGAGACTTTCGGATTGTATTTCTTCCTTCTCCATACTTGTGTAACTTTCTTCTTTTGCATAGTTCTAGCTTCTGTAAGAGCCCAAGTTAAGTTACAATCACGTGCCATATGCCCAATGTTATTACACTTGAAGCATTCTACATTGTTCATGAATAAGAATTCATGATTTCTTCTTCCAAAATTGTTCCTTGGAGATTGTTGGGCACCATAATATCTATCTTTATGATATGGTTGGGGACCATAACATCTATCTATATGATATGCTTTACAGTCTTTTGCCATGTGACCAAAGTTTGTACAAGAATAACAATAACCAAGAAATAAACTTTGGTACCTGGGAGATGGAGATTTCCTTGATGTACTTCTGAAGTCTTTCTGTCTTGAGATCCTTTAATGATAACCATTGCTTCTAGCATCCTTGACATTATCTACATTTCTTCTTGGGGCAGGATTTCTTCCATTGTTGCCTTGATTTTTCTCCTTGCCTTTGCTAGAACTGGGAGCATCACCATTTCTTTCTAGCTTCTTCAGGATCTCTGATAATGTCTCCACACAGCTTTAGTGAGTCTACTATTAGCTGTACTAAGAGAGTCTGCAATAGCCATCATGATCTCTGATAATGTCTCCACACAGCTTTAGTGAGTCTACTATTAGCTGCACTAAGCTCTCATTAATTCATCGTTGGTCTAAGCCTTTCACAGGTTAGCCCGATCAACAAATTTGCTCGTCAGTCAGCTTCCTCCTGTCCTGCTGGACCTTTGGCTTCCTCTTGTCCTGTTGGACCTTCAGCTTCCTCCTGTCCTGCTGGACCTTCGGCTTCCTCTTGTCCTGCTGGACCTACCCTTGCCTCTGTTTTCTTCCAATTTTTCAAACCTCTAAACTTTCCTTGTTCTCTATTTTATATTCCTGATACCCCTGACCTTTGGCTTCCTCAACGCTCGCTTGATCTTTCAGCGTCCTCTACGCTCACTCTTCGGCTTCCTCTATCTCTTCAAATCCATCAATACACACAGGACACATTAATGTGGAAGAGAGGCCGAATTACAATAATGTTGCATATTAAAGAAAATATCAGAGAGGCCCCCTTTTATAATATTCATACAATATATATTAATAATCCCGCAATCGCAAGCGGAGCTTTAATATGACAAGGCCTTATGCCTTTAAACCCAAGACCACACAACATATCAGAATACATGGATACACATGGAATACACGAAAAAACCCCGCTTCGAAACACTTAGCGGACTTCAAATATTTATACAACTGGACATATATATATCGTTGGGTCCGCACATCAAAGACACCTCCGCAACACTACTCCTTCCTTTCTCCGATCTCCGATCAACCCATCACCTCCGCGATTAGCATTTAAATCGCGACCGTCGATCTGGCGCTCGATCCAACGGTTGTCACCTATCTTGATCACCAACCAATCTGCTCGATCTCCACCATTGATCTCCTTTTATTTGATCTGACGGTTGACATTGATTTCGGGTCCACATATATATATATATATATATATATATCGCAATCGCAGTTTATAGTGTGCCATCTCTTTATAACTTGCAATGCAGATCCTCCGATACGGCAGACGCGATATGATTATAAACTGTTTTTAATACCTCTGTCGGGTCCATATATATATCGCAATCGGCGCTTTCAATGTGGCAAGGCTTTACAAGAGGCTTGCGATATGCGACGGATGTGATAATAGATTAAATCATATTGCAATGGTGTAGTCGGGTTCGCATACACATCGCTATCGTAGTTTTAACGTGACAAGGCTTAAACCACTGCGATGCATAACTCCTGATATGGCGGACGCGATATATCATTAGGGCGCGATATAATAAGACCATCGGGTCCGCAACTGTATATCGCAATCGGAGATTTCGGGGGTGACAGCCCTTTGAGACTAGCAACACAGCGGATGCGATATTACATTACGGTGGTTTATAATGGAGCTGCGAGTCCATGTTATTATCGCATCTATATAATATATATCCTCCTCTGTTCTTAACTTTGGTAAATGCGGACTTAACCCATAACCCTTTATCCCCTTTAATTCTATTATAACCCTCGTATAATGGGAATATACACAAACACACGAGAACTTGCATTTTCCGCTTTTCCATAGCCTTGGCGCGTTTATCGATGCTTACCTTTATCAAGCTCATTCTCCACCGTAGATTAACTCGCGCTAGATCCAACGGCTTGCATGAATTTCGGGTGAGCAATTTGCAAGGGAAATAACCACCCGAAAAAGTGGTTTTCTCTCTCCACCCTCGTGCCATGTGTCACTCTGTTAATGGAATCGAGCGCTCTCCTCTAAATACCACTTACCGCCTAGTGTCCGCTCGAAAACCACTTCCACTGTTACAAATCCGCCTTTTGGAATATAACCATGTGCATTCACTTTGACTTTAACCCAATATTATATACTTTAACCTGATATATGTGGTTATATACTTTAACCCGATATATACTCCTCCGCTCTTTTCTGGTCTGATATGACTCCGCAATGGCTTCCGATGCACTGCTCCAATAGCTCTTCTCTGATATTCCTCCTATATTGCATGATATGGCTCCTCTATTAACTGCTCTATATGGATCCTCTGTTAACTGCTCTTCCGCTGGCTTCTCCTCCTAATGCGTGTTCCTCTTTGTTCCTTCTAATGAACAATATGCCTCCTCTGTTAATTGCTCTTCCGCTGGCTTCTCCTCCTAATGCGTGTTCCTCTTCTGATGGCTTCCCTGATGGCTTTGCTTCTTGCTCCTGTTTCTTCATGGATCTGCTCTACTTCTCCTTGGCTTCATATCATCATTTAGTATCCTAGAATATTGCCATATTGACATACTCTTGTCACTTCATGGATCTGCTCTACTTGGCTTCACATCATTGTTTACTGTCCAGAATATTGCCATATTGACATCAATGACAACTTAGTTTAACATCCAAGATAAGAATAGGCCTGGTGGAACACACCCTAAGAACCTGAGTGGGGTATATTACGAGAGAGGTAATGATGAAGGTGTCTATACATCATTGGTCTCACCAAAATTGAGCTCCGATCTTGTGAAGAGATAGCGTTGTTACTCAAGGCCTTGCTATGTGACAATGTTGGTTGATATGTTGCTAAACAGATGGGTTACCAATCCGACTCTTCTTACAACAATTCTTCAGATTAAGAATGACCAAGTACCATTAAAAATACCTCCTTAGTTAAGAGGGAGCGTTGAAAAGTGTAACTAGGTTTTGTCATCAAGTCATAAAAGTCAAATTGAGTCAATGTCATGTATGAAGGACCCTTCTTGGGCATGTCACATTTTTGTATAAGTCATTAAAAGAATAAGAAGGCCCTCCAAGACCAAGCAAAAGCATCTCCTTCAAGTCGGTTACAAGATGGAGTAAATGATCTTCACAAAAGGACATGTCGACTCACACTCACTCAAGTCGGCTTATTTGATGAGCAAACCATTATAAATAGGGCAGCTCAGCTTTCATTTGAGGCAAAGATTTTCGATCAAGCAAGTCTACAATTAGGCGTGCCAAAAACACTTAGAAAGGAGTCTTATAGCCAACAAAAGGAAGGAAGGAAGTGTGAGGTTGTTTGGGACTATTTTAGGGTTGATCTCCACTCACACGTGCGAAGAAAAGGAGTGTCACTACTGTAGAAAAGGGTCAAAGTCAATTCATCAAGTCGAATTGGAGAAGAAATCCATTCAGTCCAAGCAAAGGAGATTAAGGGGTTGAATCACCATATATCTCTTACATGTGTTGCAACTAGGGTTTCCAAGGAGGCCAAAATAGGGTGCAGGTCTGAAGCAAAGAAAAGGAAGCCGAAATTCTAAACGATAGCCAAAAAGGAGGAAGAAACAGAGGTTTGACTATTGTTGACTCAAGCAAGAATAATCTCATCAAGGAGGCTTTGTGTCTTGATCTTGGAGTGGCAAATAGGTCAAGGGTCTTGGTCTTGGTATTCATCAATTGAATTCTCTATAAGAAGAAGAATTCTTTTGGGTTTTCCTCTCAATTGGGAGAGGTTTTGGCCCTGGCTGATAGCCTACATTATGTGTCTCTTATCGCTTTATGGTTTAAGCATTGCTAATTGTTTGATGAAGAAGAACACTATAATAATCTAAGTAAAATAATAATAATAATAATAATAATAATAATTTTTATTAATGTCCAACGAATGACCACAAAGTAGGTCAAAGGGACTATCGGTTACATAAGGGGTCGTGCCCAGTAGGAGAACCAAACGGTCTCCTCAGAAAGACAAATACTGAAAGAAAGATAGGAAATAAAAAAAAAAAACGACGCGGGTCGGGAAGAGCGTATGGAGCTCCGATCCCGGCCACGCCGACTGATCTCTAGACTGCGTCGCAGGATTACTGGTGAAGAAGACCCTAGGGACGCGAATGTGGGAGTCCGATTCTCCTAACATCCGAGGTCGAGAGAGGAGAACTGTGGGTAGTTCAGTAAAGTTTGCTGGTTTGAAACGGTGGGCGCTGGTTGCCTCCCATTGTGTTGTCTCCGTGATCTAATGATCCTGGGCCGCCTCTCGGGGAGATGCCTGGTACGGTTCTGCTGCTGGGCCCTCGTAGGTAAAGGGCTTCTCCTCTTAACTGAACGAGGGTTTGTCGATATGTGTGAGCCAGCTTGATCGGTATTCTCACTGGTTGATCTCTTAACTCCTCTGGCTGAGGGAAGTATGCTGAAAAAGGAGGTGATCTGGCGAGTAGTGTTGGGTCGGACGGGAGGCTGGAGGATATGATCCCGATGCTTAAGAGTCTCCTGGATATAAAGTGCGACGCATCTCTGGTCCGTGTAGCTGAAGAAGCTGAAAAGGGTATGAGGTCCCCTGAATAGACAGTGAAAACGACCCCTGATCTCATAATATATCGGACACCCAAAGGTGAAGTGCCATTCGCTTTCCACCTCCTGTGTATGGCATAGCCGGCAAGTCCTGTCAACTCTCTCTATCTAGTGGTCTGTCTCTACCCGAAGCCTGTGTGATCCAACTCTGAACTGCCCGAGGGGGATCCGAAGAGCATGCATCCAATGGCGAAGCGTGTACTGGGGGCGAGCTATAAGCCCGTCTCTGATACTCAAGAAGTGCTCTGCATAGAAAGCCATCTTTGGACGCAGCCCCCCCGAGGGGTCAATCCATGTGACCTGGATAAACTGCCTGTAGATGTCTTCCTTGATGATTTTATTTAGTTCCTGCCTGGGGGGGAAGTCCGCTAGGGGCGTTCAAGGAGTACCGAAAGGGGGGGAGGTGATCTATATGGAGTCCCACTGCTTTGAGGAACTTTGAGACCCCTGTATACCAACACTTGGTTTTTCCTGGTTGTGT